>CM053036.1:100580312-100967812 GCA_028564925.1 Lithobates sylvaticus
AGATAAAATATCCAAATGTTTTAACAACATTAGACAGGGTTGTTGAATTATAAAGCCATAAAGTAATATCCATGTGGCCTGTACATGTAGTTACTTCCACTCAACATATTTTGCCAATCACCAGCTTCTTTGGGAGATTTACAGTGCCTTGCAAATGTATTCACCCCCTTGGCGTTTTACCTATTATGTTACATTACAGCCTTTAGTTCAATGTTTTTTTTTAATCTGAATTATATGTGATGGATCAGAACACAATAGTCTAAGTTGGTAAGTAAAATTAGAAAAATATATACATAAAACAATTTTTCAGAAACAAAAAAAATATAATTGGCATGTGCGTACGTATTTACCCCCTTTGTTATGAAGCCCATAAAAAGCTCTGGTGCAACCAATTACCTTCAGAAGTCACATAATTAGTGAAATGATGTCCACCTGTGTGCAATCTAAGTGTCACATGATCTGTCATTACATATACACACCTTTTTGAAAGGCCCCAGAGGCTGCAACACCTAAGCAAGAGGCACCACTAACCAAACAATGCCATGAAGACCAAGAATCTCTCCAAACAAGTAAGGGACAATGTTTTTGAGAATTAAAAGTCAGGGTTAGGTTATAAAAACATATTTAAATATTTGATTATCCCTAGGAGCACCATCAAATCTAT
The DNA here is from genome assembly GCA_028564925.1 of Lithobates sylvaticus. Lineage (NCBI taxonomy): Eukaryota > Metazoa > Chordata > Amphibia > Anura > Ranidae > Lithobates > Lithobates sylvaticus. The sequence goes on from CM053036.1 coordinate 100,580,977, forward strand.
TATATGAAATGGATAAAACATGGCACAACAGAAAACCTGCCAAGAGACGGCCGCACACCAAAACTCACGGACCGGGCAAAGAAGGCATTAATCAGAGAGGCAGCTCAGAGACGTAAGGTAACCCTGGAGGAACTACAGAGTTCCACAGCAGAGACTGGAGTATCTGTACATAGGAAGACCATAAGCCATACGCTCCATAGAGTTGGGCTTTATGTCAGAGTGGCCAGAAGAAAGTCATTACTTTCAGCAAAAAACAAAATGGCACATTTTGAGTTTGTGAAATCGCATGTGGTAGACTCCCAAAATGTATGGAGGAAGGTGCTCTGGTCTGATGAGACTAAAATTTTACTTTTTGGCCATCAAAGAAAACGCTATGTCTGGCGCACACCCAACACATCACATCACCCAAAGAACACCATCATGCTGGGGAGATGTTTTTCAGCTGTCGGGACTGGGAAACTGGTCAAAGTTGAGGGAAATATGGATGATGCTAAATACAGGGATATTCTTGAGCAAAACCTGTACCACTCTGTGTGTGATTTGAGGCTAGGACGGAGGTTCCCCTTCCAGCAGGACAATGACCCCAAACACACTGCTAAAGCAACACTAGAGTGGTTTAAGGGGAAACATGTAAATGAATGGCCTAGTTAAAGCCCAGACCTCAATCCAACAGAAAATGTGTGGTCAGACTTAAGCCCCATACACACGGTCAGACTTTTTCATGGATTCTGTCCGATCGGACAATGTTGTTGAAAGATTGCGGTTCACAAGCGCAAACCATCCAACTTGAAGGAGCTGGAGCAGTTTTGCAATGAGGAACGGGCAAAAATCCCAGTGGTAAGATGTGGCAAAACTCATAGAGACTTATCCAAAGCGACTCGGTGGGATAGCTGCAAAAGGTGGCTCTACAAAGTATTGACTTTAGGGGGGTTAATAGTTATGCACATTGACTTTTTCTGTTATTTTGTCCTATTTGTTGTTTGTTCACAATAAAACAAAAAAAAACATCTTCAAAGTTGTGGGCACGTTCTGTAAATTAAATGATGCAAATCCTCAAACAATCCATGTTAATTCCAGGTTGTGAGGCAACAAAACACGAAAAATGCCAAGGGGGGTGAATACTTTTGCAAGGCACTGTAAAAGTACTACATATGAAAATTATTGAAAAGTATTACAGAAGATATATGCATTTAGTAATACAACTAAAACATTGATAAGTCAATTGGAGGGCATCTCACCAGGAATGTCTGAACCTAGTCAGCAAGAACTGGTTAGCAAACAGCCCGAACGCACTTGAGGATTGCGTACAGAGATATTAGTGAGCCATGAGAGGAACACAAACACATAGATGGCTGCCCTAAATTTGATCAATAATAAAGTGGATAACAAGTTAAAATCTTCCCAAACAGGGAAAGAAGGACGCCAAACAAATATGTAATATATAGTATATTCACACAACCAATGAAGGATGTTAAGTGGTGCTTTAATGTATGTATGTATGTATGTCATCAGGGAGAGAGATTCCCCAGAAGCTGAAAACGGGGACCCCCACCAAGGACCAATAGGGGGGAGTGTTACACTATATACCAAGGAAAACAAAAATAGGAAAGGAAAAGAGACACATGAGACAATATATCAAGAAAAAATCCCCACCAAGGCCAATGATATCATTGTTTCATAAATGTGCCACACTCACCAATCATATAAAGGTCATGTCAGGATGACCTTAAAGAGGAGTTTATCTAATGCTTTTCCCTACTCTGGTAGGTTACAGTGTTGTGGAAAACTTAGTTTTGAGACTTCTGTTGGTCAAGAGAGGAGCAGTGGAGAAGACGGCCGCCTAAGTGATGCACTTTACAATTTTTTTAGTCCTCACCACCCAGGGCTGTCAGTTTCCACATCCTATTGGCAGCGTCTGCATTACATGGTGGACAATTATCTAGGGGAAAAAACAGAAATGGAGAGCTTTCCAGTCGACTGTCCACTGGCTTACTGGGTCATGAGAATAGACCACTGGCCAGAACTTGCCCAGTATGCAATTGAGCTGCTGGGCTGCCCTGCATCCAGCATGCTTTCTGAACGGGCATTCAGTGCTGCTGGAGATTTTGTTACTGACAATAGAACACATCTGTCCACAGACTCTGTGGACCGTCTCACATTTATCAAAATGAATCAGTCTTGATTACCAGCAGCTATGAAGCACCTGATGCTGATGTTGCTGATGTTTTTTTGGGATGTGGAATCTCTGCAGGACTTATAGGCTGCCTAGCATTGTGGGTGTTGATTTCATCTGGATTTTTTTTTTGATGTAGGTTTCATTAACACAACAGGGATAATTCAGGAACACAACAGGGATTGTGTCACTGATGCATGCATTGTCACGACTCACCATCCTTGTGGCTTCCTCAAATGGTGACAGTACAGTGCCTGCATCCTTTATGAGCAGCCATTGGCGTGGGAAAAAAAAACAAGCCGGTCTGAGCCTGTCGTTGTGCCATACTCACATATTTACTCGTTGACGGCTGTTGCAATACTACCAAAGTCGATTTCCAATTGGTGGGCATGTCACAAATCAGGCAGTTTACTGGCAGGTAGAATTTCAGCCAACCGAGCACTGGCTGGGTATGGCCGCCTGAAATGGCTACAGACTCTTCTGGCCTGCTTTGTCAGATCTTCCAACCCTGGGTACCTATTTAGGAAATGCTGCACCACCAAATTGAGGACCTGTGCCAAGCATGGCATATGTGTCAACTTTCCCTGTCTAAGGGTGGACAGGAGGTTTGTGCCATTATGGCACACCCCCATTCCTGGCTCTAGCTGGTGTGGCGTAAAAGACAGATTTTTCCACACCTGTTTGACAGGTGCATATGATTTTAATTTTTGACAGCAAGGCAGTACCTGGACCCCCATAACCATTGTATGCCCAATTACTTGCATATAGGCCTTCAAAATGGGCAATTTATATTTTTACAGTTTGGGTCCCATAGTCTTCAATGGGGTTCGTTTTTCGGTTCCGAACCTTCGCAATGTTCGAAAGTTCTGCTGTGAACCGAGCAGGGGGTCATTTTCCTTCCACTTCACAGTTATGTCCCACTTTATGTTGGTCTATCACATAAAATCCCAATAAAATATAATTAAGTTTTTGGTTGTAACATGACAAAATGTGGAAAATTTCAAGGGGTATGAATACTTTTTCAAGGCACTGTAGATGTTGTGCCTGATTATCTTTACCTTGCTTTAACTCTTCTTGGTCTGACCCTGCTTTGTTTTTTTCTGAGCTCAACTCTCTCTATTCTATGTTTTAATTTGACACACAATTTAAATTACTCTTAGCAATAACCCCTGGCACATCTCTGGGCTATGTTGTTGTCTCTTCTATTGGCACTGATGTTGTCCAGCTGGCCTTACCCTCTATAGCAGGGGTCTCAAACTGGTGGCCCTCCAGCTGTTGCAGAACTACAATTCCCATGAGGCATTGCAAGGCTAATAGTTACAAGCAAGACTCCGATGGGCAGAAGCATGATGGGACTTGTAGTTCCGCAACAGCTGGAGGGCCGCCAGTTTGAGACCCCTGCTCTACAGGCAGACAACCCATAGTAATCATACAAATAAATGTGGCTAAAATAGTATGAAAGTCTTCAACCTTTCTGTGAGACAAATATAAACTACACTATACATTGAAACATGTTAGTAGATTATTCAACTCCAGCTGACAAAAATATGACTATTAATATATATAAAAAAAAAACTATTTGAAAATGTGTTAAAATCAGTATACTTAGTTCAGTTTACAGAAACTCATGCCTCTAGGCTTTTCAGATTTGTGTTTCTGTTGTTGCTTAATTTACTCCTTAATTTAGTTTTTCATATTTTCTAAACCCTACTGGAAGTAGATAGATAGATAGATCAGAAGTTTCCCTTGTATATGATTGAATGGTTGTAAAAACATATAGTTAGGTTATTCCTTATTAATAATGTTCTACTTTTTTAAGTAAATCTACCTCTATGTCTCTACATACTGAGAATGGAATTATTGATGCAGTGGCAATTTATTTTTCTTGACACAAAGCATGACAGCATACACAAATGGAGTAGGCTCCACCTCCCGCCCAATCAGGACTGGTTATACTATATTTAAATAAGTCGCCTCCCCCTAGGCGGCATTCTCTTTTTTTCCCCTCAAACGCTCAACTGGTTATAACTGTGAATTAATGAAGATTTTTATTTTTGCTCTCACCTTCCGGAATCATCTGGCCAGCCGTACAGGTTCAGCCTCTTTCCTGTGACGAAGCCCCTTTGTTCGGTTGTAAAACTTTCATACAAGGGAGACCCCCCCCAGGTCCACATACTGGGGGGCTTGGATACTGGTCTCTGGATGCAGGTAAAACAATTCTGTCTTGTGGTTAGTTGGGACTGATCCAGTCTCTCCTCCCTGGTGAGTTGTGGCCCCACACACACATTTTGTTAGTTTGGCTTTGGATATGTTGGTTTCCCTTGCAAAGATACTGGAAGTTTTTTTTTTTTTTGTGGTCAGGGCTGCCCCTTCCAAGATGGCTCCTTGTCTGTTTCCTGTGGCTGGATGCAGCTTTCAGTCGGCAGGAAGCAGCGAGATGATATTGGGGGTAACTTCTGGCCCACTGTAGCATTGGCCGGGAGCTCCAGGGAATGGATTGGTGTCCACCTGTCAGGAATGGAGCCTCTCCCATCCCCTCTTAGAGCCAGTCTGGGAAGGGTGTTGCACAGAACAGGTAAGCTTTCCATGAGCTGTCATGGTGTTTCTGAATCATTATGTTGTTAATATACAAGCTGTCAAAGTAGGTTAAACTGCTGTGTATAGTTCTGTCTGTTTCATTTGCCTCAAAGGTTTTGTTTGTCTGTCTATAGGACTACTAATGTGTTTGCTGCAAAGTTGAGTCAGCAATGCCTGGCTTTGCAGGTTTTGGATCACTGTATCAATGCTGTAATGCTTAGATTTGTTGTTTTAAACCTCTACAGGGCAGTTGCCTAGTGTAGTTGATCCTGCCAGGTATATTAACCCTTCATTGCGCTGCTTATGATGACAAAATGATGCTTCAGTATGGATGCCACTGCTATGCATTGTGTTGCTGCTATGTGTTTTAAGGTCTGCGTTTAGGTGCAATGTGTTTATGATTGCTATGCATTAACCTATTTGTTATGTCTAAATGCAAGCGTAAAAAAAAAAAATGTCAGTGTTCTGCTTAGGTTACAGTGTTTTAAGTAGTTGGTTTAGTACACTACTATCTGTAATTGCTTCTGTCAAAGGGTTTAACCCTTGCTCAAAGCATATAGATCCATTCGCTGCTTCAGTGTCTGCAAATGGGTGTGTGGATGGCCACTGATATACTAGCCAGTACTTCCAGGTATTTTATTATGACCACAAACCTGCAGCTCATATCTTGAGTAGAGTTGAGTGGACACCTGGATGTTCGGGTTCGGCCAAACTTCGGAAAAAAGTCCGGGTTCGGGACCGAACTTGACTCCGAACCCCGTTGAAGTCAATGGGGACCCGAACTTTTGAAGACTAAAATGGTTGTAAAAAAGTCATGGAAAGTGCTAGAGGGCTGCAAATGGCAACAAAATGTTGTTAAGAGCATGGCAAGTGCTCTGCAAACAAATGTGGATAGGGAAATAACTTAAAATAACATAAAAAATATAAAAAATTTAAATAATATGCTGGAGGCTGGAGGCCCCCTTCTCAGCAGAAGAGGTACAGGAAGTCATTAAGAAACTCAGAAACTCAACGGCACAATGCCACACATATGGTGGGAATGCCCCAGAATACGCCCTTTCTGGAAAAAGATTATTCAATTTAATGGATAAGATAGTGGGAAAATAAAATACTTGGAAATTAAAAAAATAAAAAAATTATATATTATTTATGGTCGGAGCCCTCGGTCCTTAACGATGTGAAGGAGCAAACATAAACACGCCACAAGACAGACAACAAAAATAGACCTGAAGTGTGCCCTGGTCTACCGTAAGGTAAGCCCTGGTGAGCTGAGCCGTGAGGCCCTTTCTGCTAGGAGAGTAGTTAAGAAAAGGGCGCTTACCTGAGAAGTAATGGCTGTTTCTGTAGAGAAACGTATTAGAGTGTTCTGAGAAGGGGAATGGGTGGGCGGGTATGGCGCGCTGGAACCGACACCGGCCGCGTGGAGAGGTCTGGTATGTATACCCTCCGGGCTCCTCCCATAATTGCAGGCCACCATGCTGGCCTTCCTATTTATGGTCGGAGCCCTCGGTCCTTAACGATGTGAAGGAGCAAACATAAACACGCCACAAGACAGACAACAAAACTAGACCTGAAGTGTGCCCTGGTCTACCGTAAGGTAAGCCCTGGTGAGCTGAGCCGTGAGGCCCTTTCTGCTAGGAGAGTAGTTAAGAAAAGGGCGCAAAGACTTGTTTTTAGGGAGGTAATGGTTTATTGTTTGGTGAAGGCAAATGCTACAAGGCAAGGTTTCCGAAAGCCCGGGACATTTCGGTCTGGGGATCGGGAATGTAACGGGCGAAACAGGTGGACTTCCACCGCCCCATCTTCCTGATCACGTGATCCGAGACTCCATTGCGGGAGGCCGTGGAGGCTGCTCCGATGCGAAAGGAGTGACCTGAGAATTTCGCTGGGTCAAGACCTAAGTTGCGGAGGAGGATCCTGACGTGCGCAACGAATTGATTGCTGCTAAGGGGTCTGACCGGAAATGGTAACAACGGGCTGTCAGGTGAGGGATCAGGTAGGTGTGCTAGTAGCTGATCTAGAACTGCTACGGGGCACCAGGCGTTGAGAGTTTCGAACAGCTTGATGTCGGTGCCTGGGCCGGCCTGCTGCGTTTTGGATGCTGCGAGGTGCAGGATGAAAAAGGTCTGACGGCGTACGAGGTGCCGCCTGCGTAGCGTCTTGCAGCTAGGGCCGGTAACTGAAAACTCGCTGGGCCGTAAGAAGCCGTAGAAGGCCAGGTACATGGCTGCCTGGATGACCAGGCTGTGAAAAAGGCCGAATGGGGAATGCGAGAGCATGGTCGATAATTCCCGAAAGATGGCACCGGTTACTGGGAGGCGTTTGGTATTGACCTGCGGCTGTTTTTTGAGGATGCCGCGCAGGATTGCCTTGACTGCGTGGGAGGCGAACAAAGATGGTTTAGAAGGGTCTTGTAAGGAAATGAAATGCTGGATACCGGCTAGATAAAGTTTGATGGTATTGTGTGATAACGCCAGCCGAGTGTAGCAGTGAGAAATGAAGGCTAGGATATGGTGGAGGTCCCCTGGTGACCCCCCGTGGCTTGTGTCCAGAAACCGGAGGTACGTCCTCCAAGCAGCTTGGTAGGCTTTCAGCGTGTTGTGTGACAATGAGAAGTTTATAAGACTGGTGGCGCCGTGAAGGTGGTGACTCAGACTAGGGTTAGTTGAGACCAGTGAGGGATAGCAGACATGGTCGGATCGGCTCCGGGTTCCTGTGAAAAGAACAACGGGAAATTAAATCGGGACAGAGCGTCGGCTGAGGTGTTACACTTGCCCGGGATGTGGACGCAGAGGACTTTGAACTGGTGTAGCAGGGACAGTTGAACTAGCCTGCGCAGGAAGGCCATAATGGTCAAGGACCTGGAACGGCCTTTGTTTATGATGTCGGCTGTGGCCTGATTATCGGTGGCGAAAACCACCGTCTGGCCTGCCCAACTGCTTCCCCAGGTTCGTGCTGCTGCCACTATTGGGTATAGTTCGAATAAGGAGGAGGATTGGCTGAAACCGGGGATTGCCAAGATCTCTGGCGGCCATGGACCGGCAAACCAGTGGGGGCCAAAAATAGCTGCGAAGCCCGTGGAGGCAGCGGCGTCAGTAACTATCTGGGGAGAAGAGGGAGATGCTGCTGGAATGAACATGGAAATGCCATTCCAGTCGGCCAGGAAGTGGTCCCACATGGAAAGGTCGGCTATGGCTGCCTGATCAAGTTTGAAGATCTGGTCTGGGTTTTGACATCCTGTGAGAAAAACTAGGAGGCGGGAGACGAAGGATCGTCCCTGAGGGATGACTCTTACTGCAAAGTTTAACATCCCGAGTAAGGACTGGAGTTGCCTCCTGGAGCACCCCTGGGTGGCCGTGAAGGAATGAATGACTTCCCTGATGCGAGTCAACTTGTCTGGTGGTAGGCTGGCCTGCATGGCCTGAGTGTCTAGTATGATGCCTAAGAAGGTGATGCGATGTGCTGGGCCTTCTACCTTCTTCTCTGCTATGGGGACATTGAGGTTGGAAAAGACCTCCCTTAGACTCTTAAGGTCTACGGGGGGACGGTTGGGGTCTTCGATGAGCAAAAAGTCGTCCAAGTAATGGATCACTTTCTGACAGGATGCGTGGTGTGAGAGAATCCAGGACAGGGACTGTGCGAACGTGTCAAAGAGCCATGGGCTGCTTTTGGATCCAAAGGTTAGTTTCGTGGCGAAGTAGTACTGACCTTTCCACCTGACTCCGTGCCAGCGCCACAGACACGGCTGGATTGGTAGCAGCTTGAAGGCGTCTGCAACGTCTGCTTTGGACAGCCAGGCGCCCTCACCTGCGTCTAGGATGGCCTGGACAGCAAGGTCGACAGAGGAGTATTTGAGGGAAAATTCTTCTGAGGGTATGAGGGAATTTAAACTAGGTGTGTGAGAAGAATAAGGCGCGGACAAATCATAGATTAAACGGAGTTTATTTGAAAACTTTCCTTTTACGAGCCCGATAGGGCTAACTCTCCAAACGGAAAACGGTGGGTGAGAGAAGGGGCCGATCATGTACCCTCGGTCAAGTTCGTTTTGTAGTAGGGTACTGATGGCTTCCTCGTCGGTGGCTGCTGACAGCAGGTTTTTGCACTCGTGGGTGGTGTCGGGGAGTGTGATAAACCCCGTGTGAAAGCCTGTGGTGAAGCCTTGTACCAGGAAGGCTGCTAGTGAGGGTGACGGGTGTGAGGTGAGGTAGGATTGCAGCCATCCGATATCAATACGGCTTAGTCAGGCTGAGCTGAGCTTTTTAAGCCCGCAGGTGATCCTGGGGTGGGCTCTGCGGCAGATGAGGCAGACGTGGAGGAGTCTGCAACGTGAGAAGTTGCAAATCCCCAAGTTGAAGTTGTTGCATATCTGCGCCCCTCCTAAAGTTTGTCTTCCTGGGGGTGTAGTGGGGTTGCTTCTGAATACTGGGCTGTGTGCGGGGCGGAGGTGGAAGTTGGGGAGGCGTCTACCAACGGGTTCTGAACACCAATTGGCGGTGTGGGTGGAGGATTGGCAATTAGTGCAAAGTGGGGAGCGGAGGCCAGCGAAATGGCGGCAGAAGAGTTCGGTGTCCATAGCGCTCCAGTCAGTGGTTGCCTGGAACTGACTGAGCTTGGCTGCTGCCTTTGCTGAAAAGGAGCGATGGTAGTCATAGAAAGCGCTGCCTCCGTACTTGTACCCTAAATCTGTGACTGCATGAAGGTAGAGGTCTAGTTCTTCCCTCCTGTCGGGTTTGATGGAACAGATGACGTCCCGAAACATGCCGAAAGCAAGCACGAACTCCGTGACCGTGAGCTTTCGTGTAAGCCTGTGGTCTTTCGCCTTCAGGACAACGGAAACGTCGCCCCAAGCGTAGGCTTTGTTTTCTGTTACATCGTGTACCGAAATCAGAAGGGATGCCAGGTTGATGTCGCGGCCATCTAGTATCTCCTTCCTGATGCTTGCTGGGATGAGATGTGCGGGGAAAACAGAAAAACCGCCGTGGGGCGTACCTGTAATGCATGATGCGGGGGTGGCGGGGGCGACGGCTGGTGGAGTGGGGGTTACTTGCTGGAGCTCCAAGGTCCCCACTCTGGCCTGGACGTCAGAGATGGTAGTTGATAGGGAGGAGACCAGCGTGTGTAGCTGGGACACTGCCGAGGCGATTGATTGTAGTGATGCCTGAGTGTCTGGTGGGGTTGGTGGGGATGGGTTGGGGAACAGTAGTCTGAACAGTTCAGCTTTCCTGGCCGTGATGGGGTAGGGGATATTCCTGCGCCTCAGCTCAGCTGAGAGTCTGGGGATGGTCCAAGCTCTGAAGGCTTGTGAGAAGTTGTCTGCCGGGCCCGCTTCGGGAGGTGATGGGGCGGGGGTGAGATCGTCGCTGCCGGTCAGAGACATGGCGTCTGCTAGAATAAAAGGGGGGGGAGGGAGGGGGGATGCATGTTTCTCTCATTTTTTTTTTTTTTTTTTTGAGTTTGAAGGACAGGAGAGAATATATATGCGTTTGTAGATTGCGGAAAAAGGGGGGGGCAGAGCGGGATACCTGTGCGACAGGTATGGGGACAACGGGTTGCGCGCGTGCGCTGAGTGGGATGTTCCATGGGCCTATATGTAAACTCGGGGGATGCGTGACACCCGAGGTGAGCCAGGAGGTGACTGGCCGGGTGGCTGATGCTCGGGTGTCCGTCTGTGCTCGGCACGGACTGGTTAACCAGAGCCCCCCCAGGGCGGCACTGGGGGGAGTGGCTACTGATTGGTTGCTAAGTAGGAATGTTTCGATCTGTAGCAATTTGACGTAGGTTCGGTCAGCTAATACTTGCACTGCCAGCAAGTCATGAGATTAGGTGACCTTGTCTGCGTAGTGAAGGCTTGTGCTTCGAAAAATAGAGTGACATGCATAGAAGTATGTGACAGTTACTAACGCCTGGAGATTTTTATCAAATCTATGGTGTTCTGCTTGGATGGGGAGGGGAGATGTGGGAAACGAAGCAGGATACCGTACGACGGTATTGTAACAATCGGGGATGCGCGTGAGCGCTGGGTGAGTTTGTTTCTTTGGCCTGTTCGGAAACTCAGAGAGTGCGTGACAACCGAGGTAAGCCAGGAGGTGACTGACCAGGTAACCGATGCTCGGGTGTCCGTCTGTGCTCGGCACGGACTAGTTCAACCAGAGCCCCACCAGGGCGGTACTGGGGAGAGTGGCTGCTGGTTGGTTGCTAAGTAGGGATGTTTTGATCTGTAGTAGTTTGACGTGGGTTCGGTCAGCTAATACTTGCACTGCCAGCAAGTCATGAGACTAGGTGACCTTGTCTGCGTAGTGAAGGCTTGTGCTTCGAAAACAGAGTGACATGCATAGAAGTATGTGACAGTTACTAACGCCTGGGTGCTGAGACAAATAAGTACGTGAAACAAGGATATGTAGTGAAAGGTGTGTGAAGAGAATGGAAAACTGAAACAACAACAACCTACGCACCTGCTTGCTGCCCTAGTGATAGAGTCTCTGTTGGGGTCAAAACCTGGTAGACCTGGTACCTACGGTAGGGTGACATGAAAATATTTGTGAGAGATGGGTTGCAAGAGCTGATTTGGGGCCGTAGTTGACCCCCTGGTGAAGAGATGCAAGCCCTCAAAAAGAGAAAAAAAAAAAAAAAAAAAAGTTTATTTTTTTTTTTTTTTACCTGGGAAGGAAAGGGATGGTCTGATCCTGTGGTTTAGGAGACCAGGGGCGACTTACTGACCTAAGGAAAAGGTGAAAAGGGATAGAGAAAGGCGTGAGTAGCTGAGTTTGCTACTGGGGAAGTTGTGGCTGCGTGGCCAATGGAGGTCGAGCTGCAACGATTGCAGAGGTGTGGGGGAGGGTGGATGTGGGAGCCATGACACAAACCTGCGGTGAAGCAAGATGTGCGGGGGACGGCTGTGCCTCACATTGGCTGGGTTGCCGTGAAATGCAAGGAGTGGAGCGACTTGCTGAGGTTTGCAAGGTGTGGGGGCCCATTTACACGAACTTGCGGTGACTGCAAGAAGTGTGTGGGGGGCAGTGACAGATGCTCTGGTGGGTTGGGGGGGGGGGGGTTGGTGGTGGGACGTTTTGTGGCTTGAATTGATTCGATGCTGCTACAGTGGGTGTCTAGTAGGGATGAGCCGAACACCCCCGGGTTCGGTTCGAACCAGAACCTTCGAACGGACCGAAAGTTCGCGCGAATTTTCGAACCCTATACGTTATAATGGACGCGAACGTTCGAAATCAAAAGTGCTAATTACAACGGCCAATATGCATGTTAATGTCATAAAACAGGTTTGGGGACCCGGGTCCTGCCCCAGGGGACATATATCAATGCAAAAAGAACTTTTAAAAACTAACGTTTTTTCGGGAGCAGTCATTTTAATGATGCATAAAGTGAAAAAAAAAAAAGTGACATTTTCCTTTAAATATGGTACCTGGGGGGTGTCCAAAGTATGCCTGTGAAGTGGCATGTGTTTCCCGTGTTTAGAACTGTCCTTGCACAAAATGACATTTGTAAAGGAAAAAAAGAAGCCATTTAAAACCACTTGCGGCTTTAGGTTTGATCTTAAGTAGAATCTGAACAGGTACATTATGAAGTGTAGCTCCATCCCAAAAAAATCTATTTTTAAGCTTTTTGGAGAACATAGGGAGGGGTTATCACCCCTGTAACATTTGCTGTCTTTGCACATCTGTTCAGAACATGTCACCTCACTTTCCGTCCCAATGACAAATGTTTTTGGAAAAGTGGGGTTTTAATTGAAACAAGGATTGGTGATAAAGTATCAGTAGAGAGGAGATACCTTTTTCCCAAATTAAATCTAACAGGATAGAATTTCCCTTCCTAGGGGTAGATTTCCTCTCACTTCCTGTTTTCTCTTTCCATTTGCAAGTAGGAGTCGTTTGTAAGTTGGATGTTTGAAAGTAGGGGCCTGGCGTATATACTCTGCAGAAATTTGCCCTATTAGATGTTGGTGTAGCCACAAGACTGGTGGGCACAGGAATGGGCCCTGCTGTGAGTTAATAGATCAAGATTTGTAATTGCATGCACCTGTTGAACAGGGCAGAAAAATTGGGGGTGGTGGTGGTGGTGGTGGTGGACGGTTTTGCCACAAGACTGTAAGCTCTCACAGTTACTCTTGGTGGGCGCAGGAATGGGCCCTGCTGTGAGTTATTAGATCAAGATTTGTAATTGCAAGCACCTGATGAACAGGGCAGAAAAATTGGGCCTTTGGCGGTGGTGGTGGACGGTGTTGCCACAAGACTGCAGGCCCTCATAGTTACTCTTGGTGGGCGCAGGAATGGGCCCTGCTGTGAGTTATTAGATCAAGATTTGTAATTGCAAGCACCTGATGAACAGGGCAGAAAAATTGGGCCTTTGGCGGTGGTGGTGGACGGTGTTGCCACAAGACTGCAGGCCCTCATAGTTACTCTTGGTGGGCGCAGGAATGGGCCCTGCTGTGAACTATTAGATCAAGATTTGTAATTACCCGCCCCTGTTAAACAGGGGCTGAAAAATTGTGCCTTAGGCACTGGTGCTGGTGCCACAACACTGCAACACGGCCCTCACAGAGACTGTACTTGGAGCACAGCAGTCACACGTGTTGCGAAGCATTTTTTTAAAAAATTGTAAGTACACGCCCCTGTTAAACAGGGGCTGAAAAATTGTGCCTTAGGCACTGGTGCTGGTGCCACAACACTGCAACACGGCCCTCACAGAGACTGTACTTGGAGCACAGCAGTCACACGTGTTGCAAAGCATTTTTTTAAAAAATTGTAAGTACACGCCCCTGTTAAACAGGGGCTGAAAAATTGTGCCTTAGGCACTGGTGCTGGTGCCACAACACTGCAACACGGCCCTCACAGAGACTGTACTTGGAGCACAGCAGTCACACGTGTTGCAAATCATTTTTTAAAAAATTGTAAGTACACGCCCCTGTTAAACAGGGGCTGAAAAATTGTGCCTTAGGCACTGGTGCTGGTGCCACAACACTGCAACACGGCCCTCACAGAGACTGTACTTGGAGCACAGCAGTCACACGTGTTGCGAAGCATTTTTTTAAAAAATTGTAAGTACACGCCCCTGTTAAACAGGGGCTGAAAAATTGTGCCTTAGGCACTGGTGCTGGTGCCACAACACTGCAACACGGCCCTCACAGAGACTGTACTTGGAGCACAGCAGTCACACGTGTTGCGAAGCATTTTTTTAAAAAATTGTAAGTACCCCGCCCCTGTTAAACAGGGGCTGAAAAATTGTGCCTTAGGCACTGGTGCTGGTGCCACAACACTGCAACACGGCCCTCACAGAGACTGTACTTGGAGCACAGCAGTCACACGTGTTGCGAAGCATTTTTTAAAAAAATTGTAAGTACACGCCCCTGTTAAACAGGGGCTGAAAAATTGTGCCTTAGGCACTGGTGTGGTGGCATGGATCATTGAGGAGGAGGAAGAGGATAGTCAGTGAACATAAGAGGACAGTCACTCAGCATCAGCATAGGCAGTCTTGAAGGGATGTGACATTAAAAATTATTCGGTTATATCCGCCTCAGGTGCCTGGTAGCTGGTGGTGATCCAAGACTGATTCATTTTGATGAATGTCAGTCGATCAACCGAGGCGGTGGACAGGCGCACCCTATGATCAGTCACAAATCCTCCAGCAGCACTGAATGTGCGTTCGGAAAGAACGCTGGAGGCAGGACAGGCCAGTAGCTCAATTGCATACTGTGCAAGCTCTGGCCAGTGATCCATCCTCAGGACCCAGTAAGCCAGAGGATTTTCGGTGGGAAAGGTGTCCAAGTCTGACCTTGCCCCAAGGTATTCCTGCACCATGTATATCAGACGCTGGCGATGGTTGCTGGAACCGATCATACCTTGGGGCTGCGGACTAAAAAATTGTCTGAACGCATCGGTCAGACGTCCACCTTCCCCACCGCTCCTTCTGCCACTGACCGAAGCCTCAGCAACTCGTCGCCCAGGACCAGGAGTTTGTAGCCTCCCAGTTTCTGGGAACGCGTTGCACAGACCTTTCTGCAAGGCCTCCCTGAGATGTCTCATCCTCTGCTCCCTCTGCGACGGCAAGATAAGGTCCGCAACCTTACCCTTGTACCGCGGATCAAGGAGAGTGGCCAGCCAGTAATGGTCCCCTCTCCTTGATCCGAAGAACACGAGGATCCTTCCGCAGGCTTTGCAGGATCAGGGAGGCCATGCAGCGTAGGTTAGCTGAGGCATTCGGTCCGGAGTCTTCTGGGTCACTGAGGATGACATGATCGCCAGCCACCTCCTCCCAGCCACGTACAAGTCCACTGGCTTGTTGGGACTGTACATCATCCCTAAAAGACTGCTGCTGCTGATGCTGAGTGCCAGGCTCCACCTCCATGCTCACACAATCCTCCTCCTCCTCCTCCTCCTCCTCCTCATCCTCTTCCTGTGTGATGGGTGGGACAGAAGGAACACTGTCCGGATAAAGGGGGCCTTGAGAGGCAAGGAAGTCCTCCTCTTCCTGCCTCTGTTCTGCCTCAAGTGCCCTGTCCATTATCCCACGCAGCGTATGCTCCAACAGGTGGACAAGAGGGACAGTGTCACTGATGCATGCACTGTCACTGCTCACCATCCTCGTGGCCTCCTCAAATGGTGAGAGGACAGTGCATGCATCCCTGATCATGCTCCACTGACGTGGGGAAAAAAAACCAAGCTCCCCTGACCCTGTCCTGGTGCCGTAGTCGCAAAGGTACTCATTGATGGCCCTCTGCTGCGCGTGCAGTCGCTGCAGCATGGCCAACGTTGAGTTCCACCTGGTGGGCATGTCAGATATTAGGCGGTTCTTGGGCAGGTTCAGCTCCTTTTTGCAGCTCAGTCAGCCTGCATTATAAGATCGGCGGAAATGCACACAGACTTTCCTGGCCTGCCTCAGGACATCCTGTAAGCCTGGGAACCTGCCCAAGAACCGCTGCACCACCAGGTTGAGGACGTGAGCCATGCAGGGCACATGGGTGAGCTGCCCCTGTCGCAGGGCGGAGAGGAGGTTGGTGCCATTGTCAGAAACGACCATTCCTGGCTTAAGCTGACGTGGCGTCAACCACCTCTCGGCCTGCCCCTGCAGAGCTGCCAGAACCTCTGGCCCAGTGTGGCTCCTGTCCCCCAAACACACCAGCGCAAGCACGGCATGGCATCTTTTTGCCTGCGTACTTGCGTAGCCCCTTGTACGCCTACGGAGCACCGCTGGTTCCAAGGACAGAGCACTGGAGGAAGAAGAAGAGGAGGGGGTGGAGGAGAGAGGTGTGTCACAACCAGTAGCAGTAGTCGCGTTTTGGAGGCGTGGTGGCGGAACAACCTCCAACACTACTGCACCTTGTCCTGCATCCCTCCCAGCTGCCAATAGAGTGACCCAATGGGCCGTGAAAGAAAGGTACCGTCCCTGTCCATGCCTGCTGGACCATGAGTCAGCGGTAATATGCACCTTACCGCTGACCGCCCTGTCCAGCGAGGCATGGACATTGCCCTCCACATGCCGGTAGAGAGACGGAATCGCCTTCCGCGAGAAAAAGTGGCGTTTGGGAACCTGCCACTGAGGAACCGCACATTGAACAAACTCACGGAAGGGGGCCGAGTCTACCAACTGAAAAGGCAGCAGTTGAAGTGCTAGCAATTTAGCAAGGCTAGCATTCAACCGCTGGGCATGTGGATGGCTGGGAGTGTACTTCTTTCTACGGTCCAGCAGCTGGGGCAGGGAAATTTGCCTGCTGCATTCGGACGTCGGTGTACTGCAAGTACTTGGTTGTGACACACCGAATTCTACACCTTCAGTCCTCTCAGAGCAGCTTTCAGAGAGGACTGAAGGTGTAGTGGGGATGGAGATCCCAGCTGAGGAGGAGCAAGGAGAGGTCCGCTTAGTTCTTTGGTGTGGGTCTTTTATGTGTGCCTGCCAACGAGCTGCATGGCAGGTCGCCATATGTCTGGTCATGCTTGTCGTGCCCAAGCGGCTGATGTTTTGGCCACGCGAGATACGCTTGAGACAAATATTGCAAATAGCAGTGGTGCGATCTGCTGCACTCGTCTCAAAAAAGGCCCACACCAAAGAACTTTTCTGATAACGTGCAGAGGCAGCGCCCTGCACAGGCGGAGCTCTGCGGTGTTGTACAGTTGCTGTGCTGGCCTCTACCTGGCCTCCAGGGGGCATCCTGCCTCGTTGGACATGTGACGCCGCATCCTCCTCCTCCTCGTCCTCCTCCTCATCCTCTCTCCCTTGAGGCACCCACGTGGAGTCAGTGACCTCATCATCCCCTCCCTCTTCACCACTAGAGCAAACCTGGCAGTAAGCTGCAGCTGGTGGAACTGTACTGCCAGATTCCTCAAGCTGGGTATCGTCATCCGAGCCTTCGAATCGTTGGGCATCCTCCTGGAGCATGTACCCAACACTGTGCTCAAAGAGTTCGGGGGACTCCTCAGGAGGACATGGTGGGTCTAGGGAA
Organism: Lithobates sylvaticus; assembly: GCA_028564925.1. Taxonomy (NCBI): domain Eukaryota; kingdom Metazoa; phylum Chordata; class Amphibia; order Anura; family Ranidae; genus Lithobates; species Lithobates sylvaticus. The sequence continues at coordinate 100,598,175 of CM053036.1, forward strand.
GGGGTGGCTGATGATGCTCTGTCAGTACCCTGAGCCTGGGTGAGAGAGGATGAGGAGGATGAGGAGGGCTTGGTCATCCATTCTACCAAGCCTTCAGCATGATGCGGCTCCACATGTCCAGCTGCCGAAAACAAAGACGCGCGTGTCCCATGGCCACGTGCTGATGACGATGCACGACCACGTCCACGTCCACGGCCACGTCCACTAGAAACAGAGCCTGCCTGCCCTGTGTTCTTGGCTCTGCACGCTCTGCCTCCCCTTGGCGGTCTTCCAGCCATTGTAGTCGGTAGTCCTGTGGGTGCTGCTGAGAAGAAAATATAGGAGCTCTGTGTGATGCCACTAACACACTAGAAGTCCTATAGGTGCTTCTGCAAAGAAAATATAGGAGCTCTGTGTGATGCCACTAACACACTAGAAGTCCTGTGGGTGCTTCTGCAAAGAAAATAGAGGAGCTCTGTGTGATGCCACTAACACACTAGAAGTCCTGTGGGTGCTGCTGAGAAGAATATATAGGAGCTCTGTGTGATGCCACTAACACACTAGAAGTCCTATGGGTGCTTCTGCAAAGAAAATAGAGGAGCTCTGTGTGATGCCACTAACACACTAGAAGTCCTGTGGGTGCTTCTGCAAAGAAAATAGAGGAGCTCTGTGTGATGCCACTAACACACTAGAAGTCCTGTGGGTGCTTCTGCAAAGAAAATAGAGGAGCTCTGTGTGATGCCACTAACACACTAGAAGTCCTGTGGGTGCTGCTGAGAAGAATATATAGGAGCTCTGTGTGATGCCACTAACACACTAGAAGTCCTATGGGTGCTTCTGCAAAGAAAATAGAGGAGCTCTGTGTGATGCCACTAACACACTAGAAGTCCTGTGGGTGCTTCTGCAAAGAAAATAGAGGAGCTCTGTGTGATGCCACTAACACACTAGAAGTCCTGTGGGTGCTTCTGCAAAGAAAATAGAGGAGCTCTGTGTGATGCCACTAACACACTAGAAGTCCTATGGGTGCTTCTGCAAAGAAAATAGAGGAGCTCTGTGTGATGCCACTAACACACTAGAAGTCCTGTGGGTGCTTCTGCAAAGAAAATAGAGGAGCTCTGTGTGATGCCACTAACACACTAGAAGTCCTGTGGGTGCTTCTGCAAAGAAAATAGAGGAGCTCTGTGTGATGCCACTAACACACTAGAAGTCCTGTGGGTGCTGCTGAGAAGAATATATAGGAGCTCTGTGTGATGCCACTAACACACTAGAAGTCCTATGGGTGCTTCTGCAAAGAAAATAGAGGAGCTCTGTGTGATGCCACTAACACACTAGAAGTCCTGTGGGTGCTTCTGCAAAGAAAATAGAGGAGCTCTGTGTGATGCCACTAACACACTAGAAGTCCTGTGGGTGCTGCTGAGAAGAATATATAGGAGCTCTGTGTGATGCCACTAACACACTAGAAGTCCTATGGGTGCTTCTGCAAAGAAAATAGAGGAGCTCTGTGTGATGCCACTAACACACTAGAAGTCCTGTGGGTGCTTCTGCAAAGAAAATAGAGGAGCTCTGTGTGATGCCACTAACACACTAGAAGTCCTGTGGGTGCTTCTGCAAAGAAAATAGAGGAGCTCTGTGTGATGCCACTAACACACTAGAAGTCCTATGGGTGCTTCTGCAAAGAAAATAGAGGAGCTCTGTGTGATGCCACTAACACACTAGAAGTCCTGTGGGTGCTTCTGCAAAGAAAATAGAGGAGCTCTGTGTGATGCCACTAACACACTAGAAGTCCTGTGGGTGCTTCTGCAAAGAAAATAGAGGAGCTCTGTGTGATGCCACTAACACACTAGAAGTCCTGTGGGTGCTGCTGAGAAGAATATATAGGAGCTCTGTGTGATGCCACTAACACACTAGAAGTCCTATGGGTGCTTCTGCAAAGAAAATAGAGGAGCTCTGTGTGATGCCACTAACACACTAGAAGTCCTGTGGGTGCTTCTGCAAAGAAAATAGAGGAGCTCTGTGTGATGCCACTAACACACTAGAAGTCCTGTGGGTGCTTCTGCAAAGAAAATAGAGGAGCTCTGTGTGATGCCACTAACACACTAGAAGTCCTGTGGGTGCTGCTGAGAAGAATATATAGGAGCTCTGTGTGATGCCACTAACACACTAGAAGTCCTATGGGTGCTTCTGCAAAGAAAATAGAGGAGCTCTGTGTGATGCCACTAACACACTAGAAGTCCTATGGGTGCTTCTGCAAAGAAAATAGAGGAGCTCTGTGTGATGCCACTAACACACTAGAAGTCCTGTGGGTGCTTCTGCAAAGAAAATAGAGGAGCTCTGTGTGATGCCACTAACACACTAGAAGTCCTGTGGGTGCTTCTGCAAAGAAAATAGAGGAGCTCTGTGTGATGCCACTAACACACTAGAAGTCCTGTGGGTGCTGCTGAGAAGAATATATAGGAGCTCTGTGTGATGCCACTAACACACTAGAAGTCCTGTGGGTGCTTATGCAAAGAAAATAGAGGAGCTCTGTGTGATGCCACTAACACACTAGAAGTCCTGTGGGTGCTTCTGCAAAGAAAATAGAGGAGCTCTGTGTGATGCCACTAACACACTAGAAGTCCTGTGGGTGCTGCTGAGAAGAATATATAGGAGCTCTGTGTGATGCCACTAACACACTAGAAGTCCTATGGGTGCTTCTGCAAAGAAAATAGAGGAGCTCTGTGTGATGCCACTAACACACTAGAAGTCCTATGGGTGCTTCTGCAAAGAAAATAGAGGAGCTCTGTGTGATGCCACTAACACACTAGAAGTCCTGTGGGTGCTTCTGCAAAGAAAATAGAGGAGCTCTGTGTGATGCCACTAACACACTAGAAGTCCTGTGGGTGCTTCTGCAAAGAAAATAGAGGAGCTCTGTGTGATGCCACTAACACACTAGAAGTCCTGTGGGTGCTGCTGAGAAGAATATATAGGAGCTCTGTGTGATGCCACTAACACACTAGAAGTCCTGTGGGTGCTTATGCAAAGAAAATAGAGGAGCTCTGTGTGATGGGACTAACACACTTCAAGTCCTATAGGTGCTTCTGGGAAGAAAATATAGCTCTGTGTGTGTGATGGGACTAACACACTTCAAGTCCTATAGGTGCTTCTGGGAAGAAAATATTGCTCTGTGTGTGTAATGGGACTAACACACTTCAAGTCCTATAGGTGCTTCTGGGAAGAAAATATAGCTCTGTGTGTGTAATGGGACTAACACACTTCAAGTCCTATAGGTGCTTCTGGGAAGAAAATATAGCTCTGTGTGTGTAATGGGACTAACACACTTCAAGTCCTATAGGTGCTTCTGGGAAGAAAATATAGCTCTGTGTGTGTAATGGGACTAACACACTTCAAGTCCTATAGGTGCTTCTGGGAAGAAAATATAGCTCTGTGTGTGTGATGGGACTAACACACTTCAAGTCCTATAGGTGCTTCTGGGAAGAAAATATAGCTCTGTGTGTGTAATGGGACTAACACACTTCAAGTCCTATAGGTGCTTCTGGGAAGAAAATATAGCTCTGTGTGTGTAATGGGACTAACACACTTCAAGTCCTATAGGTGCTTCTGGGAAGAAAATATAGCTCTGTGTGTGTGATGGGACTAACACACTTCAAGTCCTATAGGTGCTTCTGGGAAGAAAATATAGCTCTGTGTGTGTAATGGGACTAACACACTTCAAGTCCTATAGGTGCTTCTGGGAACAAAATATAGCTCTGTGTGTGTGATGGGACTAACACACTTCAAGTCCTATAGGTGCTTCTGGGAAGAAAATATAGCTCTGTGTGTGTGATGGGACTAACACACTTCAAGTCCTATAGGTGCTTCTGGGAACAAAGTATAGCTCTTTGTGTGTAATGGGACTAACACACTTCAAGTCCTATAGGTGCTTCTGGGAAGAAAATATAGCTCTGTGTGTGTGATGGGACTAACACACTTCAAGTCCTATAGGTGCTTCTGGGAAGAAAATATAGCTCTGTGTGTGTAATGGGACTAACACACTTCAAGTCCTATAGGTGCTTCTGGGAACAAAATATAGCTCTGTGTGTGTGATGGGACTAACACACTTCAAGTCCTATAGGTGCTTCTGGGAAGAAAATATAGCTCTGTGTGTGTAATGGGACTAACACACTTCAAGTCCTATAGGTGCTTCTGGGAAGAAAATATAGCTCTGTGTGTGTAATGGGACTAACACACTTCAAGTCCTATAGGTGCTTCTGGGAAGAAAATATAGCTCTGTGTGTGTGATGGGACTAACACACTTCAAGTCCTATAGGTGCTTCTGGGAAGAAAATATAGCTCTGTGTGTGTAATGGGACTAACACACTTCAAGTCCTATAGGTGCTTCTGGGAAGAAAATATAGCTCTGTGTGTGTAATGGGACTAACACACTTCAAGTCCTATAGGTGCTTCTGGGAAGAAAATATAGCTCTGTGTGTGTAATGGGACTAACACACTTCAAGTCCTATAGGTGCTTCTGGGAAGAAAATATAGCTCTGTGTGTGTAATGGGACTAACACACTTCAAGTCCTATAGGTGCTTCTGGGAAGAAAATATAGCTCTGTGTGTGTAATGGGACTAACACACTTCAAGTCCTATAGGTGCTTCTGGGAAGAAAATATAGCTCTGTGTGTGTGATGGGACTAACACACTTCAAGTCCTATAGGTGCTTCTGGGAAGAAAATATAGCTCTGTGTGTGTAATGGGACTAACACACTTCAAGTCCTATAGGTGCTTCTGGGAAGAAAATATAGCTCTGTGTGTGTAATGGGACTAACACACTTCAAGTCCTATAGGTGCTTCTGGGAAGAAAATATAGCTCTGTGTGTGTAATGGGACTAACACACTTCAAGTCCTATAGGTGCTTCTGGGAAGAAAATATAGCTCTGTGTGTGTAATGGGACTAACACACTTCAAGTCCTATAGGTGCTTCTGGGAAGAAAATATAGCTCTGTGTGTGTAATGGGACTAACACACTTCAAGTCCTATAGGTGCTTCTGGGAACAAAGTATAGCTCTTTGTGTGTAATGGGACTAACACACTTCAAGTCCTATAGGTGCTTCTGGGAAGAAAATATAGCTCTGTGTGTGTAATGGGACTAACACACTTCAAGTCCTATAGGTGCTTCTGGGAAGAAAATATAGCTCTGTGTGTGTAATGGGACTAACACACTTCAAGTCCTATAGGTGCTTCTGGGAAGAAAATATAGCTCTGTGTGTGTGATGGGACTAACACACTTCAAGTCCTATAGGTGCTTCTGGGAAGAAAATATAGCTCTGTGTGTGTAATGGGACTAACACACTTCAAGTCCTATAGGTGCTTCTGGGAAGAAAATATAGCTCTGTGTGTGTAATGGGACTAACACACTTCAAGTCCTATAGGTGCTTCTGGGAAGAAAATATAGCTCTGTGTGTGTAATGGGACTAACACACTTCAAGTCCTATAGGTGCTTCTGGGAACAAAATATAGCTCTGTGTGTGTAATGGGACTAACACACTTCAAGTCCTATAGGTGCTTCTGGGAAGAAAATATAGCTCTGTGTGTGTAATGGGACTAACACACTTCAAGTCCTATAGGTGCTTCTGGGAACAAAGTATAGCTCTTTGTGTGTAATGGGACTAACACACTTCAAGTCCTATAGGTGCTTCTGGGAAGAAAATATAGCTCTGTGTGTGTGATGGGACTAACACACTTCAAGTCCTATAGGTGCTTCTGGGAACAAAATATAGGAGCTCTGCCTGCCTGCCACGAACACACTACAAGTCCTATAGGTGCTTCTGGTAACAAAATATAGGAGCTCTGCCTGCCTGCCACTAACACACTACAAGTCCTATAGGTGCTTCTGGTAACAAAATATAGGAGCTCTGCCTGCCTGTCACTAACACACTACAAGTCCTATAGGTGCTTCTGGTAACAAAATATAGGAGCTCTGCCTGCCTGCCACTAACACACTACAAGTCCTATAGGTGCTTCTGGTAACAAAATATAGGAGCTCTGCCTGCCTGTCACTAACACACTACAAGTCCTATAGGTGCTTCTGGTAACAAAATATAGGAGCTCTGCCTGCCTGCCACTAACACACTACAAGTCCTATAGGTGCTTCTGGTAACAAAATATAGGAGCTCTGCCTGCCTGCCACGAACACACTACAAGTCCTATAGGTGCTTCTGGTAACAAAATATAGGAGCTCTGCCTGCCTGCCACGAGCACACTACAAGCCCCTCTTTGTCAATCAATCTTTGTAACTGAATCTATCTAACTCAATCTCTGCAAGTGAATCTCTCTCTCTATCTATCTAAATGCAGCAGAGTGTCACAGGAACAGCCTGCTCAATCTGCGCCGGAACAGCATGTGACCGGCGCAGACGGCGTGGCGGCGTTTTATAGGGGGGGGCGTGTACTACAGCCCCTGAGCTGTAATTGGCTACAGGCGTCCTGCTTTATGGCTCTTCGAGTTTCCGGGGCTGTGATTGGCCAAGCATGCGGGGTCACAGTGCATGCTTGGCCAATCATCAGCCAGCAATGCACTGCGTCGGCCGCGCCGGCCGCAATGCATTGCGGGGCCGCTCGCATCACACGAACGTGATGCGAGCGGCCAAAATAGTTCTGGGCTCGCCGAGCGAGCGAACGCCCGGTGCTCGATGCGAACGTGGGTTCGCATCGAGCACCGGGCCCATCCTTAGTGTCTAGTCGTGACACGACTGTGAGCGTGAAAGATCGAGGGGAAGGTGACGGGATCCAAGCGTGACGCCAGCAGGGATGAGCTGCGGTGTACGTGTGAGTGAGGGGATCCTTGAACTGGGTAGCGGTGCGTGACAACCAGAGATAGTGGGGTGAATTATGTGGTAGAAAACAAACAAACAATGGCATGGTGGTCGAAATGACTCGGTGGGACAAAATAGGGGTTTTGATGAAACGACGAAAAAGCATAAATCCTACCTGCGACGCTGAAGCGAAACGAACTGGGGGTGCGATCGGGAATCGAATCTGCAATCCGGAAACGAGGAGCGTAGGACAACTCAGGAACGTGTACTGAGTTGTTTGTCGGCCTGGTGACGTAGAGTACGGCGCACTGGAACCGACACCGGCCGCGTGGAGAGGTCTGGTATGTATACCCTCCGGGCTCCTCCCATAATTGCAGGCCACCATGCTGGCCTTCCTATATATCTTGACCTAGGAGGACGAGGTCCAAATGGAGTAGGAGGTTGAGCAGCGGTGGAGGAGGACGAGGTAGCCAACACTGGTTCAAAAATACAACAATGGCTGGGTAAGGCTGGTGATGATGTTTTCGAATTCTGTCCCCCGTAGCATAGTGTCCCCCATGTACTGCGCTTGCTCAGTATGTAGGACAAGGGGATTTTGAAACTCTCCGAAGACGATGCGCGGGTCCAGGTTCAAGCCACACCATCCGAGGTTGAAGCCAAGCCAAGCGAGGCCGTGCCCGAAGCGTGGCGAGCGTAGCGAGCGAAGCGAGCCCGTGAGGGGCCCTGTTACTATGTGCTACCGTATGTCCACTTGGATGGTGGGGCTTGAACCTGCACTCACTGCGCAGGCGGCGTTCATCTTTGGAGATTTTGTGAATCTCCTTGTCCTCCGTACTTCGCAAGCGATGCGCCTGCACAGTAAGTGGCCGGACACTATCCGATGGCCAGACAGTTTTTGTCAGAACACCGGTATATGTGTCTATTCTGCACAAGGTACGGACAAGTCCTGTGGGATCCATGCCTGGTTCATTTTAATGAACGTGAGCTTGTCCAAATTTGCTCTGGACAGGCCGCTGCGCTTGTCTGTGATAACGCCCCCTGCTGTGCTAAATACACGTTCAGATAATACACTGGCTGCTGGGCAGGCCAGCACCTCCAAGGCGTAAAGGGCAAGCTCAGGCCATGTGCCCAATTTGGAGACCCAGAAGTTGAAGGGGGCAGACCCGTCATTCAGTACGTGTAGGCGTGTGCACACATACTGCTCCACCATGTTGGTGAAATGCTGCCTCCTGCTAAGACGTTCTATCTCAGCTGGTGGTGCTGGTTGTTGTGGCGTGCTGACAAAGCTTTTCCACATTTCGGCCATGCTAACCCTGCCTTCCGTGGTGCTGGCGGTGCCCCAGCTGCGTTGGCGACCTCTTCCTCCTCCTCTGCTTTCGCCTTGTGCTTTCACCGTACCCCCGCTGTCAAGTGGGAATGTCACCAGCAGCGCGTCTACCAGCGTGCGCTTGTACTCGCGCATCTTACGATCATGCTCCAGTGAGGTTATTAAGGATGGCACGTTGTCCTTGTAACGGGGATCCAGCAGGGTGGCCACCCAGTAATCAGCACCAGTTAAAATGTGGGAAACTCGGCGGTCATTACGCAGACACTGCAGCATGTAATCGCTCATGTGTGCCAGGCTGCCCAGAGGCAACGAAAGCTGTCCTCTGTGGGAGGTGTATCGTCTGTGTCCTCTGTATCCCCCCAGCCACGCACCAGTGATGGACATGAGCTGGTCTGGGTGCTACCCTGCTGTGAACATGGTTCCTCCATCTCCTCCTCATCCTCCACCTCGTCATCCTCCAGAACTGTACCCTTGCTGCCGGACAATTGTGTACCTGGCGCTTGTTGGTGCAGGAACCCACCCTCGTAGCCACTTGTGAATGACTGCCCTGAAAGCCTTGGAAATGATCCCTCTTCCTCCTCCTCCTGTGCCACATCCTCTTCCATCATCGCCTGAAGCGTTTTTTCAAGGAGGCATAGAACTGGGATAGTAACGCTGAGAATGGCCTCATCGGCACTGGCCATGTTGGTGGAGTACTCGAAACAGCGCAACAAGGCACACAGGTCTCGCATGGAGGCCCAGTTATTGGTGGTGAAGTGGTGCTGTTCCACAGAGTGACTCACGCGTGCGTGCTGCAGCTGAAACTCCACTATCACCTGCTGCTGCTCGCACAGTCTGGCAAGCATGTGCAAGGTGGAGTTCCACCTTGTGGGCACGTCACATATGAGACGGTGAGCGGAAAGGCCGAAGTTACGCTGTAGCGCTGACATGCGAGCAGCAGCAGGGTGAGAACATTGAAAGTGCACACAGACAGCCCGCACTTTCTGCAGCAGCTCTGGCATATCGGAGTAATTTTTAAGGAACCTCTGGACCACCAAGTTCAGTACATGTGCCAGGCAAGGGATGTGCGTCAAACTGGCTAGGCCCAGAGCTGCTAAGAGGTTTCGCCCATTATTATCGCACACCACCAGGCCGGGCTTGAGGCTCACTGCCACCAACCACTCATCAGTCTGTTGTTCCATGTCCCTCCACAACTCCTGCACGGTGTGGGGTTTTTCCCCCAAACAGGAAAGTTTTAAAACTGCCTGCTGTCGTTTACCCCTGGCTGTGCTGAAGTTGGTGGTGAAGGTGTTACGCTGACCGGATGAGGAAGCGGTAGAGGAGTAGGAGGAGTTAGCAACAGGAGGTAAACTGAAGCACCCTGCAATCCTCGGGGTGGTGGAAGGACATGCGCCAAACTGCTATCCGCCTCAGGCCCAGCCGCCACTACATTTACCCAGTGTGCTGTTAGGGAGATATAACGTCCCTGACCGTGATTACTGGTCCACGCATCCGTAGTTAGGTGGACCTTGCCACAGATGGCATTGTGCAGTGCACACCTGATTTTGTCCCCCACTTGGTTGTGCAGGGAAGGGATAGCTCACCTGGAAAAGTAGTGGCAGCTGGGCACGACGTACTGTGGGACAGCCAATGACATCAGCCTTTTAAAACTCTGCGTCTCCACCAGACGGAATGACAGCATTTTAAAGGCGAGGAATTTTGAAATGCTGGCATTCAGGGCCAGGAATCGTGGGTGGCTAGGGGGGGTACTTCCTCTTCCGCTCCAGTGTTTGGAAGATAGAGAGCTGAACGCTTCCATGGGACATTGTGGAGATGGTTGGTGACCCAGGTGGTAGTGTTGTTGGCAGATCCTCTGTTTGCGGGTTGGCAGGTGCCACTGTCACTACAGAGGTGGATGAAGAGGCCGAGACTGCAGCAGAAGAGGAAGCAGGAGGAGCCAGAGACCTTTTTTGGTTTTTGAGGTGTCTACTCCACTGCATCTTGTGCTTTGCACTTAGATGCCTGGTCATGCAGGTTGTGCTCAGGTTGAGAACGTTTCTGCCTCGCTTCAGGCTCTGATTGCACAGCATGCAAACCACTCGTGCCTTGTCATCAGCACATTGTCTGAAGAACTGCCACGCTAGGGAACTCCTTGGACCTGGCTTTGGTGTGCTCAGTCCCTTGCTGCGTTGGGCAGTAGCAGACGTACTGTCTAGGGGACGGACGCTCTGCTTTTGCACCCTGCTCCCTGTACTGGTGGCTCTGTGCGACCACCGCCTTTTCCTCCGAACTACACTGGTCACCTGCATGATGTTGATTCCATGTGGGGTCAAGGACCTCATCGTCCTCCACATCATCTTCCACCCAGTCTTCACCCCTGCCCTCGGTCGGTCTGCACAATGGCAAAAGCAGCAGCAGTTGGCACCTGTGTTTTATCATCATCCAAGACGTGCTGCGATGGTCCTCCCATGTACTCATCATGAAACATAAGTGGTTGGGCATCGGTGCACACAATCTCTTCCACTTCTGGGGCAGGGCTAGGTGGATGGCCCTGGGAAACCCTGCTAACAGAGTCATCAAAAAGCAGAAGAGACTGCTGCATGATTTGGGGCTCAGACTGATTGGCTGATTTGCAAGGGGGTAAGGTGAAAGACTGATGGACATCGGCTGCAGGGGCCAACTCTGAACTTTCATCAGGAGACTGGGTGGGAGACAATGTGAAGGAACCGGAGGCACTGTCAGAAGCCCAATCTACTATCGCCTGTACTTGTCCTGGCCTCAACATTCGTACAGCCTCATTAGGCGCGCCAAAATACCGCTGCAGGCTCTGTCGCCTACTCGCACCTGAGGAAGGTGTTTCACATGTGCGTGTAGCTGGCACAGATCGACCACGTCCTCTCCCTGCAACAGGAGCTCCACCAGCAGCACCACGACCGGAGCTACGTCCCTTTATTGACGATCTCCTCATATTTTCAAAATGTATGATCTTGCCCTAAATGGGTGTTTTTTGCAATAGCAGAATACACCCACAGTATGTAAAGCGTGTATCTCAAAAACTGCAAAACTGCAGAAAATGCTATGAAAAAAAATAAATTTTTCACTCAAATTTATTTTTATTTTTTGGAATAGCACAATATAAGGAAAATAGATCGATTGAATATGTCACACACTCCTGCACACATGCAGAAAACACTGCAAAATTTTATTTTTTTGCAATAGCAGAAAACACCCACAGTGTGTACAGGGTGTATCTCTCAGTAACATATGCAGTGCTGGTGCACTGAGCTTGCAGATAAGTTATATTTTGTCTGGCACTGCCCTCATGGCACTGTAAAAAGAATCTGCACTACAACCCAGCCAGGTTTTAGCATTGATTTATGAATCTGGATAATTCTCTCTCCCTCAAAAAAGACACTCTCTAGCTATGTAGATCGCTTGCTGACTACTACTAATTAGAAGATATTTCAGGAATGTGGACTGACTCCTATCAGACTGACTCCTATCATGAAATTCTCTCTCACACAGCAACACCAGCCAGGAACCTGTCTAAAGCAGAGTGACACGCTGTGCTGTGTGCCTGTAGCTTATATAGAGGCTGGGTCACATGCTGCACTGGCCAATCACAGCCATGCCATTAGTAGGCATGGCTGTGATGGCTTCTAAGGGCACACTAGTGAAACTAACGTGGATTGGCTGCCCTGCAGCTTTTAAAAATGCACCAATACATCGCCGAACACCGGACCCAAACATACAGTCAATTGTTCGGGTCCGGAACCCGGACACCCAAAAGTCTGGTACGAACCCGAACTTTACAGTTCGGGTTCGCTCGACCCTAATCTTGAGCCATAAGCTTACCCAGAGACCAGCCACGATCAATAAGGTGAGGGTCAGGTAGGTATGCTTTCATATACAAAAAGAGTGCGTGGGCAGTATGGATTGTAAAACTCTCCAGCCCTTAAATACCAGCACCACTCCCCAAAGGAAAAGTGGCAACTTGTTCTTCCAACAGTAGCAGGTCCTGTTTGGCTCTAAAACTGCTATACATGCAAAGTGCTGCCAGAAGGGGCAGGCTAACCCATCCTGGGCAGAATGGGGAGTGGGGTTAGCTGACTTGCCCGCCAAGATGCTATGCCAAGTTGCATATTAGGCGGCAGTAAAACACAATGGCAGATGTGTTCACTCAAGTGAAAACTGACTGGGTGGACCTCTAGTTGCTAAGGATCAGGTACTAAGCTAATCAAACAGCTGAGTCTGTTTAAAGGGTACCTCCTGCATAAAAAAAAAACCCAAAACAGCAGGCCAAACATTGTTCAACAGATTGGCCAGATGTGTCTTCATGCTAGCAGAGGATGCAAGATCCCCTCTGTAAAGCCCAACTCTTACTGCAGAGGCAGTTGGCCAAGCCAAGTAATCTTCAGACCAGCCAGAAGTGCCAGTCTGCTAGTGGATGACTTTGATAGCCTTTGCAGAGACATGAAAACAACAATATAGATTAGCGATGAAGATTTATACTACCATTAAGGAGTATTGTATTGCCTGTGTTGGAGTTCTCTTCAGTAGCCAAGGCTATTTGGTTCTCAGCAAACAAGTTGAGGGCAAACTTGGCCAGTAATATGCCTCTGTGGTGTTTGGTCCAGTGAGGCAGTGCAACCACTATGAATGCAGCAGGCTGTTTCTTCTACTATTCTGTGGGGTTAGTAAAGCCTTATGGCTTAACCCATTGATAGCGTATACCTCTTCTAAGTTGATTGGAATATGATTTAAGATGGAATCAGTGATGTCCAGATCAGGGACTAGTCCCTTAGGCTAGTCACCTAGGCCCAGAACAAAGAGTTGGTGACAGGGCCTGAGAAGAGCTAGAGAAAAGATTGGAAGATCCATGATCGCCTTTAATCGCCTAAGCTCAAGTCTGCTCCTCTCGAGGAGCAGCAAAGTTCCTTTTCACTCAAATGTGCCCAGCAGGTGTTATATTTCAGAAATGTAATGCAAATTTGGGCAGGAGACTCAGGATCAGTGGAGCCTGTGCAGCACTTGTCTTTGTGTTGTGATCTGTGCAACAAAACCTTGGGACAACAATGGAAGATTCCAGGTGTGCTGGCGAGTTGCACTTTGTGCAGTAAGGAAGTCAATAGAATTTCTTCTCACTTTTTTTCAACTCCTCTAATTCCCACTATGGTTCCTTAGAGCAATCAAGGCTTTAAGCAAATGTTACCAAATCTTGTTCAACGGAAACAATCGGTTCATTGTTGTCAGTTGGAAAGCAGATTCAGGCAAGATGTGTAACAAAGGATTAAGATCCAAAACGTCATATGGAGTCATTGAGAACAATCACTTAAAACTATCGGATAAAACCGCTACAGTTCTCTAGATCCAGCTTTGCTACACCCATGCTTCTGAGAATTTCACTGTGGGCTTGTTCAGCAACCATTGACCTTTCCACATTTTCCAGAACATTGCTTCCAGTAGTGGCAGTCTTGCAGAAGCAAGGGCTTCAGGTTCCTCATGTGGACAACAGATGTGGGTGGCTCAACATCCTCCAGGTCCTGGCAAACCCTGACATTTTAGACATTCAGGAGAATACTTTAGAGTTGCCTTCACACAAGTCCTAATACTGTCACCCTTCGTGTGGACAAGTCCTAGTCCTATCCCATCTGTTTGTATCCCATGGTCTCAAATGGTCAAGAAGATTAAGAACATCATAAACTGGCATTGTAAGGTAATGAAAGATTTTGCTTCCTATTCCAGGGAAGATTACCCCACATATGAGACTAGTCCCATTGATGGTGGCTAAGGATAGTTAATCTTGTCAACTTTCATAAACTTCCAGATGTAACAATCATTAAAGTCTATTCACCTCGTGACCTCCTAGCTCAAGTCGATGACATAAGCCAGGGGAGGACGAACTGTCTAACATCAGGGGTACAGTGATTCCCAAGTGGGGAAGTTGTTGGGGCAACACAGCCTAGGAGGCCTCAGGTATGCTGCAAACAGACGGCTATAGGTAATCTCCTATTGTCATGGCAAGAGGCATCTCCTTTCAGGTTTGCCAACGGTAAAACCTGTCTCATCTCATCGCTCTGTGTTCTAATGTCTCAGAACTTCCTGTCAGATGCAGTAAAATACGAAGCCTTGGATGTCAAGGGTGGTCAATAGGAAGAATGTTCCCCTTAAAAGGGTGCTCAGAATGCCACCCTTAGAGACAGCTAAAATATATATTTTGTGTCATGCTGCTGGCTTTGCGAAGTGATGCTGAACCTTGAACTCTGTAGGCACCATCAAAAAGGTAATTCATCAGCCACAGCTCAAGGAACCCCTAGCAGCCTCTGGAGGAACCCCAGGGGTCCACGGAACCCTGGATGAGAATGGCTGCTTGATACCAACAAGCAGTTCAATGAATCTCAACCTGGCAGTAAACTCAATGGTCAAGAATGGAAGTCATTCCTGCAAGAGGAGCTTCCCAGAAGTGGAAGCAGTGGATCTACTAACCTCCAGCTGGGTGACCAGGTTAGCCTGTATAGCATCCAGACTCCTGATCTCTAAGCTCCTCATCAGGATAATAGTACATGGTTGGGCAGGTTGAAAAAGGACACAAGTCCGTCTAGTTCAACCAGGATTCGTAGCCATACAGCTGGGATAAGGGCAATGATATGGTGGACTTACAGGCCATGGTGTCTTCAAGGTACAGTCTTTGGCCCACATTCCTCCTATTTTAGTCTTCTTGAGATCTCAGACCTTGCACAGCAGAGCCAAGTGTATCCAAATTCAGCCATGTTATATCTAGCAACTGGGAGACCAAGTTAGAAAGGCTCATTGCGGGATCTCGCCTTCATTATTTGAAACCTCGTGGAAGCCGGGGGAACCTGCGGCAAACTCCAGGTATACTAGAACATCTTGCAGAATTTCAGGATGAATCCTCTGCTCCCGACTGCAACTAGGGTCATTCTTCTGAACAAGACTACCTCAATAGGTTCATTGACACCAAAGTAGTATTTCTTAAGGATATCTTGTCTTTGAGAACTCTTTCAGAGATCCAAGCGTCAAGCAGTAAACTATCTTATTTCTACCATAATCAAACAAAATGGCTCTGGTTAATTCTTCACTAGCACCAGACGAAGGTCTGCATCTTTGCTTCTGGGTCAAGACATCACCCTTCCGGCATGTCCAAACTAAAATGTCAAGCGTCACCACAAGCTGGAGTAATGGACTCTATGTGGAAGAAATACATGGAAGTGGTCCTTCTCTAGAAGGTCAGACAGTGGCCTCTTCAGGCCTGGCAGTATCAGAAGAAGACTTGCACTGTCCGCTAAGACAATAGCACTATTTTGGGTCAGAGTAGCCTAAGGGGCTTATAGAAGGAAGATAAAGTCATCAATCTAGTGCAGAGCTCACTTTATCAGATGGATGGTATGCTCATGGGCAAAATTCAGAGGTCCAGAATTGTATAGGGTACCAACCAGGTTCATATACTACAAACCATTTTTTTGCCTATTGCAAAGTCAATCAGGCAACATTGGAAGCATGGGAATTGACTTCAGTTCTAATCTAATGATATGTTGATTCAAACGCTTCAGCATGGCCCTCCCTTATAGGTTTTGTGGGCGTGCTACATCCCATTTGTGTATGCTGTCATGCTTTGTGTCAGGAAAACTGAAAAATTTATACTTACCTGATGGTAATTTTCCTTTCCTGATGCAAAGCATGACAGCATACAGATCCCTCCGTTGTGCGTTTCGCATTTGAGTACAGTTACGAGAAGGCCGCCTAGGGGGAGGCAACTTATTTAAATATAGTATAATCAGTCCTGATTGGGAGCCTATCCCATTTGTGTATGCTGTCATGTGTAATATGGAAAGGAAAATTACCGTCAGGTAAGTATAACATTTTCCGTTTTGTTTTTAATTCATGTTCACTAACCACCATTGTACACTAATACTTATTGTAGATTTACGCACATAGAATGTTTTCATTTTTTAATTGGTAAAATTCAATAATAATTTCACTAAAAAACAGATATAGATACAGATATATATGTGTGTGTGTAACCCAGCTTATAGCAATAATGCAAACACTGAGTTTTCATTAAAATATATATAAAATTCTATTTTGTATAAAATATATTTTGCATGAATGAAATACATTTATGTTTAAATATGTCAGAACACTGTTTTTAAGTTAAATTCTTGATAAGCAACACTGTAACTGCATGAAAATTGCCTGCCAAACAGAGCATGTTTTTATCTGATATGATTTATTGCCCAAAGCTTCCCAGACGTTGAATGATGAAGCTGTGTTGTAGGTACTGATACTTTCCAGTTTATTTGAAGGCAACTGCTGTGAAGTAAACTGCATTAAATTTTAGTAACTATTATATCAAACTGACAACCATTCATGATTATCATCAGCCTCAACATCCTGCTAAATAATTCAGCTGATGCTGCCAAGTGGAACATGGGTATATACAGTCAAAGTCAAGACTGGCCAGTAGGGTTCTACTAAACTGTCATAACTGAAAAACAGGATTATTAATATTAAATATATTTGAATTAAGCAATGATTTGAAATATCCATAGTTTTGCATTTGTTTTTCCATTTTCCCAGCTTAAGTGTTTTTCCCTAGAAATGCATATGTTTGAAGCTCTGGCATGAAGTGATAACTAAAAAAAAAATTAAAGAAACTGAAAATGTTAAGATATCTACAGTAATTACACATTGTATTTTATTCCCAAATACCATGTGCAAATTAATGATATGAGTTATGATAGAAAGTTAATACTGTATAGCTATAGACATACATATATGATATAGATCTATATATGTTTGATGCCCAGAAGTCTGATTAAGATAACGAAAGCTTAGGGCATACCAGAAGCTGTTTTTGTCTAAGGAGTTTCTGTACTGCAGACTGTGTTACTAAAACTGATGTATTTGCAAGCAAGCTATAGCTATAAATATGTGGTATATTTAGTCGTGTATTTCTAGCAACAATCACACCATGTTCAGAGTGATAAATAACTGTCATAGAGCTTAGAATGGCTGGTATACATAATCTCTGGGTAAGCTGACAAATCTATGGAACATATCATGCAGTGTTTTTACTATAGGCTTCTAAATAATTTACTACGCTAAATTTGTAGGAAAATAGGAGAGGGAGAGGAGCGAGGCTTTGGACGGCCGCATCGCTGGACCATGAGACAGGGGAGTGTCTGTTTATTAAAAGTGTTAATAAACTTAAAAACAACTGGAACACCACTTTAACATACAAAGGCAGAGTATAAAACATTCAGAAAACTAGCAGAACAATGGACACTTCTGTTATTGATGGCAATGAGTGCAGAACGCCTACAGAAAGCCAGAGAGAGTTTTTATACTGTGGCCCAGGTGTTTTTTTTTTTTTTTTTTTTCTTTTTTAAGAAAAAACTTAAAACATTTTGATAGGAGGGACACAGTGACATTCGCTGCTAGACATTTTTCTCCTGTTCACCTAGATTCTAGTACCAAGAAGAAAGCTGGGGTCACCGTTTTGCTCAAGAGGGGTTCCCCTTTTATGCACACTTACTCTTATTCTGATCCACAAGGCCGCTTTCTCATTCTCAGAGGCAAATGGTGCGACACGGATGTCACGTTCTGTAATATCTACACACCTAACGCAAATAAAACAGCCTTCCTTACCAAGGTGTACAACCGCCTGTTTTGTTTTAAACACTCCTTTCTAGTGATTGGTGGAGACTTTAACCTTCTGTTTTTCCTGGTTGTGGATCGAACGTCACTTACTGCAAGACTCCCTCCAACACATCTCTCTCATCAGTCCCAACTTCCTCACAAACATGTGCTATTTGATGGTGGGTAGCTGACCCGACAGAGTGTCAATACACACACTATTTGCACCCTTTCCGTACATACTCTTGGTTAGACAATTTTTTTGTAAATGGCCCTGTGGGTGACTGCATCTGTGGCTCTTCTCCCTATCTCCTGGTCACATCATGCACCGATGCTTTTGAAGCTTAGATTAGATGCATCCAGGCTTAAAGTGGTTATAAACCCTTACAAACCACTTTGGCCTACAGATAAGCCTAGTTTAAGGCTTACCTGTAGGACCAATAAATATCTCCTAAACCTACACAGTTTAGGAGATATTTAGACAGCGGCGTACAGGCGCACTGAGCATGCCAGAGATCACGGTGATATGCCACTCTTGGCGGCTCCCGTGCACATGCGCAGGAGTGACGTCATCGCGACTCCAGCGAATGACAGCGCTGGAGCAGCGAGACCCAGAAGTCTCTCCGGGATTTATGGCGGTGGAGGAGGACATGGACGAGGGTCGCTTTGGGGGCTTCGTTCTAAGGTAAGTTATTCATAATGAGCTAGTATGCTATGCATACTAGCTCATTATGCCTTTGCCTTGCAGGTTCCGTTTTTTATTTTTTTTATTTTTTTTAAAAGGAGGCTTTACTTCCTCTTTAAGACATGTCATTGGCTTCCTAATGATTTTTTGCTTAAGCATGCTCCTGCCAGGGTGGAGTTAGAGAAAGCCTTACGGATTTATTTTGTTGAGAATAGCACCCCAAGGATCTCTGTTAGTACTCTCTGGGAAGCACACATGGCAGTAATTCAGTGGCATTGTATTGCCATTCTGGCATTGTATTGCCACCTAGATGGCCTTAAAAAGAGTTCTAGGCTCCTGCAACAGCAGACATAGGCGAGGCTCTGGGCTTTGGAGTTCCACCTCTCTTCCACTCCCTCACTCTGCCTCCTGCGGGAAATAGTGTGTCTACGTACGGTTTTGAAAAACCCTGACCTGGGTAAGATGGAAAAAGCCCTATTGCACAAAACCATCTACCCTTCGGCTTCAGACCGATGTTAGCATTGTTGTAGAGGTTGTGGTACTTTGCTCCATATCTACTGGCAATGCCCACTTCTAATTCCCTACTGGAGATTGGTCCAGGATCTTCTCAAGAAGCTTTTTAAGGTTGACATCCTGTTTTGCCCCAAGGTATTCCTTTTGGGTCTACTGCCCAATAGCTCAACTAAGTTAGCTAAGAAATTGATGCACCATATTCTTACCGCTGTCAGGTGTCTTATAGCGCTCTTGTGGAAGAGGCAAATGCTCCTGACCTCCATTGATCTTTATGCTAGGATTAAAGACATTGAAACTATGGAGTCCCTTACAGCTCGCCTAACATTTATATGCCACTCGCGGGAAGATCCCCTATAAACATCTAATTTATTTTTGCCTATATTCATGATAAGCTCTCATCCTTCCTAAGAGCATTGAAGTCCGCTGTTTACTATACCTTTTTTGTCTTCTTTTTTTTCTAACAATTTGTTAGAGATGGAGACTAATGTCTTCATAAATGCATTCAGACAAGAAAGTAATAAACTAAAGGCTCCTTATAGTCAACCACCCAAATACTTGTTACTGTAAAAAGGATTACATATCTTTATGTATAAAAACTGTTATAAACTGTTTCCTGGTTAGGTCGGGTAGCAGCTGTTAAAATGTCTCTGCTCCCTAAGCTTCTATAGCTTTATAGAGTCCTCCCAATTAATGTCCCCTCCTACTTTCACAGGATTATCCAATCTAGAGTCTTCAAATATTTTGGGGCCCCACTAAACCCAGGGTCCCGAGAACTATTCTCCTTCGACACAAGCTACACGGGGGCCTGGGTATCCCAAGTTTCACTAAGTATTATCACGCAGCCCAATTGGCATAACTCACCCTATTACACGCGCTCACAGAAACTCCAAAATGTGTCTCCCTCAAAGCTATAGACCTCTACCCTCTGACAGTTGATAATGTACTATGGTTGCCCCCTCCTACTCGAGGTAATATAACCAACCCCATCACCTGTCACTCTTTAAGAATATGGGACAGATTACGTAAGCATTTTAAACTGATCTCCCCACATAACCCCCTACTTTCCTTCTTACACCACCCTTTCTTCTACCCTGCTTACTCTGAACCCAGCACCTTCTCATGTTGGTCTCAAGCGGGTATAACTAGAATATGTGACCTTACCACTAACTCCACCTTTAAAACATTCACAGACCTTCAGACCAGCGCCAAACTCCCATCCTCGGAATCCTTCTGATATCTCCAAGTGATCCACTTTGCCAAAACAGTAGTCGGTCTCTGTACTGGCTGGAATACCCAATCTCTTTATGAAAAAATTTGCACGGCAGACCCTCACGCCCCAGGCATTATATCTAACCTGTATAATCACTTCTCCACACCAACTGCTGACCTCCCCCATTATGCTGCACAGTGCTCCAAGGACCTACGTATATCCCTTTCCCCTGAAGAATGGTCCGACATTTGGGCCACTACAAAATCTTCTTCCCAAAATGTGGTAGCACTTGAAACAAATTACAAAGTATTAATGCGCTGGTACCTTGTTCAAGCCAGAATATCCAAGTTCATACCAAACTATCCATCGCACTGTTTTCGTGGATGCAGCGAACGTGGCACCCACCTCCACATTTGGTGGTCTTGTCAGATAGCTCAACAATTTTGGACAGTTATTTTCCAAGTGATCTCCACAATATTGCATGAGACAGTACTCCCCGACCCTTCCCTGGCCCTACTTAATTATATTCAGGGAGAATACACTAGAAATCAGATCAGCCTCCTCCTTCAGTTAACCACTGCTGCCAAACAAACCATCGCTAAGGCCTGGAAAACCCCGAAACTCCACATAGTAGAAATGAAGAACAGAGTAACCCAAGCCATGATCCACAGTAAAATTGAGGCCACCATACTAGACCGGGTCCCTCGGCACACTAAAATATGGACCCCCTGGGTGGACAACTTTTTGCCCCCAGACTTTGACCACAATCTCCTTATCCCATGATTTTCTATTTATCCCCACCATTACATATAGTGGTTCCCTCGACCACACCACAGCCTCGCCGACACTGATCCCCTCCCCTACCCCATGCTCTCCTCTCCTTTCTCTCCTTACTGCCTTTCCCTTCCCTGTTCCCTCTTCCCTTCTTCACAAAACCTACTCGAACCTCTGTTCACTTACCTTTCCAACAAGAACAAGCACCCAAGGCTATGATTACACTTAGCAGATACCCTAGGAACTTGCTTCAAACAACTGATATTCTCTGCTGTTGTAGTTCTAGGGACCTCCCCTGCTGAAACATGCTGGCCCCACCGTGGTAATATACCCCCACATACCTATCAGCAACCAACAATAGCACTTATGTTACTTTTTCTCTGATGTTTTGTAATGGTTATACTTTGTATGCAACGTGAATGATGTTTATTCACCGTTTATGACTACTTCTTGTTGTACTCTGTATTTTGTTCCAATAAAAACTTTGAAAAGAAAAACTGCTGTAAACATTAAAATACTATAATCAAAAAACAATTCTTACCAATAAATATAAAAAATTTTTCCCTAACAACCTATTAATGTATAATCACATATTTCAATTCATACAGTCCAATATACAAAATATATATTGGACTGTAAACTTGGGCCCTTCAGTTCCCATTTATACAGTACTGGAATTAGCAGAATATAGAATTACCTTTAAAATAAAAAACTTTTTTTGTTATTGTCTAATCCAATTAACAAATTGTAACAAAAAAAGTGGTGCTCTTTGCAACAATCTTATAATTATAATCTTTTTTAGAAAAAATGTGCCACAATATTATACATTGATCAAGCTGGAAAGAATCAACCAATGAATGCAGACATATTATCAATGTACAAATGCCTCACCTGGTTGGATAGTTGAAATGTTGCAGACATAAAACGCCTAAATCCATATAGCAATTGGGAATAATTTGTGACCACAGACTTTTTCCACAAGTCAAAGTGAGTAGGTGGATTTCATTTGTATCTCATCTGATTGTGTTAAACTAACAATCCACTTTATTCGGTATAAACATTAAAACCAAATGACAAATGGAACAAGTGAGCAAATGGAACAAATGGAGAAGCAGGCCCCGGTGGACCAGAATATCAAACACTATTTTTATAGTTTAATGACAGCTGTAGTTCACCACAGACAATGAGTCCACCTCCTACTGCACTGGTTGTGGTATCATTTTGTCTTTAAATATATGCAGCTGTGCTTGATGCATTTTTCAGACATGTTTTGCAGTGCATTTTGTGTTTTTAAACCCTAAAAAAAACTATGAGTCATCAGCTGTCAGCGGGGTTCCAATGGCGCCAAACTTTGGTACTTAAAAATCTTCATAGCACTTCGAATTACAGAGGAAGTCTTGGGCTAGAATTATTGCTCTTGCTGTAACGTTCATGGGGATACCTCACATGTGTGATTTGAACATTGTTTACATATGCAGGCGCAATGTACGTATGCGCTCTCTTCTGCGTGCGACCATGCATGGACAGATATGCTTTTTTTCCTTTTAAAAATGTTTTTTGATGACTTGTATTCCTATTACAAGGGATGTTTACATTAGGAATAGTGCATAACAGGGCCTCTAAAAATGCATGATCTCAGGCTTTCCTGCCGAGTCGCTGTCAATATTTACTTTTGCCGGCCCAGATACTATGTCATAATGTTGTGCCTGGGCCTCCGAGAATCATAGTCTGCTGGGGACCATCTGGCCCTCTGTTTTCTCTATGACTAACTTCCAGCATTGGCGGATTCCTTCTCTGGCTCCCTAAATGTAGGGGTGAGCTGGTAGAAGCACCAGAGGGGTCAGCTGCCACCTGTAAGAATGATCAAGTGGCTGAACTGCCACTATGATTGTTCTTAAGGTGCAGGGAATTGCCGACTGAACAAAATTATATCTGGATGATGCCTGCAGCTGCAAACATTAACCACTTCCACTTCCATAACAGGCATTTTCCCCCCTTCCTGCCTGAAGGGAAATGTAGATTATCTAGGGGTCTCTGGTAAGGTGTGCTTTCCAATCCCCACAGGCCTGTGAGATTAGCCCATTGAGACAATGACACGAAACAACAGTCTCTCCGAGCAAATCTAAATCTTTATTCTTTGGTGTGAATATATAAAGGGGCTTTCAGAAAAGACCACCCTTAGACAAATTATCCAATCATATACAAGTACAGTCTATGACAAAAGTGAAACTAATTATAATAAAGAAATCACGTGCTTTACAAGAAAGGAAACTACCAAGAAGATAACCTGAACAAGAGAAACAAAACTAAATTAGATTAGCAATACTTGAGCATATCTAATAGAAAGTGATGTTAGAGAGACACAAAATGAAAACAGATTTTTATACAAAGAAAAGTAGTTACGCTAAATATCCCTTCAATCCCCTCTTAGATCATATAAGATGATCTCTACATTCTATGTCGTATGTTAATACTTCTTTGGGGTTGTGGCATAGCTTGCCTGATGACTTTTCATGTATGTCATGTAGGACAGAACCTTATCATCAGGAGATTGAAGGCGAGCAACTATGCAAGAGCAAAACACTTAAAACAGAGGTAGAGAATCAGAGCAAGGATAAATATCATAACAATAACAAGGACAATGTCTTTTAACCATGAAAATATACCTCCAAGCCCAAATCCTGCATTGGCAAATGGGCTCCATGTTTTAGCAATGTCCCTAGCTTCCTGCTGGAGCTGGCCTACCTCTTTTCTGTGTTGTGCAATAATATCATAGTAGTCAGGCACCTTGGCACTTGTGTTAGATGTCCAAGTACAACATTCGTAGTCATCAGTCATTTCACATAGACCTGTAAGAGCTGCACTCATGCTTTCTATAGCCAACTCATGTAGTTCTAGCTGTTTTCTAATTGCTCTAGTTTCTATGTTTAACATGGCAATGTAATCTGAATTCCTCTCCATTATCTCATCCAATATACTTGAAAAATTATTAAACCTCTTCATTGTATCTATACCCCATCCTGTCCAAGAAGGGAACCATGCCCAACCCATATCTTGTTTATAGAACAATTGACTTTTTTCTCTGTGTTTGAGGGGGTATCTGGGGTGTATACTGGCCTCTAGGGGATTTCCCCTGTTATCATCCCCTACCACTCCCATGACAGGTACCAAGGATGCAAGGTAACACCATTCCTTAACACTGAGGGGAACCCAGGAATAACACACTTTCCCACAACATACATGGATACTTTGTCCCAGTGCAAAAGGTCTCTTAGCGACAATCTCATGAGTGTACTTGTCCTGTGTTGCGATTATAAATTTGTGCAATATAGCACCTACATTATCAGAGAAAGAGGAAAAGTTATGCAAAGTACGGTTTAGCCCTGGGTCAGATACTTGAAACAGTGAGCAGGCAGGGGCAGAGCCTCTGGATTCACACATGGAGACGTTAAATATTGATCTGCTGCAGAAAGAGGGGTTAGTCTGTGTTTCATTCCCTAAATTAAAACACCAATCAGGGGAATTACTTCTACCTGCTATTGGAAAGGTAACAGTGTTGTTTATGTACAGAGTGGATATGTTAGTCAAGAACACAGGAGTGGTCTCGTTGAGAAAGGAGGAAATATTTAAAAGGTACAGCCAAAAGGGGAATTTGGGCAGTGTTAGGATGTAATTTGCTACATATCCAACATTCTTTATACCCTGATTTTTGAGCATAAGCATACTTAAATTTTAGCAAAAGCATCTTATCAGTAAAACTATCTCCCATCTCTCTCTTGGTTCTAGCTTGTGTCCATGTAATGTTCTCGTGTGTGTGTTCCCACAGATACTTTTAATTGCACCCAAATCTTCAGGGTGGTAGATACAGTTAGTGATGATCCAGGTGGGTAGGAACACTATCAGAGATCAGGATCAGGAGGCAAAATGCCTTGCCAGAAGTCTGTGGTGAAATAAGCGAGGTCATCTTCTCTGGCCGGACCTGCTTTCCCAGGAACTCCTCCTTCGTCTGCTTGGACTTCTGCTTGAGGGCCTCCTGTATCCAAGATCTTTTTCCTGCTCTTGGGGCTTTGGGCAACCTTTTTCACTCTGTTGGCATGGATCCAGGACTGGCAATTTACCACTAGGATGGCTGTTCTGGTCACTGCAACCACTGTGGTAGGAGGTCCAAAGGGATACTCTTGCTTCTTATTTCTGTTCAGCTGTTGGACCACCACGGTGTCTCCCACCTTTAAGGGGTGAGTAGCTCCCTGTGAAGAAAAAGGAGAGGTGCGAGCAACATTTCTCTCAACTGTATCCAATGTTTCAACCAGTTTCCTTACATATTCTTCCTGTATTAAGTCTAAATCTCCCTTTTCTATCATTAAAGATGCTCTGGCCCATGTGGTGGGGAAAGGTCGACCCATCAAAACTTCAAAAGGTGAATACCCTGTTGTCTTGGAAGAGGTCATTCTTATTTCTGCCAGGACTGCTGGGAGGACCTTCTTCCAGTTGGCAAAGGTTCCTGCTGTGGCTTTTCTTATTTTGTCTTTTATTGTTCTGTTCATTCTTTCTACTATCCCTGAGCTTTGAGGGTGGTAGGGAATGTGAAACTTCCATTCTATCTTAAGAGTTTTTACCAAGTCCTGGCAGACCCTTGATATAAATGCAGGTCCATTGTCTGAGTTTATGCGAAGTGGGCATCCCCATCGAGGAATGATTTCCTGAATGAGGATCCTCACCACTGTTTGTGCATCTTCTTTTGTGGTGACAAAAAGTTCAACCCATCTTGAGAACATGTCCACAATTACCAAAAGATATTCCTGTCTTTTGTCTAGTTTGGGCATGTGTGTGAAGTCAATCTGCAAATGTTTAAAAGGAGTTGTTGGATATATCAGGTGTTCATGTTTTGGCCTTGTGTGGGTTGTTTGGATTGTTCCTGATACATGTGATGCATCTTGATACATAATCTTTAACCCTCCAGGAAAGTTCTGTAATGTAAAAGTCTTTCTCCAATAGTTCACAAGTGGCTTTCCAGCCTCTGTGACCTATTCCATGGTACTGGGAAATAAAAAGTGATGCACTAGCTACTGGTATACATGGCTTCCCCCCTTTGCAGAGAAGTCCAGTCTTTGGATCTTTCTGCACACCTATTTTGTCCCAATCTCTGAGATCGGCTTCATCTGCACATCCCTGCAAATCTAAAAGAACCTGATCAAAAAAAGGCAATTCTGGTGCTAGCATGGGCATTTGGATCTGTGCATTTTGTGAAGTAGCTGCTTGTTTGGCAGCTAAATCAGCCAGAGCATTTTCCCTGGCTATCTCTGTCTGTTGGCCTGTGTGTGCTCTGCAGTGTACTATGGCCAGTGTTTTAGGCAGCTGGATAGCTTTTAGCAGTGACATTACCAAAGAGGAATGTGAAATGTTCTTTCCATCTGCTGACACAAAACCACGCCTACTCCATATCACATCGAAGTCATGTACTACACTGTACCCATACTTCGAATCAGTGTAAATGTTTACATCCTGACCTTCAAAGAGCTGGCATGCTCTAGTGAGTGCAATTAACTCAGCAGCTCGTGCTGATTGATATGGGATAGGCATATGACATCTGGAAGTTGTACAACTGCATACCTTGCATGGTATGTGTGATCATTTGGCCTAGAGCAAGAACCATCTACAAAAACATTCTGTGTGTCTGGTAGTGCTGTGGAAGATAAATCAGACCTGGGTGATGTGTCTTGGTGAATGAGATTTATGCAATCATGTTGTGGCACAACCTCATCCTGCTCTCCTTTTAATCCTAAAAGGGCATTTAAGATTGGTGCTGGTCCTGTAGTGGGAGAAGCGTATTTGATGTGCAATTTTTGATTGGACAGCAAGATCACCTCATAGCCGCTCAACCTCCGAGCAGACATGTGCTGTGTATGTACATTTTTCAACAGGATTGATATATTGTGGGTGGTGTGAAGTGTGGTTTCGTGCCCCAGAGTGAAAGAAGTGGCCATCTCAACCACCATCGCAGAGGATGCTAGAGCTCTGAGACACGCAGGCATGCCTGGAACCTGCACCGGAACCATCTTTGAAAAAAAATCAATAGGGCGCAACTTGCCTCCATGCTCCTGAGCGAGGACACCTGCCAAAGTCTTACAATTTTCCCTTGCAAACATTTTTCCATAGTTAGGGAGTCCGAGCCCTGGAGCCGTTACCATAGCATTTTTCAAATACACAAAAGCATTGCACATTTCACCTGACCATTTTATACAGTCTGGCATGTCTAAACCTGTGGCTTGTCTCAGGAGATTGTCATAGTAGGAACAGTCAGGTATCCATTGGCGGCAGTAACCAATCATACCAAGAAAGGTGAACATGTCTTTCTTAGTAAGTGGGCGGGGCAGACCCACAAGAGCCATAGCTCTTTTGTGACTGACTTTCCTTTCTCCTTTTAAGAGTACAAAACCAAGATATTAAACCGTTTCCTGACACCATTGCAATTTTTACTTTGACACTTTATGACCACTTTCAAAAAGACATTTCAAAAGATCCCTCCCATCCTCCAGGGCGGCCACCCGAGTAGAACTGCAGATAAGGAGATCGTCCGCATACTGCAGCAGGGATGAACAGTGTCTTGGTATCCAAGCTCTAAGAGTGGTTTGGAGGACATTGTAATAGACTACAGGGGAGTCTATATAGCCCTGGGGCATTCTACACCATGTTAGTTGGCTTTTTTAAAGCAGAAAGCAAAGATTGGCTGTGTCTCCTCATCCACAGGGACGGAAAAAAATGCGTTCGATAAATCAATCACAGTAAAATACTCTGCATCAGATGGTATGGCGGTAAGTATTGATGGCACATCAGGCACTATTGGGGCAATCGGTACCACTAGGCTATTGATGGCCCTTAGGTCTTGTACAAACCTATAGTCACCATTTGCCTTCTTTATCGGGTTTATGGGAGTATTGTAGGGCGAGACAATTTCCTTTAAGATCCCTTTCTTTAAGAAATCTTTGACTATTGGCTGTAAGCCATCCTCTTTTTCTTTAGCTATGGGGTATTGTTTGCGGTATGCAGGTTGGGCCCCTGGTTTTAAGGTGGCTTTGTAAGGTGCACAAGGGATAAATCCCACATCCAGTGAATTTTCTGCCCAAACTGCTTCCTCTATTCCTCCTTCAATCACATCCTCTGTCAAGGAGATGGATGGAAAAAGGGTGAGGATGTTGATCCTGTCAGATTCCACGTGTAATCCTCCTTGCTTTGTAACTTTCATTGTAATTCCCAGTTTTCCTAGTAAATCTCTGCCCAAGAGATTCACCGGACAGCCAGGTATTATTCTGAAACAGTATTGAATCACTAATCCCGTTCTAGTCGTGTCAATTATTGTAAGGGGTGGTGTTTTAAAAGTTTTGGTCAGTACCCCATTTATTCCCATTGAAGACTCAGCATTTGTGACCTCTCCTCTGTAAAAATGGTGGCTAACTGTACTGCATGTTGCTCCAGGGTCAAGTAAATAAGGGATTCATTTTTCATTTACATGCAGTGAAATGATTGGCTGCTCTTGATAAGAGTGAGAGATAAGGGGAAATGCTGGGATACCACCTTCAGGGCAGCTTCATTGTTGTTGTTGCTGTTGCCAGGTGATGGGAAACTTGACATTGTGTTGCTGTGAATGCTGCTGTTGTTGCATACTTGAATTTTGTGGGGCTGCATGTGAGGCAGGGGGTCCTGTGTTAGTCAGTTCCTGTTCATAATAGGGACACTGTGCCTTCCAGTGTCCAGGGTCTCCACAATTAAAACACCCTCTTTGTCCTTGTGTGTAACCCCCTCTTTGTCCTTGCCCCCTTCCTCTGTGTCCCCTTCCTCTCTTTTTATAAAAATTTCCCCTTTGATTTCCTGAGAAATCTTTTTGATAATGTGTCTGCACTGGTGTTTGCTTAGGAATGTCAAAACATCCTGCAGCATCCTTCTCTGTCAGCTTCTTGCAAAAGTCAGTTATTGTGCTTGTAGCCCAATCTGATATTTGCTGTCTTACTGTAAGTGCATGTTTAGGGCCAAGGTTGCTGAAGTATGTCTGTATTAAGAGACTGTGCATGTTATCCTGAACACTAAGTCCAGCCTCTTGTGTCCAAACTTCTAGAAATCTTTTCCAAAATTCTAACACAGATTCTGCTGGCTTTTGTTTGCAAGCCACAGCTGTGGGCAGGGAAGACTTGTTTGTGAAAGCTCTTTTCAGTTTCGCTTCTAACTCCGTCCACATATTGGCCCGCCCATCTTTGGTATTTAATTTGTAGTCTGCAGCTTTTGTGGTAGGGGCATCTATTGTGTTAATAGTGGGCACTTTTGTCCAGTCCCAGGGGAGGTGGTCCCTACCAAGTTGTCTATAATGAGCCTTATGTCTTCTTGTGTGTAATTTCTGCCAGTGCAGGCTTTCTTTAGATAGCTTATAGCACCTGCAGCTGATGTGGTGGGTTTAGGACAGTGTTTGATAATGTGATTAATGTCCTCAATTTCAATAGGCTTGATTACCAAAACATCACCCACAGTCATAAATGGGTATTGTTGGGCAACTTGTTGCGTGCTTTGTTCTCCTCCAAAGTTGTCTTTCCCTGGTTTGTCTACCTCCTTTTGCTGTGTGTCCTCATGTGATGAGGTCTTTTGTGCAGCTCTTGATCTGGCTGTTGGGGGGCTTGCTACGGCTGAACTCGAAGGCTGTGTAGGACCATGAGGGTGCTCAGTACCTGAGGTGGAAGAGACATCCACTGCCTGCTGGGGAGCAGATTGCGGTGGGCTACGGGTGCTTGTTGTGAAATGGTAGGCAGCGCTGGAGCCACTGCTGCATCCTGTTGTTGGGCAGGGGGTTGTGTTCTATTTACTTGTGGACCTGTCGCTGCAATTGCGGCTAAAAATTCCATGTCCTCTTTCGAGAATGAGGGATATATTTGTTTGTGTGGCCCCCCTTGAGGCTGTGGAGTGTAAGAGGGAGGAGGCGGGGCGCATGGTACAGGCATAGAGAGGGTTGATTTAACTCTTCTCTCACAGGAATGTAATCCTGGAGCTTCTATATCCCTTAAGTTAGGTGTCCTCTTTTTCTGCTTTTTATCTGTCCTTTCATACCAGTAAGGGGCATAAGTTAACCAGTTCTCTCCTCCCTTTTTCGTGTATGTCATGTCCCATTGTGGATCAGCCGAATAGTATGGAAATGCCTTTTCATCTCCAAGACAAAGGCCTTTGATCATGTCCATATGGAACGTGTCGTTCTCCCAGTCACGGGGGAATGGACTGCTGCTACCCATAGTCTCTGTCCATCCTGCTAAGTTGTCCACCCAGGGGTTAATGTACACATAGTCAGTACCACACACACGCGCTACATAACTTTTACAAGTCTCTCCCACGTCTGGTGGTGGCGGGACATTTTTTTCCATTAACCCTTCCCATTATAACACAGTGCAGTGGAGGGCGTTGCCTCACCTATATATGGTTCTTGTAGATACTCTGATTTATTTTTATTTACTTATTTTTTCTTGGCAAAATGCCAATAAGCATTCCTTATGGCCAGAGTTTCCCCTGATCACAAGCAAGCTTTGTACTTTATTATTCTTTTTTTTTCTTTTTTTGTTTGGTAGATTGCCAACAGGCTCAAACAGTACTTTCAATTGCTGTAGTACTAATGCTGCAACCAATTCCCCACTATCTATTACGGTCAGTGAGATATTGGCACTTGAACCATGTTGGCAAAAAGCCAAATATCCAAATTTTGCACCTGACTTCCCATGTGCAAGAGATGCCAGTAGCAAACAGAATTAGTCAAATATCATGTTCTGATCAAAAGTTAGCCTCAGAGTATCCTACCGACTATGTCAAATTATGTAGTACCTTAAGAAAGTGTTATGAACACTGCTATTACGCTCACTATAGAGTCAAAGCATTCATATGTAAATCATTAAGAGTAAACATCAATACATCACCGGATATTGTGGAATTACACAGTGCAGTGGAAAGCGTCGTCTTAACTCACAACGCTGGACAAATTCCACACAGACAGAATGTTACAAGTTATCTTAACATCTACGCGATAGATAAGAGAAGCAAAGAGATCGGGTTTTGTCCGGCACACCTTATCAGACTTTGTCTTATAATTACAGTACTGTACTGTATAAATCATTGTCCTACAGACTTCTCAGAGTCCTGGAAAACCCACCCGGAACAGATGCTGCTTCTTAAAGCAGTCTTATTAATGGACTTCTCAGAGTCCATACAGCCCACCCAGGGCTTTCTCGCTGTTAACTCAGAACAGCTGACTTATTATCGAGGTCTAAAAGCTACTTCTACATAAATCACAGGTCCTGTTAAAGGAAACGATTTCTAAATAGGGGTCACGGTGAGAGAGGGTAAATATATCAATTCAACTCACCAGACATATTATAATCGACCCGGACCGACGAGCCCCCAGCTGAAGGGAAATGTAGATTATCTAGGGGTCTCTGGTAAGGTGTGCTTTCCAATCCCCACAGGCCTGTGAGATTAGCCTATTGAGACAATGACACGAAACATCAGAGTCTCTCCGAGCAAATCGAAATCTTTATTCTTTGGTGTGAATATATAAAGGGGCTTTCAGAAAAGACCACCCTTAGACAAATTATCCAATCATATACAAGTACAGTCTATGACAAAAGTGAAACTAATTATAATAAAGAAATCACGTGCTTTACAAGAAATGAAACTACCAAGAAGATAACCTAAACAAGAGAAACAAAACTAAATTAGATTAGCAATACTTGAGCATATCTAATAGAAAGTGATGTTAGAGAGACACAAAATGGAAACTGATTTTTATACAAAGAAAAGTAGTTAAGCTAAATATCCCTTCACTGCCCAGGACAATTTTTAGCTTTCAGCACTTTCGCACTTTGAATGACAATTGCGCGGTCATGCAACACTATATTTAAACTAAATTTTTATAATTTTCTTCCCACAAATAGAGCTTTCTTTTGGTGGTATTTGATCACCTCTGTGGTTTTTAATTTTTGTGCTATAAACGAAAAGAGGGACAATTAAAAAAAAAAAGTTAATGGGCACTGATAGGCGGCACTGATGGCTCTGATAAGCAGCACTGATGGGCACTAATAGGCGGTACTGATGGGCACTGATAGGTGGCACTGGATAGGTAGCACTGATGAGGAGCTACTGACAGGCATTACTGAGTGCCACTTTGATGGGGCACTGACAGGCATTACTGATGGGGCACTGATTGGCACTTTTGGCACTGATTGGCACTGTTGTGGGTACTGACAGGCGTTTATCATGGGGAAAGGCTGGCAGGTGTTGGACACTGGCAGCTGATGGGCACCTTTTGATGGGGGCTCAATGTGCTGATTATGAGCACAGACCCCCCCTCTGACAGGGAGAGCCACCAATCGGCTCTCCCTGTCAGTGTGAACCAAGGAAAGCCATTTACCGGCACTTCCTGGTTCACGCGCTGATCATCTGTGATTGGTCCCAGCTGATCACGTGGTAAGAAGAGGCTTCTGTCAGAGGCTTCATACAACGACCGGAGTTGCGGTGTGTCAGACTGACACACAGCACCTCTGATCGCCACGCTGCATGCCCATGCGGGCCGCACCAGCTGTGTTATCCTGATCACATCATATGACATCCAGTCAGAATATCACAACCACTTTGCCGCCGTCATTCTGCTATATGACAAGTATGCAATATGCAAGTGGTTAAAAAGAAATGGTCTTAAAAATGTTTTATTTTAGATGGTCTTAAATACACTATATTGCCAAAAGTTTTGGGACATATGCCTTTACACGCACATGAACTTTAATGGCAATCCAGGCTTAGTCCGTAGGGTTCAATATGAGTTGGCCCACCCTTTTGCAGCTATTGCAGCTTCAACTCTTCTGGGAAGGCTGTCCAGAAGGTTTAGGTGTGTCTATGGGAATGTTTGACCATTCTTCCAGAAGTGCATTTGTGAGGTCAGGCATTGATGTTGGACAAAAAGGCCTGGCGAGCAGTCTCCACTCAAATTCATCCCAAAGGTGTTCTATCGGGTTGAGGTCAGGCCAGTCAAGTTTCTTCACCCCAAAACTCACTCATCCATGTCTTTATGAACCTTGCTTTGTGCAAGGTTGGAATAGGAAGGGGCCATCCCCAAACTGTTCCCACAAAGTTGGGAGCATAACATTTTCCAAAATGTCTTTGGAATGCTGACACCTTAAGAGTTCCCTTCACTGGAACTAAGGGGGCCAAGTCCAACTCCTGAAAAACAACCCTATGCCATAATTACCCTTCCATGAAATAATTTGGACCAGTTTTCCTATCTACACCTGCTGACACTCTTGTTCCTCCTGTTCCTCGGTACCTTCTGTTTCATCTCTCAGTGGGGCCAGGGCTGGAGAAGTAAGAAAGGCCAACCTCATCATATCAGTCTCCTATCAGGTACGTGACAGTACCCATAAGACCCCTGCCACCAATTAAACCATTTGTTGTTCTCTTTATAGTACAATTTCGTTTGGGGCTGGGTACATCTCCTATTTCCCTTCATATTCATTGTTTTTACTATATTTTTAACCAGATTATCTCTAAGGGAGAGGGCGCTCTTGGATATAAACTTTTGACTTTTTGGAACTATGCCTCTGAGATGTATGTCTTGTTTCAGTGTCGGCCAATGCCTCCTTATAAAATGTAAAATAAACTCTGGCCAGCTTCCCTGTCTCTGCTGAAGAAAAGTGTCCCCACAAGATGATGCTACCACCATCAGGTTTCACAGTGGGGATGGTGTGTTAAGGATGATGTGCAGTGTTAGTTTTCTGCCACACATAGCATTTTGCTTTTAGGCCAAAAATGTCAATTTTGGTCTCATCTGACCAGAGCACGTTGTTTCACATGTTTGCTGTGTCCCCCACATGGCTTCTTGGAAACTGCAAACAGGACTTCTTATGGCTTTCTTTCAACAATGGCTTTCCTCTTGCCACTCTGCCATAAAGGCCAGATTTGTGGAGTGCATGACTAATAGTTGTCCTGTGGACAGATTCTCCCACCTGAGCTGTGGATCTCTGCAGCTCCTCCAGGGTTACCATGGATCTCTTGGCTGCTTCTCTAAATAATGCTCTCCTTGCCTGGCCTGTCAGTTTAGGTGGATGGCCATGTCTTGGTAGGTTTTCAGTTGTCCCATATTCTTTCCATTTTCAGATGATGGATTTAACAGTGCTCCATGAGATTTTCAAAGCTTGGGATATTTTTTTATAACCTAACCCTGCTTTAAGGTTCTCCACAACTTTATCTCTGACCTGTCTGGTGTGTTCCTTGGCCTTCATGATGCTGTTTGTTCACTAAGGTTCTCTAACAAACCTCTGAGGGCTTCACAAAACAGCTGTATTTATACTGAGATTGAATTACACACAGGTATCTATTACACGCAGGTGTCTATTTACTAATTAGGTGACTTCTGAAGGCAATTGGTTTCACTTGATTAGAGTTAGGGGTATTAAAGTAAAGGGGGCTGAATACAAATGCACGCCACACTTTCCAGATATTTATTTGTAAGAAATGTTGAAAACCATTTATCATTTTCCTTCCACTTCACAATTATGTGCCACTTTGTGTTGGTCTATCACATAAAATCCCAATAAAATACATTTACGTTTTTGGTTGTAACATGACAAAATGTGGAAAATGTCAAGGGGTATGAATACTTTTTTCAAGGCACTGTATACATGCATTATGATTGGTGCTTTTAAAAACAGTTTTGTTAACATACCTTGTCCTTGCTTCTCTATCTCCAGGTCTAAAAATGTATTTTTACTTTACTACCTTCCCAAGTTAACCTAATATTCCTTTCATTCATATTCATTTTATTTATGAATTAATTAAGGCTATTTTAATCTCTTTCCCACATAATTAGTAGGTCTGCTCCTAAGCTGCCAACCTATTTAAAGTAGTTGTAAGGTCTCCACAATAAAATCCCATGATACTATGACTATCTCCACCCTATAGTGTGCTTAAATACATTTACATTAAATAAAATTTTGACTGATGCAAAAAAAAGGTGTATACTCCTTTAAGAATTAGTGTGAGAAGTTCCTGCGCTGTCTGTGCTCAGTAAAATATATAGAATCATAAAAATATTATCTACAATATTAACCATTTATTCAACATCTGTTATAACAAATGACAAAACATTGCAATAAAAGTTCACAAGCTGCTGTGATTCTTCAATATCGCAATGATTCCTTTAAAGTGTCATCCGTGCAGAAAAAGTTCTTTATAAGGTGCAATCAGTGCAATAATATATGACAAAAGTAATAAAAGTGCTGTGCTCCCCTTCCTCTTGCGCTCTCACTCACCAGCTATCCATTTAAAGCTGTACTGGTGAAATATATCTTTAACTGCTTGCCGACCAGCCGCCGCAGTTTTACTGCAGCAGAATTGCACTGCTGGGCGAAACCTTACGTCGCTTCGCCTTTTGACCACTAGGGGCAAGCATTTTTATAGCACTGATCGCTGCATAATTGTCAATGGTCCCAAAAATGTGTCAAAAGTGTCCAATTTGTCCGCCTCAATATCGCAATCCCGATAAAAATGGCAGATCGCCGCCATTACTAGTAAAAAAAAAAAAATAATACCGTATTTATCGGCGTATAACACGCACCGGCGTATAACACGCACCCCAACTTTAGGAGGGCATTTTAAGGAAAAAAAGTTTTATGAGGGAAGTTTAGGGAAAAAAAACACTTACATTTAAGCGTCATTTGCAGCTTGCCCAGCGTCATTTGCAGCTTTGCCCAGTGTGATTTGCAGCTTGCCCAGCATCATTTGCAGCTTGTCAGCGTCATTTGCAGCTTGTCAGCATCATTTGCAGCTTGCCCAGTGTCATTTGCAGCTTTGCCCAGTGTGATCTGCAGCTTGCCCAGTGTGATCTGCAGCTTGCCCAGTGTGATCCGCAGCTTGCCCAGTGTGATCTGCAGCTTGCCCAGTGTGATCTGCAGCTTGTCAGTGTCAGTTGCAGCTTGCCAGCGTCATTTCCATCTTTTCCACATTTAAAATTGCCGCCTAGAAAGACCGCGCGGCCGGAAAAGACCGAGCGTCGGCGGAAAACCCCGAGCTGTCTGTTCGGCTCCTGCTCCCAGTCCCGCCTCCCTGCTGTTTCGGAAGTGAGCGCAGGGAGGCGGGACTCCGAGTGGAGCCGGAAAAGCCTGAGCCGTCTGTTCGGCTCTGCTCGCAGTCCCGCCTCCCTGCTGTTTCGGAAGCAAGCGCAGGGAGGCGGGACTGCGAGCAGAGCGGAACAGACAGATCGGTCTTTTTCGGCGGCGCTCGTTTTTTTCCGGCGGCGCTCGTTTTTTTTTGGCGGCGGTCGCTGTTTTTTCGGCGCCGTTTTAATTTTTTGTGCACTTTTTTGGGGGGTATCGGCGTATAACACGCACCCACGACTTTCCCCCGATTTTAAGGGGGAAAAAGTGCGTGTTATACGCCGATAAATACGGTAATAATAAAAATGCCATAAATCTATCCCCTATTTTGTAGACGCCATAACTTTTGTGCAAACCTATATACGCTTATTGCAATTTTTATTACCAAAAATATGTAGAAGAATACATACCGGCCTAAACTAAGGAAAAAAATTATATTTATTATAGCAGAAAGTACAACATATTGACTTTTTTTTCAAAATGGTCACTCTTTTTTTGTTTATAGCACAAAAAATAGAAACAGCAGAGATGACCAAATACCACCAAAAGAAAGCTCTATTTGTGGGAAAAAAGGACGTCAAATTTGTTTGGGTACAATGTCGCACTACTGCGAAATTGTCAGTTAAAGTGACGCAGTTCCGTATCGCAAAAAATGGCCTTTTTCATTGAGCAGCCAAATCTTCCGGGGCTGAAGTGGTTAATAGATGTATATTTTCATTTTCCACTCGGCTTTTGTAGTTGGACATATTTTATAGGATAAGAAACAGAGCATAAATGGTGTGATATCATTTAAAAAGGCTTTATTATAAAGTAATATCCAATCACAGTCTGTCAAGACAAGCATATAAAACGCCATGCAATCTGCGGTTTGTGTTCCAAAATCCAGGAAATAACATCCATATTCTGGATTTTGGAATGCAAACGCAGATTGCACAGCGTTTTATATGCGATGTGAGTACGTCCAACTACTGGAGCCAAGTAGAGAAGGAAAAGATACATCTATAAAAGATATATTTCACCAGTACAGGCGATCTTTACGTGGATAGCTGGTGAGTGAGAGCACAAGAGGAAGGGGAGCACAGCCCTTTCATCAACTTTTTCTGCACGGATTGCCCCTTATAAAGAACTTTTTCTGCACGGATGACACGTTAAAGGAATCATTGCTATATTGAAGAATCACAGCAGCTTATGAACTTTTATTGCAATGTTTTGTCATTTGTTATAACAGATGTTGTTGATTATATGGTAGATATTGTAGATCATTTTTTATAATTCTATATTTTTTACTGAGCACAGACAGAGCAGCAACTTCTCACACAAACTCCTGTGATAGGTTCTCTTATGGGGCAATAGTAATAGCAGTGTGTGCATTTTTTTCAGCAATATAATCTCTAAATACCTTTTTACAGCGGTGCTTCTGTGCAGTCACATGGTTTTCTCAGGTCTTACTCCCAAGCATGGGGATTCCAGTGGGAGGGGCTCATATTCCTCTGCTGGTTTAGTTTCAGTTTCAGGAGGGGAGGGGAGAGGACACACAAACCATGGAAATGACAGAGATGGGTCTAGCTGCAGAGTGGAGCTCCACTTTTGACAGGAAGCATGTGGCCTCCACTCCAACTTTTTTTCCACACTTGAATGACAATCACACGGTCACGCAACACTGTACCAAATACATTTTTAATAATTTTCTTCACACAAATAAAGCTTTCTTTTGGTGGTATTTAATCACTGCTGTTTTTTTTTTCTACTTAAAAGAAAAGAAATTAATATTCTGGAAAAAAAAAAGTTTTTTTTAGTTTCTGTCAGTAAATTTTGTAAATAAGTAATTTTGCTCCTTCGCTGATGAGGCTGCACTGATGGGCACTGATGAAGTGGCACTTACGGGCACTGATAATGCAGCACTGATGAGGAGGCACTATTGGCACACTAATGGGCACTGATAGGTGGCAGTGATATGCGGCACTGATGAGCACTGATGGGCAGCACTGATGGGCACTGATTGGTGGGCACTGATAGGCAGCATGGAAAGGTAGCACTGATGGGCACTGATGGGCGGCACAGATGGGCACTAATGGGTGGCACTGATGGGCAGCACTGATGAGCATTGATGGGCAGCACTGATGAGCAGGCACTGGTGGGCACTAAAAGGCAGCACTGACTGTCACCAATAATGGGCACTGATTTTGTCACTGATGGGCACTGATTGGTAGCACTCATGGGCATTGATTGGTGGCACTCATGGACACTGATTGGTGGCATTTGTGGTGCTTTACTATAATCAAGGCACTAATGATCAGTTACCTGATTACCTGCCCTGTTCTCCCCTGAAAGGAGTTGCCGCTGATCGTCACTCCTCACCACACACTCTGTCAGTGTGAGGTGAGGAGAGCCAGTTACTGCCACTTCCGTATTTACATGTGACCGGCTGTGATTGGACACACCCAATCACATGGGTAAAGAGCCGCATCCTAGCAACATGGTGCAGCCACAATCACTGCAATTGCCATGCTGCTCGCCCCTGCGGGCATGGCTGTTTAAATGATGTCCCCCCCAGAATGAGAGCCGCATCGCCCCTCTGTCATTTGACGGTGGCCATTTATGGGGTTGGGATAATCTGTCTGTGGGGGATGGAAGTCTGTTGGGGGGGTGGTTGTTGGTGGGTTGTGAAGGTAGGGAAGAGGTCAGTAGTTGGGGGGTGTATCATTGAGGGGCAGGGGCAGTTGGGGTATGTCAGTGGGGAGAATAGTGGAGAGGGTGAAAATCTGTCAGTGGGGGCAGGGATTGGTAGTTGGAGGGGTGGGGGTCTATCAGTGGCACCACTCTCTCCACTGACAGACTTCCAACCCCCCCAAATACCACCCTCTCCTTCCGCTGACATCTTCAACCCCTCAAATACCACCCCCTTCCTCCACTGACAGACCCCCAACCCCTCAAATACCACCCCTCCCTCCACTGAAAGATACCCAAACCCTCAAATACCCCCCTGTTCGACCCCCAAACTGCCAAATACCACCCCTCCCACTGACAGACCCTTACCACCCCAAATACCACCCCCTCCATGGACAGACCCCCAAATGCCACCCCTCCCCCTTTTGACAGACCCCCACAGGGGATGCCTGGCTTCAGTGGATCTCAGAGGAGACATGCAGGGTCTTTTAAACCCTGCATGTCTCATTAAAGAGAACCTGTCAACAAAAAATCATCACGTAGAGAGCTTTTTGTCCCTTATGTGATGAAAAAAAGTCCCCCCCCCCACATATATGCATATACAAGTGTAAACACACGTTTTGGGGGTACCTATGCGTGAAAACTTTGTTTGCATATATATGTTACATACCACTGCAACACAATGGAATGAGAGCGATATTTCTAGCACCATTCCTCCTCCATAACACTAAACTGATGACCTATAGGGGGCTTTTGAAGCATTACCTATAGAAAATATAGGGTACTGAAGTTTGTCACCATTTCATGGGCGCACACAAATTTAAGGTTTGACATGTTTCATATATCTTTTTTATATTTTACAAAAAATGTGGGTAATTAATTGCATTTGTTTGCCCTGAAATTCACTTTAGCTGTTTTTTTTTTATAGAAATTTTGCATTTCCTAGAAGGAATATTATGGTAATATTGTGTGACATAAATAATTGGAACTACCGCTATTTTATTCTCTGGGGTATATTCTTTCAGAAAATATATAATAGTTTGGGGGGTTTTATGTAATCTTCAGGCCTAAAATTATTTTTTAAAAGTGTCTGCAAAAAATGCAAAAACAGCTCTGGCAGAGAAAAGGTTAAAGTTGAATAAAAAAAATGTAAAATCTGCAGCCAGATACCCAGGAAATGCAGATGTGACAGGAAACATGTAACTTCCACTTCCAAGAGTGTCTATTAAATGTTTGTTACATTAATACTAGTGGGGAAAGGGGTTTGTGGGACTTTACATGAGGCAATTACGTAGTCATTAACCTCCATCCCTATAAATGTGCAAAGAGAGCGGAACTTTATATGAAGTACGCGAGGGATATGGTTTAGTATTAAAACATATCTGTGATATATAATATATGGTAATCTATATCACATTGTTAATATGTGAGTTTCGATAAAACTAATATATATACACATAAATGATACCAGAAACAATCTGTAGCTGTAAAAAATTGTGTGATATGGATGACATCCCCTATCTAAATAGGGAAGGTAGTGCTTCTGCATATCACAACATTTTTACAGCTACAGATTGTTTCTGGTATCATTCTCACTTATCATTCACCGCCTGATGCCTATCCATCCTGGGTGGGGCCTGTGTAGGTTGTCCGTCACGGAATATACCATCTCAGCTCCCAGAGGTGACGTTCCCCCCATGGGTACCATACCATCAACACATAGATACCTTGTAAGTACTATATGGGGTTCTCCCCCTTTTTTCATCTGACTATTTGTCAATATACTGGATTAATTAGAAATGTAACTATGTCATTGAAGAAACACATTATACACTTGCTCCTGATGAGTGATGCTAAGTCACAAAATGCGTTGAGTCAACAGATGTCGTGTTTCATTTTTTTTCGTCAGTTTAGGCCAATACGTATTCTTCTACATATTTTTGGTAAAAAAAAATCACAATTACCGATTATTGATTGGTTTGCGCAAAAGTTATAGCGTTTACAAAATAGGGGATAGTTTTATAGCATTTTTATTAATATTTTTTTTTTACTAGTAATGGCGGCGATCAGCGATTTTTATTGTGACTGCGACATTATAGCGGACACATCGGACATATTTGACACATTTTTGGGACCATTGTCATTTATACAGCAATCAATGCTATTTAAATGCATTGATTCCTGTATAAATGACAGTGGCAGTGAAAGAGTTAACCACTAGGGGGAGGGGTTATGGGCTGTGACGTGTGTGTGTTTTTTTACATTAGGGGGTGGGGCTGATGTCTGACGTCATTGATCGGCTTTCCCGATGACCGGGAACAGCCGATCAATGACAGGCAGTGTAGGAAGCGCGGGGAGAGGTTTGTTTACACAGACCTCTCCTCGTTCTTCAGCTCTGTGACCCGATCGCGGGACACTAGCGGCGATTGGGTCCGCTGGTCCCGCAGGCCGGGGTCACGGAGCTCCCGACCGGGTCTTCTATTGAGCAATAGAAGGATCAATTAAAGGAAACAAGGATCAAAGGAAGAAAGGTTCCATTGAATGAAGGATCAACCAAACAACCAAACAATGAACAGATTGGTGGAAGGATTGGTTGGTTGATCGCAGGAAGAATCACTCAGTCAATCACAGGAAGGATCAAAGTAAGGAAGGATTGAAAGAATGAAGGCTCAATTGATCGAAGATGGGATTGGTCGCTCGATCAATAGAAGGATTTGTTGAAAAAAGGAGCTGTCAGTCGGTCACAGAAAGCATTGGTCGGTCGATCACAGGAAGGATTGATCAGTCAATCACAGGAAGGATTAATCGGTCATTCAATCACAGGAAGGATTAGTCCATAGATCAAAGGAAGGATCGGTCGATCAAACAAAAATCAAAGAATTGATCCACCTACAGAAGGATCAATCGAATGATGGAAGGATCAATAGATCAAAGGAAGGATCAGCTGATCAATCGAAGGAAGGATCAGCTGATCAATCGAAGGAAGGATCAGCTGATCAATCGAAGGATAATCAAAGATCACTGTCACTGTAGAGCAATGATATTAAAATAAAGCTTTTCGGAAGTATTTAATATTTTCAAATTTTAGTTGAATTAAATATAGTTCTTTAATCACTTGTCGCCTATCCGTGCTGCCTATCTGTGCCCATCAGTGCCCTGATTACTATTACGTGCCCACCACTGCCAGCAATCAGTGCCCATCTTTGCCCACAAGTGCCAGTAATCAGTGCCTACAAGTGCCAGAAAACAGTGCCCCCAAGTGCCAGCAATCAGTGCCCACAAGTGATACCAGTTAGTGCTGACTCTCAGTGCTGCCCACAAGTGATGCCAGTCAGTGTTGGCTATCAGTGCTGCCTATCACTGCTGTCCATCAATGTCCATCAATGTCCATCACTGATGCCCATCAATGCCACCCATTAATGCCCATCAGTGCCCATCAGTGCCATCAGTGTCCATAAGTGCAGCATATTAGTGCCTCCTCATCAGTGCCACCTCATCAGTGCCCATAAGTGCCCCCTCATCAGTTTCCATAAGTGCCACCTCATCAGTGCCCATCAGTGCAGCCCCATCAGCGCCGATCAGTGAAGGAGAAAATTACTTATTTACAAAATTTACTGCCAGAAACTAAGAAAAACTTGTTGGTGTGAACTGGCCTTTTTTTTTTTTTAAAGTCATCAAATCAGTATTATTGCTAAAATCCTTGTGACCCCACACATTTACAGCAGTTTTGACAGGTTTTTAACCTGTGGATAAGACACAGAAGCGACACGGCCTAAAAGACTGGGTTCCAACCTAGGCTTCACCTTGCTATATATGCCACATCACAATATTATAATGCCTTAAACACATTTCCCCTAACCTGGTTGCTACCTAAATCCTATTTCTTAAAATCTAAGAATAATTTATTTTATAACAGTAAAACCATT
Source organism: Lithobates sylvaticus (assembly GCA_028564925.1). Lineage (NCBI taxonomy): Eukaryota > Metazoa > Chordata > Amphibia > Anura > Ranidae > Lithobates > Lithobates sylvaticus. Next base: position 100,640,849 of record CM053036.1, read on the forward strand.
CTGTTTAAAAAAATTCTTTATGGATTGACATACATCCTTAGATATAGTCTCTCCAGGCAGTATAGTCACCTACTTACTTGGCACCATAAGCAGGCAGCTTAACCACCTGCTTACCGCACTGTAGCCATCATTCAGCTATAGCTGGAAAGCCGCCTATTGACGTCATGCACCCAGCGCACTCTGTGATTGCTTTGTCCTTCAGACACAGCTGATCACAGATGATCACGATGTAAACACACTTGCCGGTTATCGGCATTCCTTTCCCCACTCTGTCACAGTGTGAGGAAGGGAGAGAGGTGGTAACTGGCTAGTGTGAAAGGAGACATATGCACTGATAATCAGGGCACTGATCTTTAGTGTCCTGACGATCAGTGCAGCCCCAACAGTGCCCATCAGGGCTGCCTGTCAATGACAATCAGTGCTGCCAATCAGTGTCCCCTCATCAGTGCCATCTACCAGTGCCCCCTCATCAGTGCTGCCTATCAGTGACCATCAGTGCCACCTATCAGTGCCCTTTAGTGCCACCTATCAGTGTAGCCCATCGGTGCCACATATCAGTGCAGTCTCATTAGTGCCGCCTCATCAGTGCCCATCAGGGCAGCCTATCAGTGCCCATCAGCGCTGCCTCATCAGTGCCCATCTGTGCCATCTCATCAGTACCCATCAGTGCTGTCTATTAGTGTCCATCAGTGCTACCTATTAGTGCCCATCAGTGCAGCCTCATCAGTACACATCAGTAAAAGAGAAAAATTACCTGTTTGCAAAATTTTAAGAAACTAAGAAAAAAAAATTTTTTTTTCAAAATTTTTGTTCTTTTTTCATTTGTTTAGCAAAACATAAAATAAAAACAGTGGTGATCAAATACCACCAAAAGAAACCTATATTTGTGTGAAAGAAAATATGATACAAATGTAATATGGGTACAGTGCTGCATGGCCGCGCAAGCTGAAAGTTGAAAATTGGTCTGGGCTTCAAAAAGACACAGAAGTTGAATCCAGCACAATATTACTTCAGATATTTGCCGTACGGGGGATGTTTTCCAGTATTTGAAGACTATGGCTTTCCTAAACCCTGTCTCTGTGAAGTAGTAACACTGACTGAAAATAACTAATACTAAATAGAAGGGGGGACAGATAGTAGAAAGTAAATATGTTGTAGTGGCTGAAACCACCTCTACATGCCAGCATACTACAGAACAATAATAACCTGATACAATTCAACACAACACAGAAAAAAATACAGAACAACCACCAGTGTTGTAAGTAACGCGATTAAAGTAAACGGCGTTACCTAACGCCGTTACTTTAAAGGGTAACGAGTAATCTAACTGATTACTCTTCCCCTTGCGGTAACGCCGTTCCCATTACTGGGGCGGCGTTACCGCAATTACTCGCCGCGATCCACGGAGTCGTCCGCGGCCTTTGCCTTAGGAAAGGCCGCGGCTTCGGCCTAGCTCCGGAGCGGCGGCCATCTTGGTGTACCAAGATGGCTGCGGCTCCGGCCTAGCTCCGGAGCGGCGGCCATCTTGGTGCACCTGTCGGACGTTTACAATGTGATTGCTCCGTCAAATGACGGAGCGATCACTTGTAAACAAACCGGCGTCAATATGACGCCGGTTCCTCTCTCCCCTCTGTGTACAGATCTGTACAGTGGAGGGGAGAGATCGGATGCCAGCAGCACATACCCTGCCAATACTCTGCAATACCAGCCAATACCCTGACAACACTCTGCAATACTCTGCCAATACTCTGCCAATACTCTGCAACACCCTGCCAATACTCTGCAACACCCTGCCATACCCAGCCATACTCTGGCATACTCTGCAATACCCTGCAATACCCCGTAATACCCATCCATACCCAGCCATACTCTGCAATACCCCGTAATACACAGCTATACTCTGCAATATTCTGCCATACCCAGCCATACTCTGCAATACCCCGTAATACCCAGCCATACTCTGCAATACTCTGCCAAATACTCTGCCAATACCCTCTGCCAATACTCTGCACTCTGCCAATACTCTGCAACACCCTGCCATACCCAGCCATACTCTGCAATACCCCGTAATACCCATCCATACTCTGCCATACCCAGCCATACTCTGCAATACCCCGCAATACCCCGTAATACCCATCCATACTCTGCTATACCCAGCCATACTCTGCAATACCCTGTAATACCCAGCCATACTCTGCAATACTCTGTAATACCCAGCCATACTCTGCAATACTCGGTAATACCCAGCCATACTCTGCAATACTCGGTAATACCCAGCCATACTCTGCAATACTCGGTAATACCCAGCCAATACTCTGCAACACCCTGCCAATACTCTGCAACACCCTGCCAATACTCTGCAACACCCTGCCAATACTCTGCGATACCCAGCCAATAATCTGCAACACCCTGCCAATACTCTGCAACACCCTGCCAATATTCTGCAACACCCTGCCAATACTCTGCAACACCCTGCCAATACTCTGCCATACCCAGCCATACTCTGCAATACTCGGTAATACCCAGCCATACTCTGCAATACACGGTAATACCCAGCCATACTCGGCGATACCCAGCCGTACCCAGCCATGCTCAGCCGTACCCAGCCATACTCAGCCAATATTACAGTTGAGGAGATGACGTGGATATTACAGTGGGTGAGATTGTGGATATTACAGTGGGGGCTTTATGGTGGTGGAATTTTTACAGGTTTTTGCAAATTCAATTATTATTTGCTGATCCGAAAAATGATCCAATCCGTGACTCTGATCCAAGCAACGATCCGATCCGTGAGTTTGGGGGGGACAGATGTACAGAGGGGGAACAGATATATGTGTGTGGGGGGGGGGGGGGGGCAGATGTGTAGTGGGGTACAGAGGGGGAACAGATATATGTGTGTGTGGGGGGGGGCAGACGTGTAGTGGGGTACAGAGGGGGAACAGATATACGTGTGTGGGGGGGACAGATGTGTAGTGGGGTACAGACGGGGAAACAGATATATGTGTTGGGGGGGAACAGACGTGCAGGGGGGTACAGAGGGGAAATAGATGTGCAGGGGGGAACGCGCCCCTTGCTTACAGTAATACTAGACCCGCCCCTAAGAATATATATAAAAAAAAAAAATCACAGTTACTTTTCTGAGTAACTAATTACTTTTTCAATGTAGTAACTGAGTTACTAACTCAATTACTTTTTTGGGAGAAGCAATTTGTAATGTAACTAATTACTTTTTTAAAGTAAGATGACCAACACTGACAACCACATACCCCTCTTTCATGTACATAGAACACTACTTAGAACTATTAACTTTGATAGTATTTTCTTACAAGTCTAAAGTGCATTCTAGTGCATTCTAATTACCAGAAGCATAAGAACCTAATTGTCCATGCAATGTATAAGCCAGTAGAGGACAGTTATAGTTTGTCATTGAAGGTTGTTTCATAAGGAATTGTTAGGTCATATATTAATGAAACCTTTACATGCAAGTTTGACTTTTACAATTAAATATATGGTGCATTTAATAATTCAATATGTTTAAACATAATAATATGCATTAGCGCTTATGAATATAATGCTAGTTATACACTGCCTTTAAAAATGAGTAGGGTAGATAACAATACCATTTACATCATAGGTTTAACTACATTTGGGATATTTAAACTTATGTAGCAATCTTTGGCAGTTGCTTATTTAGAGCTTGTGCAATTTTATCCAGTAGTAAAATGACCTTGTAATTCTTTGTAATATTATTTCCTAATTGCAATAGGCCAATGGAAAATGTAAAAGTGCTTTTATAGACATGCTCTATAATGCATACAGTGCTGGATATCACTACTAAAGGAACAAACTGATCACTGAGTAATCACAAAATATAACAGACATAAAATGGCATGATCTGCATTATTATCTAGGGGTATTTTTGAGTACTATCTATATTAATATGTTTTACAGCACTCAAGAGGTGAACACGGAGCATCATTTCCTCCAATTAAACTGTGCACTATCATTTTGTATTAAAACTATTGCTCTCTACTGACTTGTTAAGTGTAAAATAGAATCAAGGTTCCATTATTAACCAGTGTTATATTTCCCACAGGTTATAGTGTAGGTTGAATAAAAGTTTCAGAAGTACAACACAAAATGGTTGTCTTACAAAATGTTCATTCATTTTATTGGCTCTAACTATATGATAAAAGACTGAGTTCTTTTTTTAAATTGTTTGGTATTATTTGATATGTAACACATTGTGTAAAATGTATACTGTGGCTGCTTCAGTGCTTCCATGGGACCTGCCATAGCTCAAGTTTTTAATTAACCTTTAGCAAAAATATTTCTTCATGCTAATGATGTATCAATTTATCTAAAGGGTTTAAAGAAACCCCTAATCACTTTTTTCCAGATTGGTTAATTTGTCTGACAGTGTCTCAAGGTGATCATAAAATGGGAGTCTATCTTGTTTTCTAATGACAAATTCTTGCCAGTCACTTTAACACCTGATGTCGCCCTTAAGTGGTTGATAAATTCAAGTATATGGGTGTATGGTTTAATGAAGCTATTTTCAAATATGTTGATTTAAAATATATACTGTACTGTACCACAGTCATAATGGAAACACAGATCTACATTCCAAAGTATCTACCTTTTGAAAACTATTGGAAGAATGTATATTGTGTATATTTAGAGCCTCCCCAGTCAATATCCCCTTACATCACACTATACTCTATAATTCTTTCTTTTGTTTCACACAAATCCAATCAGTACATAAACAAGCAACAATGTCAAGCAAAGAAGCTGAAGTAAAAAAGCAATGAAGCTTTGTTTAAAGCGGACCTTTCAACTGTTTTACTAAAATCACATCAGCATGCAGAGATGCATGCTGATGTGAAATCATCTAACACAGTTTTTTTGTTCTTTATAAATTCTTAATTTTGAAGGTTAACAAAAGGATTGACAACTGTTTCTGAAAACAATGCACTACCAAATCAAACAGAAAAGAGGAAACACACTAAGGCCCCTTTCACACTGGGGCGGTTGTCGTTTTAGCGGCGCTATTCGGCCGCTAGCAGTTTTAACCCCCGCTAGCGGCCGAAAAAGGGTTAAAACCGGTGGTATAGCCGCGCTGCCCCATTGATTGAAAGGAGACGCTTTTTTCAGGCACTATACAGGTGCTATTTTTAGCGCTGTACCGCCTAAAAAATGCCTCAGTGTGAAAGGGGCCTTACTCTCTAACAGATACATCTATGATGTTGTAACTTATTTGGCGTTTGCAATAAATAATGCAGGAGTCATCCTCCAACTGTTCTCCTTGTTGCCCTATTACAGGAAATGGAAAAATAATATGTTTACTGACAGGATCCACAGGTAATAAAACTATGTTACAATGGGGACCGATGTACGTATTAGAACATCTTGTCAGCAAGTGGTTTTACCAGGACCATGGCTGCAGCCATTATCCCGGGAACTGTTTTTTTTAATTAGCCAGCAATCATCTGTCATGTAAAAGTAAGACCCTTTAACAGAACTGAGAATAACACCCCTACCCCCATCCTCCGCCGTCACCCATGAGGGCTTATGGACTCATTCCTCCGGGGAGTTGGGAACATGGTAAATGGTCAAGATGACTTCCCACAGAGGAGACAGAGGAATACCCATTCTCCAATCTCCTCTGTGAAGAATGATTTTTGTAACAAAAAGGATTTTGTCATTTCCAGTTTCAGAGTGAATTTGATCAGCTGCCTTGAAGGGCAGGGGAGGGCAGGGGAGACATCAGGGGTCTATTAGATTCCTGATGTCTTTATAAAAAGTACCTGTCACCTGCCCAAAGATATCACAAAGGGGCCTGTTCCCCCTCCTATGATAGCAATCAATCTAAAGAAAAAGAAAAGGCATAGTGCAAAAAAAAACTAATACATTTTTTTTTTTTTAGCAGCATGTCCATCCCCCTGTGCTTACATGCAAATGCAAATGGGGTGCAGGTCTGGCATGCTTATGTAAACATTGACTGCACTACAAATGTGATGTATTTGAGTTTGATAAACTGCTACACAAATATTACGTGACATAAAAATTGCAATAGCCCCCATTTTATTCTCCAAAGCAGGGCTCAAGTCCTGCGGGAACGCATGGGAACAGAGTTCCTGTACTTTTTCCACAACAGGAACTCAGTTCCCATTAGCAGCTGTGTCCTGCAAGACTTTGAAGTATGCAAGCTGTGTGGCAGCTCGCAATAGTAAGTGACGCACACCAGGGGTGGACTGACCATTCAGGCATTGCCAGTAGGGGGCCCCATGACAGCTTCCGCTTCGATCTACCTGTCAATCACAGCTAGCTGACGGGTAGATCAGGTCCTTGCTGCTAAGAGATTGTGTTTAGTCAGACCTCTCGTGATGCGCTCCTCCCCGCCGGCCCCTCCTGATTTTCAGTCTCTTCACCCCCCAGTCTCCTGCATACTTGCTCTGGGTGTCCCGCTGAATCCCCCCGTCCTCTATCTTCAGTGCCATATGATGAGAGAACCCAGAGGAGGAGCACAGCTATTCTGCTCACAGGACATGCAGGGAGAGAGGTGAGCTAAGAGAGGAACATCAGTTTGGGGTGGTAAGCTGAGCACAATACCTGGCAAAGTTTAATGCCAGGAGGGAAGTTTATGTGGAAATATGTGAAGGGTTGGAATAGCAGCGAGTGTGTGTTGGAGCCCTGCAGAGTTTGCAGCCCCCCAAGCTAACATACATCTCCTAAGCAGGAACACATCACTATCTTAAGCTGCGCCAACAAGTACCGGAAAATTAATAAATATAGGTTACTAAACAAAAAACATAAAAACATAAGAAGAAACAAGCATGATGTAAACAACACTGCCGTCAGTGTAAACCCGTCCCCAGTTCAAGGTCTGTGTGGTCTGCGTGGTGGCGTTGCTGCGTGCCTTCCCATATGACGTTTCGTCATAAATGATGTTTTCAATGGGGAACGGTTCCCCATTGAAAACGTCATTTATGACGAAACGTCGTATGGGAAGGCACGCAGCAACGCCACCACGCAGACCACGCAGACCTTGAACTGGGGACGGGTTTACACTGACCGGCCGGCAGTGTTGTTTACATCATGCTTGTTTCTTCCTTACTAATGTAAGTGTTTTTAATCCATTACGCTGAATAAACAGTTTTTTATCAGTATTATGCTATGGGTGGCCCCCTGTCTTCTTCTTTATATACCTGAGGATATTAGCTGCAATTAGCTGGAAATCTCTGGTTGGAGCGGATGGTGTGGTGACTCCCTCTCTTCCCTTTGAGTGATTTCTCCTGGGTGGACTAGTTCTATCTGCCATCTGAAAAACTACAGGCTTTGTCTCCAGTGCCCTATGTATATAATTATCTGGTAAGCCTCCACTATTACAGGTGGCCGGGATCAACTATCTTTTTGCATGTCACGGAGTGATAACATAGAACAGTCACTGAGGTGTATTTCTCTGAATATTGCAAACCTGCTGGCTATATGTAACCAGATTTTATGCTTCTAAGAAGACTTTAAAACTGGACTACTACAGTCATTACTGGACTTTAATATCCAAACCAATCTGTGTGCTCCTCCATGGCCACGGTGATATGTCAAATTATGTTTTTTGTTTAGTAACCTATATTTATTAATTTTCCGGTACTTGTTGGCGCAGCTTAATCCATTTTCCATTGTCTTAGGTGTGAGTATCCCACTTTTAGCAGCAGCCTTCTTAGGTTAGGTCCCCCTTACCCTCTCCCCTCCTTTTTTGCTTTCTCAAGCGCGGTTTATTTATTTTTACATCACTATCTTCCCAAGAACTCTGTCCAGATAATGTGCAGTTCATTTATGACCTTTCCGTTTAACCCTGTGTTATCCAAACTTTGTTCAATGAAAAGTGTAAACTCCCCACATAAACACTCTATATACAAAATAAAATTCCCCAATAAAGATCAGAACATGATGTTCACATTTGCATCGAAGCACAATTGAATGAATGCTGATTATTCAGAGAATTACCGTATTTATGTTTATTGAGGATTGTTTTTTTTTTTTATGTACTAACAGTTAAGCTTCATACCCCTTACCCTCTCCCCTCCTTTTTTGCTTTCTCAAGCACGGTTTATTTATTTTTACATCACTATCTTCCCAAGAACTCTGTCCAGATAATGTGCAGTTCATTTATGACCTTTCCGTTTAACCCTGTGTTATCCAAACTTTGTTCAATGAAAAGTGTAAACTCCCCACATAAACACTCTATATACAAAATAAAATTCCCCAATAAAGATCAGAACATGATGTTCACATTTGCATCGAAGCACAATTGAATGAATGCTGATTATTCAGAGAATTACCGTATTTATGTTTATTGAGGATTGTTTTTTTTTTTTTATGTACTAACAGTTAAGCTTCATACACACAATATGAAAATTGGATGAAAAATACCACTTTTGAAGCGTTTGTGCATATGAGCATATCATTTATTTATGATAAATTTTCCCCAGGACTTGACCCCTGCTCCAAAGCATTTCATTTTCAAGAAAAAAATGCCAATTTTTTATGTGAAAATTTTCTAAATTGCCCCCAGACAGCTAGTGGTTAACCGCTTGCTGACCGCCTCATGCAGATATACTGTGGCAGAAGGGCATGTACAGGCAGAAGCATGTACCTGTACATTGCCCTTTAAGAGGTGGCCTGCGGGAGAGGAAGAACGGGGAGATGCTAATGTAAACAAGCATCTCCCCATTCTGCCTAGTGACAGTGACACTGATCTCTGCTCCCTGTGATTGGAAGCAGAGATCAATGATGTGTCACACGTAGCCACGCCCCCCACAGTTAGAAACACTCCCTAGGACACACTTAACCCCTACACTGCCCCCTAGTGGTTAACCCCTTCACTGCCAGTGCCATTTACACAGGAATCAGTGCATTTGTAAAGCACTGATTGCTGATTGCCGTAATGATCGGCTTCTCAGGTGACAGTTCTATTATAACTGAGGGCGGGGCCACACGATGACATTGCTGGGTGACCCCGCCCCCCTCTGATGCATGGGGACATCCTTATGGTTTCCCTTCAGCATCAGAGGGGGCTGGCCACCCAGTGATGTAACAAAGCTAGGGGTCACCTGGGGATGTCATCGTATAGCCCCACCCTCAGTTATGAAAAAAACTGGAACCTGAGAGGCTGGTCATTACAGCGGGTGCCTCTCATGGAGGCAGATCGTAGGTGGCGTGTGGCTTTTTTTTGGTCCGTTGGAGTGAGAGAAGAAGATGAAGAAGACTTCTTGGGACAGTTTTTTATTTTTTTAATAAAGGACTTGTCCCAAGCCGTGTCTTGTTTTTTTTACCACTTTTACACATTTTTTGTGAAATGGTAATGGTACATTTGTACCCCATTACTATTTCCCACAGGGAGGGCTGGGATCTGGGGTCTCCTTGTTAAAGGGGGCTTCCAGATTCCGATAAGACCCCCACCCACAGACCCCCACAACCACCAGGCAAGGGTTGTGGGGATGAGACCCTTCTCCCCATCAACATGGGGACAAATTGCTTTGGGGGGCTACCCCAAAGCACCCTCCCCATGTTGAGGGCATGTGGCCTGGTACGGTTCAGGAGGGGGCGCTCTCTTGCCCCCCCTCTTTTCTTGTGGCCTGCCAGGTTGCGTGCTCGGATAAGGGTCTGGTATGGATTTTTGGGGGGACCCCACGCCATTTTTTTTTTAAATTTTGGTTCAGGGTTCCCCTGTTTTTATCATTGAAACTTGTCGGGACCGACAATTCATTACAACCGCAAGTACTTTTAAATTACCTTTTTCCTTTAGAAATGTCATTTTGCTCTCAGTCTGTTCTAAACACGGGAAACATGCGCCAATTTACAGGCATACTATACACACCCCCCAGGTACGAAATTTAAAGGAAGGAATATTTCACTTTTATTGTATCACTGTAAAATCACTGCTCCTGAAAAAACATTAGTTTTTAAAACTTTTTTATGACAATACCATACATATAAGCCTTTAAAATTAGTACTTTTGATTTCTCCCATAGACTTTTAGAGGGAGTTCCACGGCTTTCGAATTTGCAGCGAACACCCCAAATTGTTTGCGATTCGGCGAACAGATGAATATCCGATGTTCGAGTCAAACTTATGTTTGACTTGAACATCAGGCTCATCCCTAATTATAACCTTATTAAATGCAAAATTCTGACTTTTTTCATGTCCTTAAATAGGCAGAATGGCAATTCAACTTTTTTTCTTTTAAAATCTATTTTTCTGCTCAGTGCTTTTCATAAACTTGCTTTCAAGGAAGGATTGGAGTCTATATATAAAGGAAGCATCTTATTTATTATTCAGATTGTTACAGCTCTTCAGATGAAAAACGGTATTGCTGAAGTTGAAAATACTCAAAATCTCACAATATTTGTTGACATGGTAATTGCTATTCTACTCAGCTGTAAGCTAATCATAAATATGATTATATATTATATGAAATATATAAATATATATTAAGAGTGAGGGAGAGGGGGAGAGAGAGAGAGAACATCATGTTCTAATTAGTGCATGACGGTTTTGGGCTATATAGATAACGCCCTTCTTCATAGCTTGAAACCGCCATGCATTATATACACCAAAACACAAACAAATCAAATACTTCCATATACACAATTCTATACCCACAGTTGATCCAGAGGAAGAAAAAAAAAACAGAAGAAAAGATGACCCAATTTGCTACAGAATCCAGACCTTTTTTAAAGCAATCTACTGAGCTGGCCAGGACCAGCTCTTGAGGGAATATATTTCACATTTTCACAGCTCTTACTGTGAAGAAGCCTTTACATATTTGGAGGTAAAATCTTTATTACCTTAGATTGAATAACTCAACATCAAGTTCACTGTATGGACCACCTGTAACATACCTGGTGTCTGAAGAGCAGAGGTAGGCCTCTCTTACAGCTCTGGCTCAGGAGTAGGGATGAGCCGAACACCCCCGGGTTCGGTTCGCACCAGAACCTTCGAAAGGACCGAAAGTTTGCGTGAATTTTCTAACCCTATTCGTAACAATGGACGCGAACGTTCGAAATCAAAAGTGCTAATTATAACGGCCAATATGCATGTTAATGTCATAAAACAGGTTTTGGGACCCGGTCCTGCCCCAGGGGACATATATCAATGCAAAAAGAAGTTTTAAAAACTGACGTTTTTTTGGGAGCAGTCATTTTAATGATGCATAAAGTGAAAAAAAGTGAAATATTCCTTTAAATATGGTACCTGGGGGGTGTCTAAAATATGCCTGTGAAGTGGCATGTGTTTCCCGTGTTTAGAACTGTCCCTGCACAAAATGACATTTGTAAAGGAAAAAAGAAGCCATTTAAAACCGCTTGCCTGGCAATATGGCTGAAAATCCTTGAGAAAAATGGCATGGATACCCCTTCACCCCCCCCCCCCACCCCAGCCCTTTTGGGTCTTGTATGGATATTAAGGGGAACCCCGCACCCAAAATAAAACCCTATACCTACAACCCTATATACTCTGAACAGCAGTATACAGGCGGTGCAAACAAGACAGGTACATTTTTAAGTGTAGCTCCATCCAAAAAAAAAACAATTTTTAAGCTTTTTGGAGAACATAGGGAGGGGTTATCACCCCTGTAACGTTTGTTTTGCTGTCTGTGCACCTGTTCAGAACATTTCACCTCACTTTCCGTCCCAATGACAAATGTTTTTGGAAAAATGTTTTTGGAAAAGTAGGGTTTTTATTGAAACAAGGATTGGTGATAAAGCATCAGTAGAGAGGAGATACCTTTTCCCCAAATTAAATCTAACAGGATAGAATTTCCCTTCCTAGGGGTAGATTTCCTCTCTCTTCCTGTTTACTGTAAGCCCTCACAGTTACTCTTGGTGGGCACAGGAATTGGCCCTGCTGTGAATTATTAGATCAAGATTTGTAATTGCATGCACCTGTTGAACAGGGCAGAAAAATTGGGCCTTTGGTGGTGGTGGTGGACGTTGTTGCCACAAGACTGTAAGCCCTCACAGTTACTCTTGGTGGGCGCAGGAATGGGCCCTGCTGAGAATTATTAGATCAAGATTTGTAATTACACGCCCCTGTTAAACAGGGGCTGAAAAATTGGGCCTTTGGTGGTGGACGGTGTTGCCACAAGACTGTAAGCCCTCACAGTTACTCTTGGTGGGCGCAGGAATGGGCCCTGCTGTGAACTATTAGATCAAGATTTGTAATTACACGCCCCTGTTAAACAGGGGCTGAAAAATTGGGCCTTAGGCTCTGGTGCTGGTGCCACAACACTGCAACCCCTCACAGATACTGTACTCTGAGCACAGCAATGAGACCTGTTGAAAAGCATTGCATAAAAAAATTTAATTACACGCCCCTGTTAAACAGGGGCTGAAAAAGTGGGCCTTAGGCACTGGTGCTGGTGCCACAACATTGCAACCCCTCACAGATTCTGTAATTGGAGCACAGCAGTCAGACCTGTTGTGAAGCATTGCTTAAAAAATTGTAATTAAACACCCCTGTTAAACAGGGGCTGAAAAATTGGGCCTTAGGCACTGGTGCTGGTGCCACAACACTGCAACCCCTCACAGATACTGTACTCTGAGCACAGCAATGAGACCTGTTGCAAAGCATTGCATAAAAATTGTAATTACACACCCCTGTTAAACAGGAGCTGAAAAATTGGGCCTTAGGCACTGGTGCTGGTGCCACAACAGACAACACTGCAACCCCTCACAGATACTGTACTCTGAGCACAGCAGTCAGACCTGTTGTGAAGCATTGCTTAAAAAATTGTAATTACACGCCCCTGTTAAACAGGGGCTGAAAAATTGGGCCTTAGCCACTGGTGTGGTGGCACCCAGAAACAAAAATGTTCTTCCAAGCTATCAAGGAATGGATCATTGAGGAGGAAAAGAACATAACAGGACACTCACTCAGCATCAGCATAGGCAGTCTTGAAGGGATGTGACATTATAAATTATTCAGTTATATCCGCTTCAGGTGCCTGGTAGCTGGTGGTGATCCAAGACTGATTCATCTTTATGAAGGTCAGTCGATCAACCGAGTCGGTGGACAGGCGCACCCTGTGATCGGTGACAAAGCCTCCAGCAGCACTGAATGTGCATTCGGAAAGAATGCTGGATGCAGGACAGCCAGTAGCTCAATTGCATACTGTGCAAGCTCTGGCCAGTGATCCATCCTCAAGACCCAGTAAGCCAGATTATTTTCGGTGGGAAAGGTGTCCAAGTCTGACCTTGCCCCTAGGTATTCCTGCACCATGTATATCAGACGCTGGCGATGGTTGCTGGAACTGATCATACCTTGGGGCTGCGGACTAAAAAATTGTCTGAACGCATCGGTCAGACGTCCACCTTCCCCACCGCTCCTTCTGCTACTGACCGAAGCCTCAGCAACTCGTCGTCCAGGACCAGGAGTTTGTAACCTCCCAGTCTCTGGGAACGCGTTGCACAGACCTTTCTGCAAGGCCTCCCTGAGATGTCTCATCCTCTGCTCCCTCTGCGATGGCAAGATAAGGTCCGCAACCTTACCCTTGTACCGTGGATCAAGGAGAGTGGCCAGCCAGTAATGGTCCCTCTCCTTGATCCGAAGAATACGAGGATCCTTCTGCAGGCTTTGCAGGATCAGGGAGGCCATGCAACGTAGGTTAGCTGAGGCATTTGGTCCGGAGTCTTCTGGGTCACTGAGGACGACATGATCGGCAGCTACCTCCTCCCAGCCAAGTACAAGTCCACGGGTTTGTTGGGACTGTAAATCATCCCTAAAAGACTGCTGCTGCTGCTGCTGCTGCTGCTGATGCTGAGTGCCAGGCTCCACCTCCATGCTCACACAATCCTCCTCCTCCTCCTCCTCATCCTCTTCCTGTATGATGGGTGGGAGAGAAGGAACACTGTCTGGATAAAGGGGGCCTTAAGAGGCAAGGAAGTCCTCCTCTTCCTGCCTCTGTTCTGCCTCAAGTGCCCTGTCCATTATCCCACGCAGCGTATGCTCCAACAGGTGGACAAGAGGTACAGTGTCACTGATGCATGCACTGTCACTGCTCCCCATCCTCGTGGCCTCCTCAAATGGTGACAGGACAGTGCATGCATCCCTGATCATGCTCCACTGGCGTGGGGAAAAAAATCCAAGCTCCCCTGACCCTGTCCTGGAGCCGTAGTCGCACAGGTACTCATTGATGGCCCTCTGCTGCGTGTGCAGTCGCTGCAGCATGGCTAATGTTGAGTTCCACCTGGTGGGCATGTCACATATAAGGCGGTTCTTGGGCAGGTTCAACTCCTTTTGCAGCTCAGCCAGCCGAGCACTGGCATTATACGATCGGTGAAAATGCACACAGACTTTCCTGGCCTGCCTCAGGACATCCTGTAAGCCTGGGTATCTGCCCAAGAACCGCTGCACCACCAGGTTTAGGACGTGAGCCATACAGGGCACATGGGTCAGCTGTCCCTGTCGCAGAGCGGAGAGGAGGTTGGTGCCATTTTCACAAACCACCATTCCTGGCTTAAGCTGGCGTGGCGTCAACCACCTCTCGGCCTGCCCCTGCAGAGCTGACAGAACCTCTGCCCCAGTGTGGCTCCTGTCCCCCAAACACACCAGCGCAAGCACGGCATGGCATCTTTTTGCCTGTGTACTTGCATAGCCCCTTGTACGCCTACGGAGCACCGCTAGTTCCGAGGACAGAGCACTCGAAGAGGCCATGGAGGAAGAAGAAGAGGAGGGGGTGGAGGAGAGAGGTGTGTCACAACCAGTAGTAGCATTTTGGAGGCGTGGTGGCGGAACAACCTCCAACACTACTGCACCTTGTCCTGCATCCCTCCCAGCTGCCAAAAGAGTGACCCAATGGGCCGTGAAAGACAGGTAACGTCCCTGTCCATGCCTGCTGGACCATGAGTCAGCGGTAATATGCACCTTACCACTGACCGCCCTGTCCAGCGAGGCATGGACATTGCCTTCCACATGCCGGTAGAGAGACGGAATCGCTCTCCGTGAGAAAAAGTGGCGTTTGGGAACCTGCCACTGAGGAACCGCACATTGAACAAACTCACGGACGGGGGCCGAGTCTACCAACTGAAAAGGTAGCAGTTGAAGTGCTAGCAATTTAGCCAAGCTAGCATTCAACTGCTGGGCATGTGGATGGCTGGGAGTAAACTTCTTTCGACGGTCCAGCAGCTGGGGCAGGTAAATTTGCCTGGTAGAATCGGACGTCGGTGTACTGCTAACAGAGTGCCCGCAAGTACTTGGCTGTGACACACCTAATTCTACACCTTCATTCCTCTCAGAGCAGCTTTCAGAGAGGACTGAAGATATAGTGGGGTTGGAGATCCCAGCTGATGAGGAGCAAGGAGAGGTCCGCTTTGTTCTTTGGTGTGGGTCTTTGATGTGCGCTTGCCAACGAGCTGCATGGCAGGTCGACATATGTCTGGTCATGCTTTTGGTGCCCAAGCGGCTGATGTTTTGGCCACGCGAGATACGCTTGAGACATATGTTGCAAATAGCAGTGGTGCGATCTGATGCACTCGTCTAAAAAAAGGGCCACACCAAAGAACTTTTGTGATAACGTGCAGAGGCAGCGCCCTGCACAGGCAGAGCTCTGCGGTGTGATTCAGTTGGTGTGCTGGCCTCTAGCTTTCCTCCGGAGGGCATCCTGCCTCGTTGGACATGTGCCTCCTCCTCTTCCTCCTCCTCTCTCCCTTCAGGCACCCACGTGGAGTCAGTGACCTCATCACCCCCTCCCTCTTCACCACTGGAGCAAACCTGGCAGTAAGCTGCAGCTGGTGGAACATGACTGCCAGATTGCTGTCCTTGAGCATCCCCTCTCACTGCGCTCACGCTACTACCTTCCTCTAGCTGGGTATCATCATCCGAGCCTTCAAAACGTTGGGCATCCTCCTGGAGCATGTACCCAACACTGTGCTCAAACAGTTTGGGGGATTCCTCAGGAGGACAGGGTGGGTCTAGGGAAGGGGTGCCTGAGGATGCCATTGAGTACGCGTTGGCAGCTGCTTTGCCAGTACCCTGAGCCTGGGTGAGAGAGGATGAGGAGGGCTTGGTCATCCATTCTACCAAGCCTTCGGCATGATGCGGCTCAACATGTCCAGCTGCCGAAAACAAGGACAAGCGTGTCCCATGGCCACGTGCTGATGACGATGCACGACCACGTCCACGACTAGCACTGTTGTCTCTAGACACAGAGCCTGCTTGCCCTGTGTTCTTGCCTCTGGACTGTCTGCCTCTCCTTGGCGGTCTTCCAGGCATTGTAGTGGGTAGTGTATATTGTGCTGGAGTCACACAGCACACACACTAACTCCTGCAGATGGCTGCCTTAGATGACAGCAACAGGGCCTTACGGAAGATAGAGGCTGCCTTAGATGAAAACAACTGGGCCTTACGGCAGATAGAGGCTGCCTTAGATGAGAACAACAGGGCCTTATAGCAGATAGAGTGGCTGAGGTTGTTTTATGTGTGCTGTACTAACACAGCAGACACACACACGCTAGCTCCTGGAGATGCCTGGCTGACTTAGATGACAACAACTGGGCCTTACAGCAGATAGAGGCTGCCTTAGATGACAACAACTGGGCCTTACGGCAGATAGAGGCTGCCTTAGATGACAACAAGTCGGCCTTACGGCAGATAGAGGCTGCCTTAGATGACAACAACTGGGCCTTACGGCAGATAGAGGCTGCCTTAGATGACAACAACAGGGCATAATAGCAGATAGAGAGGCTGAGGTGGTTTTATGTGTGCTGTACTAACACAGCAGACACACACATGCTAGCTCCTGGAGATGCCTGGCTGCCTTAGATGACAACAACTGGGCCTTACGGCAGATATAGGCTGCCTTAGATGACAACAACTGGGCCTTATAGCAGATAGAGAGGCTGAGGTGGTTTTATGTGTGCTGTACTAACACAGCAGACACACACACGCTAGCTCCTGGAGATGCCTGGCTGCCTTAGATGACAATAACTGGGCCTTATAGCAGATAGAGTGGCTGAGGTGGTTTTATGTGTGCTGTACTAACACAGCAGACACACACACGCTAGCTCCTGGAGATGCCTGGTTGCCTTAGATGACAAAAACTGGGCCTTACGGCAAATATAGGCTGCCTTAGATGACAAAAACTGGGCCTTACGGCAGATATAGGCTGCCTTAGATGACAGCAACTGGGCCTTATAGCAGATAGAGTGGCTGAGGTGGTTTTATGTGTGCTGTACTAACACAGCAGACACACACACGCTAGCTCCTGGAGATGCCTGGCTGCCTTAGATGACAATAACTGGGCCTTATAGCTGATAGAGTGACTGAGGTGGTTTTATGTGTGCTGTACTAACACAGCAGACACACACACGCTAGCTCCTGGAGATGCCTGGCTGTCTTAGATGACAATAACTGGGCCTTATAGCTGATAGAGTGGCTGAGGTGGTTTTATGTGTGCTGTACTAACACAGCAGACACACACACGCTAGCTCCTGTAAATGCCTGGCTGGCTGCCTTAGATCACAACAGGCCAGAACTAGTATAAAGGTGATACTGCAATGCTGTACTAACAGCACGCACACACCAGACTAATCCCCAGAATCACAGCAGTTAGACTCAGCAGCAGATAATGTCAACACTCAGCACAGCAGAATGTATAACACAGCACAGCACTGCAGATACTGTCAGCAGCAGTGCAATCAGCAGAATGAATATAAATTCAAATGTGTCAGCAATGAATCAGCATCAGCAATGTACAACTGACTGTCTGTATTACAGTCACTGGAACAGAGTGCACTAGGCCGCCACATCGGCGGCCTTTTATAGAGTGGGGCGTGTACTAAAGCCCCTGAGCTATCCTCCTGACTGTAGCCAATTATGGCTCTCCTCGCTGCTGGCGCTGTGATTGGCCAAGCATGCGGGGTCACAGTGCATGCTTGGCCAATCATCAGCCAGGAATGCACTGCGACTGACGCAATGCATTGCGGGCCGCTCGCACCACACGAATGTGATGCGAACAGCCCAAATAGTTCTGGGCTCGCCGAGCAGACAAACGCCTGGTGCTCGATTCGAACGTGGGTTCGAATCGAACACCGGGCCCATCCCTACTCAGGAGCCCTGGTAAGTTAACAAGGAACACTAGAGCACAGAGAGGCATGAGTGACTGTAAAGTCGTCTGCAAGCAGGTGCTTATGTGCATTAGGGTGTGCAGAGATAAATGGCGGAAGCACCAGAGCTGGAGGCAAGCATGGCCAGCTGATGCAGGCGCGGGTACAAGAGTCAAGGCAAGGTCAGACAGTCCAGGTCAGCAATGTTCGGGCAGATCAAGGTACAGAGAGCAGGCAGAAGAGTGCTCACTAATCAGGCCGGGGTCGGTAACCGCAAGGCAGATCATCCAATGGAGTAGGCAAAACAATAGTTCAGAGGCAATCCAGGGGTTGGTACAGGCAGCATTCAGGCAGAGTCAGGTACAGAAGAGGTCAGCAACAGAGGATCAACACAGAAACAGATGAACAGATGCTCAGGAAAGTAATAGACAAAATAATACTGACAAAAAGTCTTTGAGGCTTTGCAGACTCTTGGTAAAAATGTGTTTATTAAACTTAAACTGCTTAATACATATCTTACTTAAAGAGGAAGTAAAGCCTCTGTAGAAAAAAAAAAAAAAAAGGACACCCTGCAAGGCAAAGGCATAATGAGCTAGTATGCATAGCATACTAGCTCATTATGAAAAACTTACCTGAAAACGAAGCCCCCGAAGCGGTGCTTATCTTCAATCTTCTTCGCCGCCATCCAGGGCCGGAGTGACTTCCGGGTCTCGCCGCTCCAGCGCTATCATTCGCTGGAGCGGCGATGACGTCACTCCCGCGCATGCGCACGAGATCGGCATATTGCCGTGAGAGCGGCATACTCAGTGCGCCCTCAGTGCGCCTGCGCGCCGATGTCTACGGCGCATGCGCCGTAGACAGCGATGCCTTTTCATCGCTAAATATCTCCTAAACCATGTAGGTTTAGGAGATATTAATTGGACCTACAGGTAAGCCTTAATCTAGGCTTACCTGTAGGCCAAAGTCATGTGGAAGGGTTTACTTCCACTTTAACATATTTGCTGGCAAGGACATAAGTCTTACATTTGAGCAGAAATGTTTCCAGATGGCTAGCTCAGTATGCCTTACATCCTTGGAATTCCTTTCTGCTACAAGCTCATAGTAGTTTCAACAACTATGAATTTATAGGAAAAATATAATCTCTAGACTCTCCTGAGTAAATTAATAGCTATGGTTGACAAGTTGCTGATCACAGCCATTCCATCTGCATTCTGTGCCCTGATTGGGCCAAGCTTTGCCCAATCAGGGTGCAGTGTAAGCTGGTTGTTAAGGAGTGGGGTCAGGAAGCTGGCTGTGACATCCTTAACAACTAATGAGTCATCAGCTGTCAATGGGTCTCCCAGGTCGGTGGCCAGCGAGACTGGCAATGGATTTACATAGAGGGACACAGTTTTTTTTATTTTTTAATAAAAGATTTGTCAGAAACTTGTCTCTATTTTTTATTTTTAGGACACTTTTTTGGGAAGCCATTCACATGGGGGGGGGATCTGGGGGCCCATTTGTTAAAGGGGGCTTCCAGATTCCGATAAGCCCCCTGCTACCAGACCCCAACAACCACAGCTCAGGGTTGTCGGGAAGAGACCCTTGCCCCTTGCCCCTCTATCCTGACCTGCCGGCTGCATGCCCGCATAGGGGTCTGGTTTGGATTTTGGGGGGGGGGCATATATTTTTTTTTTTGGCGTGGGGTTTCCCTTAAAATCCATGCCAGACCCGAAGGGAGGGACCCCATGCTGTTTTTTATTACATTTTTTAGTAGCCGGGTGTCGGCATTTGCCATCACGAGTCAATTTAAATGTCTTTAGAAATGTCATTTTTTTCTGCAGCATGTTATCTATATGCTACAGATGTGCCACTTTACAGGCAGACTAAGGGGACCCCCCAGGCACTATATTTAAAGGAATTTAGAATTTTTATTGTTGCACTTAAAGCATCATTAAAATCACTACGCCTTAAAAATTATTCTTTAAAAAAAAAAAAATTCTGCATTGATAGATGTCCCCCAGAGCTGTACCTGGACCCCCATACCCCTGTTATGGCCAATTACTTGCATATAAGCCTTCAAAATGGGCACTTTTGATTTTTACTGTTCTGCTCCCATAGACTTCAATGGGGTTTGCCGCTTGGGTTAGAACTTTTGCCCTGTTTGGGGGTTCTGCTGCAAACTGAACAGGGGGTCATTCAGACCATTTCTACACCCGTGTTTCTGTGACTGTCAGATCCTTCCTGCCCTGTGTCCCACCTCCATGTTCCCTCAGTATAGAGAACTTCATGGTTATCAGTGAGTGTCCAGCTGCAGAGGAAAAGGAGACTGAGGACTGTTTGAGTCTGTTTGGATCCCTGATATTCCCTAAAAGCCTACACTACATTTAACAAAATATTTAAAGAATAACAAAAAATAAATAAGGCTTCATTCACATGACTGCTAAGGGCCTTATAGTGTCAAAAATAACCATTTGTACTGTATGCAAGTAACTGCACTTCTGTACAGGCAAATGCATACTGGGACAGATGAATGGCTTTTCACCACTTCAGAAAAAAGGCAATAAGAAATGTACAAATATTTGTAATTTATTAACACAAAACTATTTGATTTTTAACTATAATAAAAATTTTGAAAATTATGTTTTGTTTTTGTGTGTGACCAATGATTTTAGTATATTTTAATGAAACATATCATTTGATAAATATTTGTGAAAATATCATAGGACCTCCAAAATAAGTAGCACCATCTTTTTATTCTACCAGTCCTGTGCTTTCAGATATTATATTGTATATGGTCTGGGCGGCCTTTTACAAACTCTGAAATATGAAAGTGATAAATTAAAAAAGTGAAATATTGCAAAAATGGTCCAGTCACCTGAGATTACAAGTGAAGCTTAGGTCTTGTCAGCAAAATGGTTAATGTTTTTTTTATGATTTCTTTGTGGAAAATATGAATTTTGAGTACAACATACCATTCCTCACTTAGTTTGGGATCCTCAGACCTCATTATCTTCACAAGCAGGACAATTTTAAATAGCTAGGCCCAAATTTATCATACAAAAAGAAAACAGGCTGGGTTTTTACTAATTGAATTAAGAAACCACAGAGGTTTCTTAACCAGTGTAAAATCGGTCAATAACAGGACAGTTTTAATTGGGGATAAGAGACTAAAATGAACTACTGTGTAGATCAAATGCACAGGCTGCTTTTTTTTTATTTTTTTCACTACAAGAATTACGAGGTGATACAGTAGTGTAAAACTGACCAGCAGTAGAACAATTTCAATGAGCAGGACTAGGCCAAAATCTGCTAGAGACAAGAAGCACATGCTGGGTTTTTCAATAAGAATGAAAACACTGCAAAAGGCACAGCAATGTAAAACTGGCCAGTATCAGGACAGTTTTAAACAGTGAAGGGCCTAAATTGTGTATGCTTGCCTTGTATTTCTGCTGAAGGTCTAATTCCTACCCACTCTATCCAACTCTTCAGTTAAGTGGTTTAGTGAACTTATAAAGTCAGGGAGAGCCTGCTGCACTGCAAAATATAGTAGTGTCTGCCACTGAGAAATTATGGTATCACCAGGCTGTGTGTCATGAAGATCCTGGCAGTAACCGGCGTCTCAGCATCCCTGGTACCCGTCCGCAGGTGCCATTGCGCATGCGCGAGCGGGTGCCATTGCGCATGCGTGAGCGCGCACGCGCCCGCAGACGAGAGCGCGCGTGCGCGGACGAGTGCGCGTCCCCATTGGCGCCAATGAGGCTTTTTAAATCCGTCTGTCACAGACGGTCCCCGCTGTCTGCTCTATAGCGTTCTGTGCCTGAAACCTGATCTGAAGCTTGTTACCAGTGTTTGACCCGGCTACCCTTTGACCTCCTGTTTTCTGCCTGCACCCGACCTTGGCTTGTCTGTAACCTCTCTCCTGCCTGACCCATCTGTACTGCGCTGCCAGCCTGATACCCGACCCTGCCTGCCCATCCAACCTGCCTGCTGTCTCCAGTCTGCCTATTGTTCCAGTCTGCTTACAATTCCAGTCTGCCTATTGTTCCAGTCTGCTTACAGTTCCAGCCTGCCGGTTGTTCCAGTCTGCTACAGTTCCAGTATGCCTGTTGTTCCAGCCTGCTTACAGTTCCAGTCTGCCTGTTGTTCCAGTCTGCTTACAGTTCCAGTCTGCCTGTTGTTCCAGTCTGCCTACAGTTCCAGTCTGCCAGTTGTTCCAGTCTGCCTACAGTTCCAGTCTGCCTACAGTTCCAGTCTGCCTGTTGTTCCAGTCTGCTTACAGTTCCAGTCTGCCTGTTGTTCCAGTCTGCCTACAGTTCCAGTCTGCCTGTTATTCCAGTCTGCTTACAGTTCCAGTCTGCCTGTTGTTCCAGTCTGCCTACAGTTCCAGTCTGCCTGTTATTCCAGTCTGCCTACAGTTCCAGTCTGCCTGTTGTTCCAGTCTGCCTACAGTCCCAGCCTGCCTTTTGTTTTCAACCTACCTTACCTGCAGTCCTGATCTGGACCATCCTACTTACCTTGTCCGCTGAGCTGATCCAGGGATCTCTCGCTACCGGTCTTACTAGTCCTGCCAGGCACCCGTGCCCCTCCTGACTCCTGGTCCCTCTGTCACCTTACCAGGGGACATCGAGTGGGAGCCGCAAGGGAGGCCCTCCTCTGCTAACCAGACTCATCGCCACCAGGGGCGTGACACTGTGCCATAATAAAAAGGTTTACCCATACAGGCAGTCCCCTAGTTACAAACATCCAACTTACAAACGACTCCTACTTACAAATGGAGGGAGACAACAGGAAGTGAGAGTAAATTTACCCCTAGGAAGGGAAATTCACTCCTGTAAGAGCTATAATGGGAAAAAGGTACCCCCACTGATACTTTATCATTATCATTTTTCATTTACGGAGACCCTGATGAGTCACATATATACAAGTGGTGATGTATTACCCTGTGTTTGTATTTTACAATATATTCATTCCACACTCCTCTATTCTCCCTGTTGGGGTAAATAGAGGATTTATCCTCACAGGGCCATACCGGGACGTCCTTTGTGGGGGACCATACCATTTTTCCTGTGTTGGGGATCGTCACATTTTGATGGCGCGTTGATCTGTCCTGCAGAGCCGGGGGCCTGAAGGGGGATACTTCCCGCAGTATATCTGTATATATATATTTTTTTTAAACTTGGATGCTGGAATACACATAATTTGTACGGTTAGTGTATATATTTTTAAACTACATCAAACATGGAAAATAGACTATGATAATGTACAGTATTACATATTACTATTTTATTATTATATTTACCTATATGTAACTAATTTCTCTGTTTGATTGCAGATGTTTGTTACGTTCTGTGTTAAATCGCACACACCCCTGATGAAGGGAAAGCAACAAAAGCAATATCTTGAAACGCGTTGGGTATCTCTGTTGCACTTTGTTCTAGTACAACACATCTAATGCGATTTACCTTGAATGTATAAGTTATGGTGTATTGTATGTCAATCCAGCCTCCTATGAAATTTTCTGTATAGAATAATCTCTTTCTGTACACTTTATATATGTGCTTATCCTGTTTTATATTATGTTACTATTAAAAGATATAATTTATTTTTACATTCGACTAATATTTCATTAGCTACTTACCCCACTCAAAGCCCCCCCTCTAGAGGAACTCGTTTTTCAATTTGTCTATCTATGGGATGGGGGTTAGTTTAGCTCTTCATATGTGACTTTTAGCACCTCTTTCAATTTTTTTCACTGATACTTTATCACCAATCCTTGTTTCCACAACAACCCCACATTTTCAAAATCCAACTGTCATTGGGACAGAAAGTTCGGTAAAATCTTCTGAACAGGGGCACAGACAGCAAAACAAACCTTACAGGGGTGTTAACCCTTCCCTATGCTATCCAAAAAGCTTAAAAATAGTTTATTTGGCTGGAGGTACATTTAAAAAATGTACCTGTTCCAACTTACAAACAGATTCAACTTAAGAACAAACCTACAGACCCTATCTTGTTTGTAACCCGGGGACCACCTGTACAGCTATACCTATGGGTTTGCTACATAGCATATGTTTTAAACTAGCTGTGTGTGAAAGATAACCTGATTAGAATATTTAAATCTGTTCATAAGTGTCTTTTGTCTTGTCTATTCAAGCTAATGTACAACAGCTTTCTTCTTTTAATTCACCTGAAGCAGGCAAAGTGGGACATACATTTTGAGAATTTGTGGCTAGAGCAACATCCTAGGATTAAACAAAGCTTTGATATTTCTTCTTTAATGAGTTTTGTCATTCATGATGAATGTTGGGTAATCAAACATGCAGAAAATAGTGTCAGATTTTATAGATCTTACCCTTAGGTTTAAGAGCAATCTGTTTATTTGTTTTTTCTTTATTTTCCCACTGGGCACCTGCATTGGCTTAAATACTGAAATTTCTATCCAACCTGACAAGTTTAATAGCATATGCTGAGAAATGTTGACAAACTATTAGTATTTTAATGTGAAAATATGGTACACTGAGGCAAGTTTTTCATTTTATACAAAAGAGACTGTTACAGATTATCCTCAGTTTTGAAGCATAGACCCTTTTTTCTAGTCACAGACTCAGTCAGAGGACCAGAAGCACAAATCCACATGTGTGACACAGCAGAACACTAGCATTACATCTAATCTATAATAAGTTAATTGGCAGATATAAACTATTTTAAATTTAAAACCCAACTATGTGGGGCCCCAGCACTGCCGGATTTAAATGCTTGTTAGGTCTAGGGGTTTATAAATAAGCTGTAATACTTACTTTATTACTCACTCCAGAAGCCTTCCTCCACACTGTTCAGCTGGTTCTCTATGGTGCTCTGGCCATTGGTCGCATGCTGGTATCACATTGTATATGAGAATGGAGATGGCCTGTCCACAACTCATATCTGGGGACTGGGAGAGCAAGGAATAAAAGGAATAAGGCAAGCATTACATAATTTTCCTCTACTCCTAGACTTAAAGGGGTGTTTCAGCTGAAAACATTTTTTTTAAAAGTCAGCAGCTAAAAAAAAAGTAGCTGCTGACTTTTAATAATTACACTTACCCTCCCAGGGCGCCCGCGATGTCGGCTGCCGAGGCCGACATGTCCCTCGGCGCTCCGGTCCCAGCGCCGACATCCTCAGTAAGGGAAACAGGCAGTGGAGACTGCGGCTTTACTGCCCCTTTTCTTACTGCGCATGCGCGAGTCGCGCAGGGCTTTGTGAATGGGACGCGCTGTGTTAGGGAACACACAGTTCCCAGAACACAGCATGCCCCATTACCCAGAAGACAGCGCAGCGGAGGACAGAAGACCGAAGATCACTGCGGAGTAGAAAGGAGGCAGATTAGGAAGACTGCCTAGCAACAGGGATTTCGGATCAGGTAAAAAAATTATTTTTATTTTTTTTCCAGAATATTAATGCTCTTTTTTTTTTTTAGGGTGGCCCTCCACTTTAATGATCATTTAACCCTTGGATTGTGTTTTTTTTTTGGGGGGGGGGGGGGATTTCCCAGCATTTTCACACATGACCCTGACCAGTCATGTAATATCAACATAATGGCAATGGCATACCATCTCATGCAGATGCAATTTGGTATGAAACGCACCACATCCCAAATATGAATATGAACACAAAAAATAAAGAGAAAGAAGTGGGACTTTTTGGTGCCTAAACTCTCTGGAATTAAGTTACAACCACAACAATCAAAAAAGCATAACATTTAATTGTATACAAACCAATAACATAGAATAAAATCAAATAGTGAAATATATGTTTGTTTCAGGCTTCAGATATACTGTATATGAATCCCCTTAAAGAACATACCTCATGGCAGCCTCCCTGTTTTTATCATACTGTTTTACTGGAGAGGCAGTGTGACCACTGGTAACATTCTAAAATCACTACCACTACAGCATACTAGCTCCCTTTAATGGAAGTCTAATCAAGTACTCAGAAGTACTGGGAGAAGTAGCTTTAGAAGTACTCAGCAAACAAAAGCAATGGGGTTCATAAAATAAAAATAATGGCTGTGCAGTCCAGTGTCCAAGGGCAATGCTTTTGCTTTCCTTCATCCAATGGTTATACAAAAGATGTATACCAATATTTAAGGTAGATTTATTTTTTTCATTTTGGATAGAGTGAGGAAAGGCTCAGTGTCTTATTGGGACAAATATCTGTTTCTTCCTGCCTTGTAGACACATTAGTAAGGGAACTTCAATCCAACATGTAGGTGCAGAGTCCTGAGAACTATGCATCACATTTCGTCCAGAGTTTGTGGATAAGAGTGTATAACTTGATCTGGTTCATTCTTAACAAAAACATATCTAAAAGCCCCTGGGTGGATCGCTTCATGCACCTATCATTTACTTCAACAGAGCTGAGCAGAAATTAATATTTCTTATTTTTCTTGCCATCTGCCATACTCCCATACTGCCAGAGCAAAGCGACAGCCAACCTTGAACGTTATGGAAGTAAAACAGTGTGTCGTGGGTACCACTTCCATACTAAATGTCACATAGTTGAAATTTGAAAAAAAAAAAAATTCCCCCTGACTGGATAATAGTCAAGACCTCAATGACCATACATAGGACTATTTAAGAGACTGCATCTAACTGGACCTTCTCCCTCTCCCATTCCCTCTCTTTTCCCACAATTCCTGTATTCTATTCATTGTCTTTATGCTTTCCTAGCCTCCTTTTCTTTGACATGAGACTACTTTGTCTCTGGTCTCGTCATTCTTAACTTGTTCATACAGTACTTGGCCTCCTTGTCAGATGGCTAACTCCTCGACTGCCTAACCCATATGGGTGATGTAGAGTTCTAACTATGGTCTTCTTCTCCTAATTATTTTAATGTATCATACCTACCTCTACCCCCCCCCCCCCCCCAGAGTTGTTTGATATCTGAGACCAGTTTTCCAGCAAGAATTATGCTTTACCTTTTCTAAGTTAAATCATAACTGCTGATATAGCAATTTTCTATACTCATGTCCATTGTTATTCTGTATTCATTTTTTGTAACCTCCACTTACATTCCAACTGTATACAGTTACTCAAAAAAAAAATTTAGGTGGCCTTGACTCATACCGCCTTCCCTGGTTTTCACAACATTTGTAGCACCTGTTTGCTTTAACATTGTTATTGTGGGGTTGGTTTGGTCTTCAGGTTTATATTAGCAGACTAATTTGATAATGTATTTTAACCTATATTTTTATGAATACTTTTTTATGGATCATGATGCTCATTAAAATAATATATATTTAACTATTGGTTGTCTATAAAATCCATGTTTTCCTGCATCGTTTGTCTAGTATATGATTTAGGACGTGGCACTGTTTTCACTTTCTGGACACCCATAGTACCATAAAAGTGAATTTAGCATATATAGTATTTTACCATGAGCTGTGTTTAAAAAAAAAAAAAAAAAAAAAAAACACACTTGCTCACAATGTGGTACATCACAATTGCATATATAATGATGCTGTCATGATTAGATTTTGTCCTTTTATCTGTGAATTGGGATTCCACAATTCTTTGCAATTGCAGGTAGTATCTCTATTTTAAAATAAACATCGACACATACAAAAACTATATATTACACACCTCCCTTTTACCTCACATTTGTTGTTTATACTGTACATGTACAGTATCTACTGTATATATTACTCAATATTAACATTGTTTTATGTAATCAACTAAAGGCAGTAGTTAATACAAATTCAGTCAACAATGAGTTAAAAAGATCAGTTTGCATTGAAAACCAGTGACATTTGTAGAGACAAAATCTTTGTAACCTGGGACTGCCATGAAAATAATGGTCAACTGACAACTGGATAATTACCTTCACATGTATCTCTTTATAAACCATTCATCTTATGACTTTCGAAACCTGTTTAATTGAATTCTTCTAGCTCTGTTAAGAGCCAGTACACACAGTGTCATTAAACTGATTGTAAAGTCTTGTTTTTTCCTATAAAAATAACAAACATGTTATACTTACCTGCTCTATTGCAGTAGATTTGTACAGAGCAGCCCGGATCCTCCTCTTCTCTGTCCCTCTTCTGTGCTTATGGCTCCTCCCTCCTGTTTAGTACCCCTACAGTAAGCAGCTTGCTATGAGGGCATCCAAGCAGAGTCACAACTCTGTGTGTCCATTCAGACATGGAGTCCGACCTGGCCCCACCCCCTCTCTCTCCTGATTGGCTAGCTGACTTTGATTGACAGCAGCGGAAGCCAATGGCACCGCTGCTGTGTCTCAGCCAATCAGGAGGGAGAATCTTGGACGGCTGAGACACTCATGGACATCGCTGGACAGAGAGTGACCTCAGGTAAGTATTAGGGGGGCTGGGGGAAGCTGCTGCACACAGAAGGCTTTTTATCTTAATGCATAGAATGCATTAAGAAAAAAAAAAACTTTTGCCTTTACTTTAAGATTGTCTTTACATTGTTTTTAAGCTTGCCATCTTCCATTTTTTCTATACACAGTACACCCTTTAGAACAATGTTTCTCAACTCCAGTCCTCAAGGCGCCCCAACAGGTCCTGTTTTCAGGTTTTTCCATTATTTTGCACAGGCGATTTGATCAGTTTCACTGCTTTAGTAATTACCACAGACATTTTACATAGAATCTATCATACACCTGAGTGGCTATATAAGTACGGCTGCAGGGACCCCCCTCTATGCCCCAGATGCATACACTACACTGGAGATTTAATCTATATTCTCTGGCATTGCCCCAAATTGTTTAGATAGTTCCCCTTAAAATCCATGCCAGACCTGAAGGGCCTGGTATGGATTTTGAGCGGGACCCCCACGCCATTTTTTTTTGGCGCAGGGTTCCCCTTAATATCCATACCAGACCTGAAGGGACTGGTATGGAATTTCGGGGGACCCCCACGCATTTTTTTCTTCATTATTTAAATTTCTTAATGCTAACATGACCTGTGTTCAAATAGCCTTTAAAAAACCCATAGAAGTTAACCAGCGCAAAAAAAGTCAAGTTGAGAGGTGCGCCTGTTCAACTTATGCAAATGAACCTACGTGGCTTAACATTTACTAAGATTTTGCCGGTGCAGTGAACCAGAGCACATGAACGGGCGCAAATGCCGCTTGCTCATGAGCAGTACATAAATTGACCTAGTGCGGTTACAAGTGTATTTGCAGGTGCAGCAAGCCTGCTCAGAGAAAGTAAATTTTTGGTTCTATTTTGAGCATGTTTGTTAGTTGGACAGTCATATCTATACTTCCTCACATCACCCACATCACCCCCGTAATATTGCCACTTCCAGCTTCTTTTATTTTCTGAGTTGAAGAATTTTTGCGCCAGGTCTATAGCGGCGCACAGATCGCGGCCGCCCGTACGCCGGCAACATGATAGTAAATGGGTAATTGTGCTGTGTTACAGGCGCAAATGCTTTGTGAATACTAAAACGGCCGCTGCGCAGCGGCGTGCGCCGCAACTCATGTCGCAAATGCTTGGTAAATCAGCCCCATTGTCTTTTGCTATGCTAATATCTTACTTTGTAAAGGTTAAAAACTTGTCTCAATAAAAGAGTTATCTGATTAGAAGAAAACATTTGCAAATTAGTAATCAGTATGGGAGAGATAACCAAAGTGTAGTAGGATGACATTTATGCTGCTTACTACTACCTGTAGTGCCAATGTAAGTGGGTTGAGCAAATGTTGAAAACCTTTTATTGACTATAGTCATCCTATGGTACATCAGGAAGACCTTGTTCTATTTTGAAACATTAAAGTGAACTTGTGGCAAAACTGTGGACATTCACATATTCACACATGCTTAAAAAACAATAAAATAGCTTTAAAACAAATCCTTACTGAGTTCTACAGCTGCAGGTAAAGTGAATCAATTCACCCTCAGAAGCACTGATATCATTCAAGCTGTGATCTCAAAAAATCAACTGACCCATTCCCACTTCCCAGCAGTGACTTGGCAGAAGTCCAGCCTTCTACTCTAATAAATAGTAAATCCAAAGTAGAAGCTCTAAGAGAGGAAAAAGGATGAGTTGAGCTGCCTAAAGAAAGATTTTAATAGTAATGCAAAGTTTGATTAAGAATTGCTCCACAGTGTCTACAGTAGTCCCTAAGGCCTTATTTTAAAATTAAATACGTGTTAACAATATGTAAATGCTTGAATGTCCATAGCCTGGCCACAAGTTTATCTACTGATGCAAACCAGCATTGGTAGTGTAGCATCGACTGTGTTCCTTTAGGAACTGTCCAGCAGTGCTGAAATTAAATCTCTCCAGGGATGTTTTTTTACTCTCCTCTCCCTGATAAGTGATGGCCCAGGAGAAGGGGAGGACATTGTACTCTGATCAGCTGATGCTGTGCAATTTGGACTAACAATGTGGAAGAGGACTTATATTTGGCTAACAGGCCAGAGGACTGGTAATTGTCTGCACTTCCCACCACCTGAACAGAGGACAATCTGCCATGTGAAGAGTGGGAAGACTAGTGAAGGCGTGTCCATTTGAAACCAGGAATAACGTGGGGAACAGCAGACCCCTTGGGAGCTAGGCTTGCAGGGTTGATGATGACTGCTGTTTTTGTGTCTAGTGGCCAATGTGCTATGATTACTTTTCTTCTGGAACCTGTGCTGTGGCCAAGACCCATAGGTAAAGAATAGGTATCTGAGGGTGTAAAGACTGTATGTGTGCCCTCATGTGAATTACCTGAAGGCTGGGATTCAAGGGCTCAGGTGAGTGCTGAGAGCCTGTGTAAAGAGCTGCCTAGTTGGAAAATACAGCTGGGAAGATCTTCTGCTGTGTGTTCCAAAGTGCAGGAGAGAATTTGCTAATGAGCCCACGGGTACAGAGAGTGCCAAGGACCCCTGAGACCATGTGCTGTCTGCAAGGACCAGAGGAAAGAGAGCCATGCTCTGCGTGTACTGTGCTGCATGTACTAATCTGCTGATCCAGAGTATTTAAGTGTTCTGGTTGTTCCAGTGTCCAGGTATTCTGGAATCTGATTACCCAAGATGATACATCTGGATTTTTGTTAGTGGTGAGGGGTCTTTTGACTGCTAATAAGTCATTATGAAATACTCACCTTAGATTGAAGCCCCCGCAGCGGTCCCCATACACTGCTCCGGCTGGCAACATCGCTCCCAGAGTTACTTTTTTTTTTTTTTATGGTTGAACTGGGTGGACTTGTGTCTTTTTTCGGCCTAGCTAACTATGTAACTTCCGGGTATCACGGGCTCTGGTGATGTGATTGGCCGGAGCCATGAGGACGTCACTCCCACGCATGCACGAATGAGCATTGCTTCAGTGCACAAGTGACGATGATGTCGGCACATGCAGATACAGGGGATATCTCCTAAACCGTGCAGTGTTAGGAGATATCCGGGGTAGATACAGGTAAGCCTTATTATAGGCTTACCTGTAGTAAAAAGTGGATTGTAATTGATATTTACAAACACTTTAAGGTAAAACTTTTCACTAGCTGATATTCTCCCCTTGAAAATAGTTACCTGTCATCTTTCTCAATCCAGCTTTGTTCACATCTGCAGCAATGTCTCTATGGAGACACAAAGCACACCCACATATGTGCCCCCTTAGCACACAGGGAGGACATGCAGAGAAGGAGAAGCCAAGATCGCCAGCAGGGAACCTCGGAAGAGGAAGTATGGGGCCACTTTATATTATATACTTGTACAGAACAGGTAAGTATAAACCTCTTTTTTCATGTTAGGCAACAAAAAAGCCTTTAATATCACTTTAAGCCTTTTTCACATAATACTTTCCATTTTCCTGCATGGCAGCGTCAGTTCCTGAAGGTAAATATAACCTGAATCTGCCTCCTATCTCTGGATTATTTTTAAAGCCCCATCACTGATACTCATAAATATGGCAGCCCTCGGGAGTGATTCTAATACAAATTAAATACTAAGGTCAATTCAAGATCCATTTAAAAAAATTTCCGTACATTTTCCTACTGTCCTGTATAATGCCACGTTCTTAAGCACTTTATTGAGTATATGTATAAATAGTTGTACATTTATCTGTTCAGCTAGTGATGAGAATGAAAAAAAATATATAGTTTGTATTTTTTTCAAACAGTAAAATAAAATCTGAACAAAATGATTAATATGGCATTAAACTGACATAACATAAAATCTGCAGTACAAACACATACCAACAACCCAGAGGCTTAGCCTCTCTTGCGCATCCAAGATTTGTGCACTACAATCTGCATTGCTTGAATCTAATGTAATGCAGGATTGTGGCAGCAAGAAGGGTAAAATGATGATGCAGTAATGATTCATGGCTATAAGCCTGAGGTGTCTCTTTCATCTCCGTGCCAAGTAATCAATTACTTTCTGCTGGCATAGTGTAGACTGACTGATAACACATACTTTGGGGAAGTGTGCTATTGTGAAATTAGAGCTAGGAAAGACATCATGCTGGACAATAAAATCATGAAGTTCTAATGCAGAATTCATAGAATGCTGATTAAAGAGATCTTAGATATTGTTTTTCATCATCCAGCCAACGGGGCTCAAACACTCATGAATAATTTTTTTTCTGACTCATAATTCAAACAAAAACAACTTTATGAAAAAATGCTGCTTTCCCTAAAACACAAATATCATCAAATTCAATGAGACTGCAAGAAATACATTGTTTTACATGCATAAATTCATAAATAAACTACAACAATAAAGAGGCCCTTGATAAGGACATGTGCCTTTTTCCCTGAACCCTGTACCAATGGTTGTTGGGGGTCTATGTGCAGGTGCTTTTTGGAATATGAAAGGTCCTCTTTCGCAATAATGGGGGAACACAAATACCGCCATGTGAATAAGTAAGGGGTACACAATACTTCTAGTCATTCACAAAAAAAATCAGTCTGGCAAGCACTCATTGGGAGAGGATCATATCTGTGATTGTTATTTTTTTAAACAGGTCAGCGTTATCATGATTTATACGGATCTTCATTGTTGATGGTGGATTTACAATCATGAGCATTTTTCAAGAACTTGTCAAAACTGTTTGTGTGTTTTCAATAGCTTTGGAGACCTGCACAGCCACATTTTTCTTTTAAATTGTGACAGCGAGATTGGGGAGAAGATCCCCGGCTCGCTTTCACTACAGACACTGCAGCAGTGGGAACATGCTACATGTTCCATCCTAATATCGGGTGAAACATGTAACATATTCCCAAAGGTGAACTTATCCTTTAACCATTTGACCTCTGGAAGGTTTTTCCCCTCTTTGTATAGCATTGTGTTATTTTAAATGACAATTGTGTGGTCATGCAACACTACCCAAATAAGATTTATGTCCTTTTTCCCCACAAATAGAGCTTTCTTTTGGTGGTATTTGATCACCTCTCAAATTGGGAAAAATACTGCGCTGTCCAAATTTACAAAAAGAAAAATTAATAAAAATTAGGTAGTGCTGCTGCAAATCATATTGTGAGATACCCACACTTAAACAAATTTAAAAACCAAATGACTGCGCTGCTAATAATGGCAGATTATATCTATTATATCCGCCTAGGAAAATAATACTTATGAAAAGCGTGACCATATGTGTAAATACCCAAAAGATATAATAATAATGAAATTAGAATATAATACAGGTGTGCAAGTAAATATACATATATCAATAACAAAATAGTGGAATGATCATAAATGTCCGTGTAAACATAAGAATCTTAAATGTCCATGTAAGCACAGAAGACTCGTGGGTGACAGCACACGTATTGCACCCACAGGAAAAGAGTGGTCAATCAGAAAAGGCCTCCACCACCAAAAACACTGTCCCTTACCAGATGACAAGATCTCCTGTTACAGAGATCCTGAAAGCTTATGGCCTATTCTCCCAGCCACGGGTCTCTGGAGCAGATGTAGTGATGTCCAATGGCGTTATAACAAACTCTCTCAGTGTTCCCAACCAGGCATCATGCAAGGACAAGAATGGAGAGGACTCATAGTGTATCACGGATCGCCTCACCCCTGCAGGGGCAACAGGTGCAGCACTACAGGTCCCAGAAGACCGCGTTCCTCTCAATGGGCGATGGGAAGATGTCCTCTCTCCGGGTGGTGTCCAACTCCCAGGCCCTTAGTGGGTCTCAGCAAGAATTAGGGGATACCAGCAGCGGCAAATCCATATGCATAAGGAAGGATGAGCCTCATAGTGTGAATCCGTATTAAACTTGTTTATTTAATTTTAAAATTATTAGAAAAAGGAGAACAATAAAAATGAATATGGATAAAGTGTGGAGCTAGCGAGCCCATACACTGTAACAGCATAAAAAAGCTGTTCGTTCCGGTCTGCCGGCGTGCATTCTTTTTTTTGGGGCTATAAACAAAAAGACTGACAATTTTGAAAAAAAAATATATTTTTTACTTTCTGCTATTAAACACATCCAATACAGAGAAACGACTTTCTTCCTAAATTTAGGCCAACATGTATTCTCCTACATATTTTTGGTAGAAAAATCCCAATAAGCATATAATGATTGGTTTGCACAAAAGTTATAGCATCCAAAAACTATGGAATATATTTATGGAATTTTTATTTTATTTTTTACTAGTAATGGCGGCGGTCAGCAGGACTGGAATATTGCGGTGGACAAATCAGACACCTAACTGACCCTTTTTTGGCATCAGTGCTAAAAATATGAACTGTCACTGTACTAATGACACTGGCAGGGAAGCGGTTAACATCTAGGACGATCAAGGGGTTAAATGTGTGGCCAACATGTGTTACTGTGTGCTGTGTGTGCTGCTTTTACTAAGCAATGCACTGTTTTTTTACAACAAAATACAGCATATTGCTGCTGTCAAAAGTGAGCCCTGTGCTTGTTTACCAAGACAGATCTCTTTGGTAATGTCCGGAAATGATTGTCAGACCAATCAGTGGCCCGTACCCTCTGATTGGTTTGTGCTGCAGCCAATCGCAGCACAGCCGGGGCGGCGGGACACCTGGGCGTGCTCCCTTATCTGGCACATGTATCACTAGGTATGTGATCCTGCGCAGGAGAGCCTCCTTGCTGCTGTATATGTACAGTATAAGGTGGATAAGCGGTTAATCTGCTGGTAACAGTAGGAATAAAAACTGGATGATACCAGGTATTTAAGAAAAAAAAGCTTTGGGAAGAGGAGATATGTTTAGAATGGTTATGAACAAACTCTTAGGTGTTGGTGGTACCAGAAGAATGTGCATTCCTGTTGCGCACACAAACCAGGCTATGGCGCACAGATGTTCGATTGCGCGAACGGGAGCGCAAACAGAAGCCGTTGCATACCCTTATGCACACGTGTGCCCCGGCGCTTGCGTGCACCCGCGCTGGTGCCAAACTAATCTATTTAAGTTCAGCCAGTACTTTTCCCAGTGCTGGTTTGTCTTCAGCTCCTGAGTATCCTGTCTCATGTGAACCTGTGTCCTGATTCCTGTTACCTATCTGGCTCGTCTGACCACCCCTTGAACTCTGCCTGTACCAACCTCGGCTTGTCCTGTGACCAATCTCCTGTCTTCTCCCTGGCACCTGCACCACTGATCCGGCTTCACCTGGCTTGCTTCCTGACTACGAACCAGCCTGAACCCTGTACCCGATTCTGCCTGCTGTGTATGACCCTGCCTGCCTGACCTTGCTACTTGCTGCTGTCATTTGCACCTGCTGCCCACCTGTTGGTCTACTGCTGAAGCTCTCCTATGTCTTCACCAGCACCTTCGGGACAAGCCGCCCTGCTGCCACCAAAGACTTCCTGGCGCTCATTGGACTCTGACTCAGGGCCCCTGATAGAGTAAACAGATGGCGCCGGAGTGCAGAGTGGTAAGGGAGGCCTTGCTCGTCCATTCAGGCTCTTCTACAAGGTACATGATAACTAATGAGATCTCCAAGAGCTAATTGGAGTGAGGTGTCAGCCAACTGGAGTCATCAATCAATGAGATGAGATTGGAGGTGTTGGTTACAGCTGCCCTGCCCTATAAAAAACCACACACCAGTTCTGGGTTTGCTTTTCACAAGAAGCATTGCCTGATGTAAATGATGCCTCACACAAAAGAGCTCAGAAGACCTACAATTAAGAATTGTTGATTTGCATAAAGCTGGAAAGGGTTATAAAAGTATCTCCAAAAGCCTTGCTGTTTATCAGTCCATGGTAAGACAAATTGTCTATAAATGGAGAAAGTTCAGCACTACTGCTACTCTCCCTAGGAGTGGGCGTCCTGTAAAGATGACTGCAAGAGCACAGTGCAGACTGCTCAATGAGGTGAAGAAGAATCCTAGAGTGTCAGCTAAAGACTTACAAAGGTCTCTGGCATATGCTAACATCCCTGTTAGTGAATCTACAATACGTAAAACACTAAACAAGAATGGATTTCATGGGAGGATACCACAGAGGAAGCCACTGCTGTAAAAAAAAAAACATTGCTGCATGTTTACAGTTTGCACAAGAGCACCTGGATGTTCCGCAGCAGTACTGGCAAAATATTCTGTGGGCAGATGAAACCAAAGTTGAGTTGTTTGGAAGAAACACACAAAATTATGTGTGGAGAAAAAGAGGCACAGCACACCAACATAATCATAAAAAACGAAATCTCATCCCAACTGTGTAGTATGGCGGTGGGGGCATCATGGCAGGGGGCTGCTTTGCTGCGTCAGGGCCTGAACGGATTGCTATCATCGAAGGAAAAATCAGAACACTGTAAGCCCTCACAATTACTCTTGTTGGGCGCAGGAGCGGGCCCTGCTGTGAAATATTGTATCAAAAATTGTAATTGCATGCCCCTGTTAAACAGGGGCAGAAAAATTGGGCCTTGGGTGGTGGTGGTGGTGCCCTAAACCAAAAATATTGTTGGAAGCTGGCATCATCAAGATTAAGGAGGAATAGGATAGTCAGCATAGACAGTCTTCAAGGGATCCCACATCTATAGAAAACTAAATCAGTTACATCAGCATCAGGTGCTTGATAGCTGCTGATCCCAGACCGATTAATTTTTATGAATGTGAGCCTATCAATGGAGTCTGTGGACAGGAACACTCTTTGATCCATTACAAACCCTCCAGCAGCACAGAATGTGCGTTCAGAAAGCACGCTGGATGCAGGACAAGCCAGTAGCTCAATTGCATACTGAGCAAGTTCTGGCCAGTGGTCCATCCTCAAGACCCAGTAACCCAGTGGATGCTCTGTTGGAAAGGTCTCCAAGTCTGCTCCTGCCCCTAAAAAATACCCCTACAGATTGCAACATGACTGTTCACCAGAGCACAGATCAAGGTCCATAAAGACATGGATGAGCAAGTTTGGGGTGGAGGAACTTGACTGGCCTGCACAGAGTCCTGACCTCAACCTGACATAACATCTTTGGGATTAATTAGAGCAGAGACTGGGAGCCTGACCTTCTCGTCCACATCAGTGCCTGACCTCAAAAACACGCTTCTGGAAGAATGGTCAAACATTCCATTAGACACACTCCTAAACCTTGTGGACAGCGTTCCCAGAACAGCTGAAGCTAGTACAGCTGCAAAGGGTGGGCCAACTCAATATTAAACTCTATGGACTAAGACTGGCATGCCATTAAAGTTCAGGTGTGCGTAAAAGAAGGTGTCACAATACTTTTGGTAATATAGTGTATGTATCTATTACAGTACTGGAAAGTTATTTTGGTGTTTGGATCATATCCTTATGTCATCCATCTATTTAAAAATAAAAAACATCTTATACCTACCTGCT
This sequence comes from Lithobates sylvaticus, assembly GCA_028564925.1. Lineage (NCBI taxonomy): Eukaryota > Metazoa > Chordata > Amphibia > Anura > Ranidae > Lithobates > Lithobates sylvaticus. The sequence continues at coordinate 100,678,660 of CM053036.1, forward strand.
ATGTGCTGTGGTTTTGCACAGAGCAGCCCATATTCTACTCTTCTCGGGTCCCTGGCTGGTGCTGCAGGCCCCTCCCTCCTGCCGAGTGCCCCCACAGCATGCAGATTGCTATGGGGGGATCCAAACCAAGCCGCTGCTCTGTGTGTCCATTCAGACATGGATACCCCATAGCAAGCTGCTGGGCCCTGCCCCCTCTCTCTCCTCATTGGCTCACTGACTTTGACAACAGCGGGAGCCAATGTTACCCTCTGCTGTCTCAGCCCATGAAGAAGGAGAGTACCCGACAGCCGAGGCTTTCGTGCAACATCACTGGATCGAGATAAGGCTCAGGTAAGTATGGGGGGTGTGACTGGGGCTGCTGCACACAGAAGGTTTTTTATCTTAACCACTTGCCGACCACTGTTGGCACATATATGTCGGCAGAATGGCATGGCTGGGCAAAGTAACGTACCCGTACGTTACTTTGAAATTCCCGCGTGCGCGCGTGTGCGCCTGCCGCAAGCTCCGTGACCGTGTCCGTGGGACCCGTGGACTCGATAGCCTCTGGGATACCCGCGATCGTGTCACGGCGCTCAAGAACGGGGAGATGCCGATGTAAACAGCATCTCCCCGTTCTGCCTAATGACAGGACACTGATCGTCTGCTCCCTGTCATCGGGAGCAGCGATCAGTGTGTACGTCACACAAGCCCATTTCCCAGACAGTTAGAAACACTCCCCTAGGACATACTTAACCCCTCCCCACCCCCTAGTGGTTAACCCCTTCACTGCCAGTGACATTTTTACAGTAATCAATGCAATTTTATAGCATTGATCGCTGTATTAATGCCAATGGTCCCAAAAATGTGTCAAAATTGTCCGATTTGTTTGCCATAATGTCGCAGTCGCGATAAAAATTGCTGATCGCCGCCATTACTAGTCAAAAAAATTTTTTTTACAAAAATTATTATAATAAAACTAAAAAAAACATTATTAATAAAAAAGCCATAACACTATCCACTATTTTGTAGACGCTATAAATTTTGCGCAAACCAATCAATAAACGCTTATTGCTATTTTTTTTACCAAAAATATGTAAAAGAATACATATCGGCCTAAACTGAGGAAACAAAACGTTTTTTTATATATTTTTGGGGGATATTTATTATAGCAAAAAGTAAAAAATAATGCATATTTTTCAAAATTGTCGCTATTTTTTTGTTTATAGCGCAAAAAATAAAAACCACAGAGGTGATCAAATACCACCAAAAGTAAGCTCTATTTGTGGGAAAAAAAGGACGGCAATTTTGTTTGGGAGCCACGTCGCACGACCGCGCAATTTTCAGTTAAAGCAACGCAGTGCCGAATCGCAAAAAGTGCTCTGGTCAGGAAGGGGGTAAATCCTTCCGAGGCTGAAGTGGTTAATGTAAGGAATGCATTAAGATGAAAAACCTTCTGCCTTTAGAACCACTCTAAATATTTGTCTGCTCCTCCTAAATCAAATGGTAATATTTATAGGTGTCTAATCTGCTATTTTCAGTAAAACTGTTACACATAATTCTCATCCATAACCTAATAATAATATTGTTATAATTAAATGTCACTATGGTCATACTTACTTTGTACAAAGATGTACAAAGTATGCAGAAAAAATATGACATCACTGATGAAACACCAACATATACGCTTTCTGATATATTGAAGATTTGTGTTTTCAATATTACAGGGATGTATGATGTCCACATACCTTCCACAACATCTCAAAGGATTTATTGTGGTAAATTATGTTGATTAAAAGGAAAAAAAGGCACCTTTTGAGATTCAACAGCAACATTTTAATACATTTCCACATCAAAATTTCATTACTTTAAACCTAAATGATTATTAAGTATGTATTATCTAAATAGATTGATTAGCAATTTAACTACAGAGACAAATCCTCATTTCAATTGTATGTAACAAGTTATCATCAAGAACAAAACATATTTACCTACAATTAGCAAATGTAAAGATTGCTCCAATGGCTCGTAAATAGATGCATGTGAATTCTGACAAAACTCAAGCTTGTCACTAGTGATGAAGTTATGTTTTGTTCATTTAGGAATGCATGCAACTCTTTTTTAACCACTTGAGCTCCGGAAGATTTTACCCCCTTCACGGCCAAAGCATTTTTTGCTAATCAGCATTGCACTAATTTAACTGGCAATTGCTCAGTCATACAACATTGTACATAAATTACATTTATATCATTTTTTTTCACACAAATAGAGCTTTCTTTTGTTGGTATTTGATCACCATTTGTTTTTTGCTTATGCTTATAAATGAAAAAAGACCATCAATTTAAAACATTTTTTTTATAACTTCTGTATAAAATCAATAAAATCAAATTTCATCATACATTTAGGCCAAAATGGATTTTGCTACAAGCCTTTGGTAAACAAAAATCCCAATAGGTTTATATTAATTGGTTTATGTGAAAGTTTTAGCATCTACAAACTATGGTATATATATCTGTTTGTAATGTTTAGGGCCATTGTCCTGCTGGAAGGTGAACCTCTGCCCCAGTCTCAAGTCTTTTGCAGACTCTAATGCCACGTACACACAACTGTTTTTTTTCCGTCGGAATAAACTCTGACGGTTCCGATGGAGTTCCGCTGAAACAGTCTTGCCTACACACGATCACACCAAAGTCAGACCGTCTATAACTCGGTGACGTACAACACGTACGACGGGACTATAAAAAGGAAGTTCAATAGCCAGTAGCCAATAGCTGCCGTCTCGTACTTGGTAATTTTTAGTCCATCAGAACAGCATACAGACGAGCGGTTTTGCCGATAGGAATTGGTTCCTTCGGAAATATTTAAAACATGTTCTATTTCTAGGTCCATCAGAATTTTCGAGAAAAAAAAGTCCGATGAGGCACACACACTCATATAAAATAATATCCGATGAAAAGATTCCGTCTGACTTTTTCTGCTGGAATGTCCGACCGTGTGTACGCGGCATAACAGGTTTTCTTCTAAGATTGCCCTGTATTTGGCTTCATCCATCTTACCATTAATTTTGACCAGCTTCCATGTCCCTGCTGAAGAAAAGCATCCCACCAACATGATACTGCCACCACCATGTTTTTACGGTAGGGATGGTGTGTTCAGGGTGATGTGCAGTGTTAGTTTTCCGCCACACATAGTGTTTTGCTTTTAGGCAAAAAAGTAAAATTTTGGTCTCATCTGACCAGAGCACCTTCTTCCACATGTTCGTTCTGAGCCCCACATGGCTTCTCACACACTGTAAACGGGACTTCCAATGGCTTTCTTTCAACAATGGTTTTCTTCTTGCCACTCTTCCATAAAAGGCCAGATTTGTGGAGTGCACGACTAATAGTTGTCCTGTGGACAGATTCTCCCACCTTGGCTGCTTCTCTGATGAATGCTCTCCTTACCCGGCCTGTCAGTTTAGGTGGATGGCCATGTCTTGGTAGGTTTGCAGTTGTGCCATACTCCATTTTTGGATGATGGATTGAACAGTGCTCCGTGAGATGCTCAAAGCTTGGGATATTTTTTATAACCTAACCCTGCTTTAAACTTCTCCACAACTTTATCCCTGACCTGTCTGGTGTGTTCCTTGGCCTTCATGATGCTATTTGTTCACTAAGGTTCTCTAACAAACTTCTGAGGGCTTCACAAAACAACTGTATTTATACTGCGATTAAATTACACACAGGTGGACTCTATTTACTAATTAGGTAACTTTTGAAGGCAATTGGTTCCACTATATTTTAATTAGGGGTATCAGAGTAAAGGGGGCGGAATACAAATGCACGCCACACTTTTCAGATATATATTTGTAAAAAAAAAAATAGTAAATTTCCTTCCACTTCACAATTATGTGCCACTTTGTGTTGGTCTATCACATAAAATCTCAATAAAATACATTTATGTTTTTGGTTGTAACATGACAAAATGTGGAAAATTTCAAGTTGAATAAATACTTTTTCAAGGCACTGTGTATATATATATATATATATATATACTGAAATTTATGCAGCTTTTATTTTCTGACTACCTATAACATTTCTTGAGATGCTAAAATGGCAAGGCATAACACACACTCCCCCCCCCCCAAAATGACCTCACTTTGCAAAGTAGCTACCCCAAGGTATTTGCTGAGAGTCATTTTCTTTAATTTAGTCATTTTTGCAGTGTCTGGTGTGGATGGATCCAGGTGACTTTTCCTTATATATAAATGTCTCTTAACAATCCACAAGTCACCTGGCTTTAGTTTTAGATCCTTCCAAACTTTTAGGATCTGGAATTGGGGAGAAAACACATAAATGAGTTTGTCAAAAACCTTAAAAGATCAGCAACATTCTCTGTGAGATCCAAATGGAGGACTTCATCTGCTGAGACAAAATATAAGCAAGTGAGTAACACACTCCCAAACCAAATCCCATAGGGAAAGAGTCCAACATCCCCTTAGGGGCTTGATAAATTATAAGAAAACACTCAGGCAAAAGTTTTCTTACTCAACTTTGTCCGCTACATTGTAGACAGTAGGGAGTGTAAAAATAAAACCTCAAAACTTTTAGTAAGGACTCTTCTATAAAAAATGATTTCCTCTGTTACTCTCTGTGTACTTACAAACTACTTTTGATAACACTTTTTACTGTGGCCTTTGAAGTAGCATTGGCCACTGGACATCCAGAAAACATGTCCATACAGACAAAATGCATACTCATAAGATCCTGACTTGGGAAACTGGATATATCTTTTTGTAATCTCTGGAAGGGATGTTCAGCTTTTGGTAACACCTTTGGTAACAGGTAAAACAAGAAGTGGTATGTTATAAAAACAACTGTGGAGAACCCTGGCTCTATCCCACGCTCATTTACTAAGGCAGCCATAACTGCTTGTGACTGGTGACACGGTCCATGTGTCAAGCTGGAGGGAAAAGAGTGGCTGGCAGACATAAATGATCACCTTTTCCAATGTCCTGTTTCATAAGAAGTTGCCCACTGTGGACCACTTGTTCTTCTCGTTCTGGGGTCCTTAAAGTTGAATTATTAATCCCAGCTATACTGGGCCAGAACTAGGGTGGAATCTGTGAGTTGCACAGACCCAGCAAGTGTCCGGGGCTGTAAATGCAGCATCCTTAGTCGGTCTGCTTCCATGTGTGAGTTTTAATGTTAGTATGGCTACCTCAGCAAGAACCGGGAAGGCTGAAAACAGCCGATCAAATTAACTTAGCATGCTTGATTGGTTTACCTGCCGAAGTAAAAAACAAACTTCTGGCCCTTCAAATGGAACCAAAAGCTCTCTAATTCTCTACTATCTATATAAATATACACTCTTTTTATAGCTCACAGGCTTTGCTAAAACATGGAGCTCTGCTTCTTGAGCTGGGGAAAAGGGATCCAATGACTCTAAATACAGAGTATGCTTCTGGGTGATAAACTGCATACTCAGTATAAAACCGGGAATAACTCTACAAAATATAAAATATCTGGGTCTTCAGGGAGTGTGTCCTGCACTGGGCTCACAGCAGCTGATTCCTACGTCATCAATTTAACACATGCGGTCTCCCCCATCTACAGCCTCCTCCAATAGGGGCAATAAGGTGGCTGGATTCAAATGTACACATTTTTTCATTGTTAGATTTGTACATAAACAAACTCATTTTTTATACCTTTCATTAGACAAACATTTAGTTAGCTGTATATTTGCTGCGCAAAATGTCGGACCATTAAAAATTAAATATTTGACCAAAATAATGTCTAACTTTGTCTAATAGCACCTTTGCATAAAGGTACAGCTCTGATATATCGGGGTGAACCCTTCATTACTGGGTCAAGCGTGCATAACTATATTACAATGGCTTGTTTTCTATCATGCTGTTTGTGTAAGAACTCCAGTTTCATGTTTCAAAAAGACAACTTTTTCCTGGCAATATTATAATAAATGATAACAATACCCTGCGGTCATGCAGAGATGTCCATAAATCCAAAATATTCTTCTGCTTATACCCACTGCACTTACAAGGAAAAAGGGGCATATCATATCACAATCCACACATTCTGCTTTGGATTCAAAATAAAAATAAATAAAAACAAACAAAGCGCTCAGCCACATCAAAAACTATAAAACAACTGGCTGCAGGTGGGATCTATCCTAACAGGGTGTGTGGACTTGATGTGATGGGTCTGTCATATTTAAATATTATTTATTATTACTCTCACATCATGGACCACACATCAATTTATTATCAGACTTTAAGGTTTAATTTTTGTAGAAAAACTTCTTATGTATCCCATCCATCTTGGCTTTGTTAAACATTATGGCAGCTGTATTCCAATTAACAACCTCATCTTAATCTTTTTTCTTTCCACTCAATAAATGTAAAATTACAAAATTGTTATCTTGAACTAAACTAATACCATTTTTATAAATTCCCCATTAACCTGGATTTCATTTCCAATCAAAGGTTGTCTAAACCAATTTCAATATATCAATATTATTAATAAAATTGTTAAACTCCAATTAGAAATTAATACTCAAATGATAATTTCAATATCACACCCTAATATATATATCCACAGATAACGTTCCTTAAAGGGGGACATATTACTTAATTTTACTTAATTCCCTATTAAATGCACTGTTTCCACTATCAAAGGATATTCAATTTGTGTAATACACGGTTAGATGTAACCTTCATTTTACCATGTTTGGAAAACAGATTCAAAAATAATTGTGATCACATTGTTTCTCATTAGATTTGTTAACCCGGCACATAAAGTTATAAATGTTTTGTCTAAAAACTGAAATTGGCATGGTGTCCTTCCAGCTTATCACCGACCTCTCATCCCAGCTACATTCTTTCAGGAGAGCACAAAGGAGGGGGTCACATCTGCGTACATGACACACACAAGCGATAGAACTAAAGGTTCCAGCATTCACACACATACACAAATATCTCTCTAAAATTGCTTACATTTTTCCCATTTGTACACAACACATGCATATCATTCTCTCACTTTCTTTTAACTCTTTTAAATACTTCCTTGATAAATTTCTGCTTTCCTTATTTTGTTCTGATATCCTTTGCATCCAATGTATTGTAATACCATACTTCACATACTGTACCTTCTACGATCAGACGGGCAGCCATAGTGCTCATCCCATCTTTCCTCTCTGACAACATATAAAATATTTTGTTTTAACTCTAATTTCTCTATTTCTTGACTTTACTAGTTGTAGTGCCTAACCCCAAATTCATCCCACAACTTAACATGAAAATGTCTCTTTATGTCTAGTGTTAATTGTCACCCTTGATTCATCCTGCTCACATAGATAGCTGTTTCTCTAGCTGTGTACTCTGCATGATTCTTAGTCCCTGTGGACTTCGGTGGTAACCCAGTTACCCATTGTGGATCCATGTCCACTTTAACCATTAATCTAGGGGCTCAGTATAGGCGGAACCGCACCTTCGGTTCATATATAGCGCTCCTCTTGCGCTGGGCATTTTTGAGGGTCTCTTACCCTTCATTCTCTTACTTAATTTAATGCCCATAATGACTGGCCAGTCTTCTCTACGTGTGCCTATACCCTCTTGCCTCTAAACTACTTTATCTAGCAGATGTACTACATATACCTGTGAACAGCACTATTCTTCCCCTTCTTATCTATAACACTCCGATGGACAGTAGACAGTGATAACATGTAACCACCAATCAATACAGTTCGATTAAGGGGAGTAAGATAGGTACCCTTTGTCCCGAAAATGCCTTACCGATCAAGGAAGTCTGATAACTCAAATGTAAGCAAAAGGCTTACCTCAGCCGGCTGATTATCAGAAATTCCCGGATCGTCTCAAGCTCCTCGTTTCGGATACTCAGGGTCACCTTTTAACCCCTCCTGGCTGGCTCGCCACCTGTCCTGGAAATTTATAGATATATATATATATACTGAAATTTATGCAGCTTTTATTTTCTGACTACCTATAACATTTCCTGAGATGCTAAAATGGCAAACACCCCCCCCCCCCCCAAATGACCTCACTTTGCAAAGTAGCTACCCCAAGGTATTTGCTGAAAGTCATGTTGAGTGCATGGAAGATTTTATTTTTTCACACAAATTTTTGGAAAATGACAAAGTTGTCAGTTTAATTACATATTTCTTACACATGCCATGGGTATATGGGGATTTACACCCCAAAAGCACCATTTGGTACTTTTTGCAAGTATGGGGATACTACATGAGTGAGACTTTTTGGGGGCCTAGTCGCAAATGGGGGCCTCAAACCAATGACCAACTTCAGGCTTTCAATGGGTCTATTGCTGAATGTGGCCTCAGCCAGCGTTGCTCCAGCCATATCACTCTGACATTTTTTGCCCCGCTCACTGGCCCCTTTTCTTCTCTTTGATAATGCTCTTACACCTCTGAATGGTACACTGACGCCAGCTCCTTTCACTGGAACCGGCGTGGAGATCTCTGTCTATGCTTAGAGCGGCACTGCAAGTTTCATTTGAATCAACCTGCCAAATTAACAGTTTTTTGGAAAGTAGGAATGTTAAATGCATAGAAGATTTTATTTTTGTCAAGTTTTTTAAAATTGACAAGAAAAATATATTTTTTTCACACAAAGTTGTAATTTTAATGAGATATTTCCCACACATGCAAAGGGAATATGTGGATTTATACTCAAACATTCTGCTACTTCTCCTGAGTATGGGGATACCAGATGTAAGAGACGTTTTGTCAGCCTAGCCAAGTACATGCCCCCAAAAATCAATGACCACTTTCAGGCTTTCAAAGGGCCTATTGCCTCATGTCGCTTTCTCAACCTATCACAGTTTTGTCCTGAAATGCCAGGATAGTACAAGCACCCCAAATGACCCCTTTTTGTAAAGTAGAAACTCCAAATAAATTGATAAGAGGCCTTCTGGAGAGCCTCCCACACAAACCAAGACATTAGTGGCCACCCCATCTTCCATGTAAGGAGACAGGAAACCTGAGTCTGAGTGTGTCGGGTAGGGACACAGGCAGATGGCTGGAGTTCACAGGCCCTCAAGTGGTCATGAATCAAATTACAATAACATTGGCATATTCTTGCGACCCGCGTGGCCCATAGGTGGTCATTCAAGGATGTATTTCTTGATTTTATATATTGTTCTATTATTGCTATTCTGACAGTAAAAAATTCCTCTTCTAAATTAGAGTAGCTGATACCCCCCTCTTTATTTTCTATGCAGTCATTATTAGTAATTGATGCAGTTAGCCCTATTTGTTCATGTTAAGTAAATAAAAGTGCAGCGCAAAAACACATTTTCAGAATAAACTGTGACCATAAGTGAGTGAAACTCAAACATTTTTTTTTTTTAAATTTGTGGAAAAAACGTGTATATATATATATATATATATATATATATATATTTATATATGATTAAATATATGAGTGAGTGCCCCCCGAACCCTACCAATCAGAATGCCCTCAACATAGTGGGGATGGGGGGGGGGGCTATGTTTGTTGGGGACAAGGGCATCTTCCCAACAACCCTGGCTGGTTGTTGCCAGGGTCTGCGGACAGGGGGCTTACTGGAATCTGGAAGACTGCCTTTAAGAAAGGGGCCCCTGATCCCGCCCCCCTATGTGCATGGGTATCAGGTACCCATTCACCCCAAAAAGCAGTGAAATGTAAAAAAAAACAAAAGTAATTTATTGTAAAATAGCTCTGAGCTGTCTTCTCCTGCCGCCATCTCTCCCACTGCCGTTTCTCCCTCTGCCATCTCTCCTGCTGATGGAGCTCTGTATTAAATATAGTATGAGAGTCAGGGTGCCGGGTTGCTAATGCTAAAGCAGAGTTATCACCACTCTCACTGTGACAGCTGGAAGATGGGTGTCTCTCCCGGGCAGTCTCAGCAAGGCCAGCCGCAGCAGACTCATAGTAGCAGGAGGGAGCGACTTCCCTTGTGTCTCCCGCACCAGCACCCTGTTAGATTCCACCGGTGGTAGCCGCTCCGAAGACCATGGGCGGGAGAAGGCTGTCAAATCCACACAGCTCGGATCCCTGGTGTGTCCCTTTTTCTCTCCTGCCCCTTAACATAAGAGTGGAGAGAGGATGCCTGCCTGCCACCTGAGATAATGGGGATCGGGCACAAAGCATTACAGCATAATGATAAAGCCCCGCCCCCAGACTAATTATTTAAACAAGAAGTCACAGTCTTTCATATTAGCATCTTATGCCAAATTTGGAAAACTATGACAACTCTGGGTAAACTGGTCTACCAACTGATTACTGTATTGTCATTCCTACTTTACATGACTGTTGCAGTATTGCTTACTTGTGCACCATGCTAATGTTTCCTGTTGTTATTTCTTTGATTAATTCTAATGTTACCTCTTTCTTCCTGTACACACCATTTTAATTTGTGCAGAAAACTTGCTCAAAAAAAATGTATTGACCAGAAACAAAAGTTGAGTTACTCTTTAACAGTTTATGGTCTTTGACAATTTATGTTAGACTGATAACATTCACATGTATATCTAAAAATCTTAAGAACAACAATAAAGCTGCTTTGCAGATTAACTCTAATTGCTTTCTGTGGGTTTCTGTACGTGATTATTTTTTGCCTAGGTTTTACAATAAATGCAGAGACAAGAAGAGACAGTGTGATTAGACCTCCTATTTCCAGATATTAAGAATCTCATTCAAGAATAAAAATTCCTATACATGCCTTAGTCTGTTTGTGTAAACGTCATCTGTTACATGCATTAAAGATCATATTCAAATATAGATGCCTTCACCATGAATTTATAATGTGCCATCTTGATATTTTCATATTACTCTAAATTCATTTTTTATAATGTTAAAAAATACTAAGTAGCAAAGTCATTAACATAATGTCAGAAATGTGTTTTCATAGCAAGGTTTAAAAATATATATCAATTTATGAAAGTTTAAAATATTAGAAACTCCTGAGGGCTTAAGCAGTAATTTACATTTTAGTTTATAAAAGTTTTTCATGTCTGCTCTTTAGCAATGTGAACGACTTGAAATAAGAACAAACTATTAATGAAATGCAGGCTCAAAAGTTTTAAAACAAGGAGAGTAATTTTAATAATCACTCTGGTGAACCAAAAATAAAGCTAAATATTTTCTTAAAATGTCCTCGAAGGTTTCATTCTACTGATCTAGCTAACTTATAACTTTTGTAGTTCTGTTACAATTACATGACCCGAATAGGTTCAGACTTAATGTCCTGAGCAGAAAAAGCTTAATATGATTAAAGTGACATTAAACCCTAAATTGTATTTTTTATCTACGCATGTAACATTGTAATATCTAATTATGTGCGTGTGTGTGTTTTTTCAAAAAGTCTTGCTGTACACACCTGGTGAGCCTGTCAATTTCCTATTTAGTGTAGCAACACTGTTGGGGGTGATATGCATGCTTCTGTGTTGCCACTCCTTCTGCACATGCTATGGATTCTGTGTGAAGAAACTCCTTCATGTTACATGTGGGGAAGCTCAAGGATCTTCTTGAGTAACAGTAGAGCATTTTCTCCTGTTTATCTCTCGGAGTCTCTGTAAAAGTTAGGTGGTGCTCTGGCCATTACATGATAATTTTTAACAAGAGATCTAAATACAGTGCCTTGAAAAAGTATTCCTACCCCTTGAAATTTTCCACATGTCATGTTACAACCAAAAACGTAATTTTTTTTTACAAATAAATATCTGAAAAGTATGGCATGCATTTGTATGCAGCCCCCCTGAGTCAATGCTTTGTAGAACCACTTTGTATACACCATTTATATTTTGTGATAATAAAAGATATTTATAAAATTTGCTTAGTATATAGAAATACATTTTGTTCAGGTACCGAGATAGCCCGTCAGGTTGGCTAAACCCCCTCTTGTTCCTTTTTCTTTACATATTCATTAGGATGAGATACCCCCATAGCTTATCCACATAACTCTAAAGCTTTGTAGAACCAGCTTTTGCTGTAATTACAGCTGCAAGTCTTTTTGGGGATGTCTCTATTGTGAATTGTTTCCCCATTCTTCATTGCAAAATAGCTCAAGCTCTGTCAGATTGGATGGAGAGCATCCGTGAACAGCAATTTTCAAGTCTTATCACAGATTCTCAATTGGATTTAGGTCTGGACTTTGACTGGGCCATTCTAACACATGAATATTCTTTGATCTAAACCTCTGAGCTCTGGCTGTATGTTTAGGGCCATTGTCCTGCTGGAAGGTGAACCTCTGCCACAATCTCAAGTCTTTTGCAGACTCTAACAGGTTTTATTCTAAGATTGCCCTGTATTTGGCTCTGTACATCTTCCCATCAACTCTGTCCAGCTTGGGGCATGACCTAACGCCGATGTGAGCGGGCGTGCATAGCTCACTTGAGCTCCTCCATCCTGATTGTTGGTGGGTGTACTCGAATGGAGTGTCCGGATGTTGCGTGGACGATTGAAGGCAGCTGGTGTGCTGTGGAGTGATGGTTTGGGGGCTGGAAGTGGAGAGGTTGGTGGTACCGGGGAGCAGCTTCCATCTTGTCTGACCGTCCTGTGCTGCTGGACCCCTGTGCTTGTTCATGTGGCGGGGGAGCGGCCGTTCGGACGCTCGGCAGTCTCACTCAGCTTTGGCTCCTGCTGGCTTGTCGTGGCCTTAGTCAGCTATTGACGGCTTTTGACGGGACATCTTCGGCTCCCATCGGCTTATCCCAGACACTGTTGGCTCATCTTGATCCTGGTCCAATGCTTCTGGCTTCTGCTGGTCCCTACTGAACTCTGTTGGTTATCTTACTGCCCTTTAACAGCTACAGGCTGATACTAAGGTTGGCTAAACTTGATTTTTCTGAGAGGATCACTGGGACTTATTGGTTTCCTCCAGGCAGTCTCTGCTCAACAGCTGGTACAGATAAGTAAAAACATTTTTCAAAACCCCTGTAATACTATCTTTTGAGAGGGAGAGTGAATGCCCTGTAACGGGGGCGGGGGTTCTGGGAGGAAGGGAGGAATCAGATTACAAGGAAAAAAGGGGATGCATCAGGGACACAAGATGTTGCTAGTTCACAGCCCCAGCGGGTGGCTAAGGATAAAAGCAGGGAAGTGGCAGTTGGAGAGCTTGTCCCATAATCCATCCCAGAACCCCGGAAAGGCACAACAACCTAAATTATCCTCATCACCCTCCACAGTGCTTAAAGGTTTAAGTCCACATAATGGATACATTTAAATGGCCTCAGCACCATGTACTCCAACTACAGTAAGTTCACATGACCTCTCCACTCTGTTTCACTAGTAGAGGAACTAGACATGTGCAATTCGTTTTTTAACAAATCAAAATTCAGCTTAATTTTACATGTTTCGGACACTATATGACAGAACACACAGAGGCGACCTGTCAGGTGACTTAGCCACCTGACAAGTCGTGCTCCATGCATTGCAATGGAACCGTTCTAATAGGAGCGACTCAAGTTGCTCTGACTTAGAAAAAGATTCCTGTACTCTTTTGGGGCGACTTCAGAGCAGCTTGCATTGACTTCTATACAGAAGTCATTTTGCAAGCCGCACTGAAGTTGCGCTGTATGGGGTGGCTTCAGATTCGGACAACTTTGAAGCGGCCCCTGTGTGAACGGGCACTTACAGTCCAATCAGCTGATTCATTTTGTGCTGGAGGTTGGATTTAGACATGTGCAATTCGTTTTAGTTCCAAATTCTTTTTTTTATGAATTTAAACAAATTTTATAATTTGGAAATATCAGAATTTCCGAATATTCTAATTTCCAAATCTTTCTGAATATCCGAATTTCCGAATTTTCGAATTTCTGAATTTTTTTCAAAATTTTTTGTATTTCAAATTTCCGAATTTCCAAATTTTCAAATTTCAAGATTTGAAAATCCAAAAAAATCGAAATTTTGGAAATTCGGAAGTACGAAATCCAAAAATTCTAAATTTCAGAAAATCGGAAATTCAGAATTTCGAAAATTTGGAAATTGGGAAATTTGGAGATTTGGAAATTTCCTTTTTAAAACAAGAGATCTACATGTTACTAGCATTATATGAAACAAACCAATGAAAGCAGTATAACTTTGTAGTCCTCTCAGCCAACCCATGTGACACTCCTTCAAGTCACACGCAGGGTGGCTCAAGGATCTTGAATGAAGGACGGAGCATTTCCTGTTTGATCCACTGTTTATCATGTGAGTCTGTTTTACTGATATTACTTACATTTAGATCTCTTGTTTTTAAAATGATCATGTAACAGCTGGAGCTCCATCCTCATATAACACTGACTCCAATGAGCAAACAGGAAATGCTTTGTCCTTCATTCAAGATCCTTAAGGAACCCTGCATGTGACTTGAAGGAGTGTCACGTGGGTTGGCTGACATGACTACAAAGTTTCTTTGTACATAATAATAATCACAGTTGGACATAAATGAAAGCACACATTTCCATTTCAATAACAGTTTTTTCAAATGAGTGATTTTTTTACCTCATTTATGTGACCAACAGAGCTCCTCCCACAGGTTGCAAACAAAAGTACTGAAGACACAGGGAGGTTAACATAATCAACTCTAAAACTACCCAATAAAAGGGATTTACAAGTCTTCTAATTCACCAATGGACCTGCCTTGATTTTAATCACTTTAGTACCAGGATATAGTCAAAAGACAGCTACAGCGCGGTACTGTAGGTCTGGGAAATAGTCCATATGTTCATAGACATCTTCCAAGATCCCCACCACCTGCATGCCCCCTCATCCGCACATCGGACGCACACTGTGACTCACAGATTGGGGTAAAGGGTCAATCACAGAAGCCCTTCACAATGTGATAAGCTGCGTCCAATCACAGCTGATCACTTGTAAACAGATTTGCCAGTTATGGGCAGTCCTTCCTTCACATGCTGTGTCTGTTGTGAGGAAAGGAGTGCTGATAACTATCGAGGCTGTCAGCACACTGTTTACACTGATAAACGGGGCATTGATTGTCAATGCCCTGACTATCAGTGCAGCCCCATCAGTGCCCAGCAGTGCCTATCAGTGCAGCTTATCAGTGGCCATCAGTGAAGGTTATCAGTGCCCATTAATGCCACCTATCAGTGCCCATCAGTGCCCCCTTATCAGTGCAGCCTCATCCGTGCCTCATTGTCAGCGCCTATCAGTGCTGTCTCTCTCAATTAGAAGACTTGTAAATGCCTTTTATTGAGTATTTCTAGAGTTGATCAATGGACTTGCTTTGATTTTAATCACTTTAGTACCAGGATATAGTCAATAGACAGCTACAGCACAGTACTGTGCCCCCTTATCAGTGCAGCCTCATCAGTGCCTCCTCATCAGTGCCTATCAGTGCTGTCTCATCAGTGCCCATCAATGCAGCCTCATCAATGCACATCAGCACAGCCTCACCAGTGCCCATCAGTGCAGCCAATCAGTGCCCATCAGTGCAGGCTCATCAGTGATGAAATAAAAATTACTTATTTGCAAAATGTTATAACAGAAACAAAGAATTAAAAAAAATGGCCTTTTTTCTTTTGTTTAGAAAAAAATAAAAAATAAAACAGTGGTGATTAAATACAACCAAAAGAAAATATACAAATTACAAATTACATATGGGTACAGTGTACCACGATCATGCAATTTCATTCAAAGTGCGACAGCGCTAAAAGCAGGAAATTGGTTTGGGCAGGGAGGGGGAAAAATTGCTTGGTACTGAAGTGGTTAATGATACCATGTACTATATATATTTTTAATGCATGTGCACATGGGTTTAATGGCACTTTAAAAAAAAAAAAAAAATGCACTAGAGCAACAGTTGTTTAAATACTACAAACTTGCATTGTATTTTTTTGGAGAGATGAAAAACATTTGTAAATACAACTTATATATATATATATATATATATATATATATATATATATATATATATAACTGCTATTTAAAAAAAATTCTATTAGTAAAAGAAAAGTTTCTAAAAAAAAAGAGAATATGTTTTCAAAATTAATCTACAACAGTGAACTTGACACATAATAACTTGACAAGTCTTTTTATTTAAAGAATAATTAATACCCAAACTTTGTTTTGCATACAGTAATTTTTTTTGTCTCTATGCCATTGGGGAGATTTCACTTTACTTACTGTACTTTAGAAACAACACAAAGGGAATCTCTGCAAAATTAGAAAATTCTTCTTAAGGCCCATACACACGATCAGACTTTCAGACTTTTTGACAACAAACATGCAAATTAGCTGTTTTGGACCAACATCCGACTGTGTGTACGCTCCATCTGACCAACTTTTTCAGTTTTCATTTTTGTTGGCTGTGCGAACAGACCAACTTTCTGCCAACAAAAGTCTGATGGAGCAAAGTCTGATTGTGTGTACACAAAACCATAGGACTTTTGTACAAACCAATGCAGAACCAATGCAAAAGATCAGACAACAATACAGAAGTTGACCAAAGGTGGCGGTAAAGAGCAGAAAAACCACGTGATTTGGTGAAAGTTGGCTAAAAAAGTCCTGCTGTGTGTATGCAATACAAGTTCAGGGCCGACGCCCTTTGTACAAAAATCCACGGGAAAGTTTGTACAAAGTCCTATTGTGTGTATGAGGCAAAAATGCATGCAAACTAACAACGGGGAAAAAGAATATCTGCAAAATTAAAAAATAGAGGACACACTGGTCCATATGTTCTTGTAGAGCAAAACCATACCAAATAAACATTGATTTATAATAAGAAAGGAATACAAATGATTATTAAAAAAAAATAAAAATCAACAGGTAGAAAAATGACATACAGTATATGATATGGATACCCGAAAGAGTGGTCAGGGCTAGGGCTACAATTAACAACATGAAAATGAAAGCCAAGACAAACTGGTAGATAGAATTGTACACTATACAGCAGAGCCCTAATCCCCCCATATCACTATTGCTTGGACCCTTAAAGTGGTTGTTAAGCCACTGAGTGTTCTTTCTATAATTCCCTCTGTTATAGTAATTAATGTCCAAAGTGTATGTGTTTTTTTTTTTTTTTAAATAAGCAGCTATATACCTTATTTTATAGTGCTGCCTCTCTCGATCTGACAGCTACAGCGGGTGGGACTGAGAAACCCCGGCTGACGTCAGC
This sequence comes from Lithobates sylvaticus, assembly GCA_028564925.1. Lineage (NCBI taxonomy): Eukaryota > Metazoa > Chordata > Amphibia > Anura > Ranidae > Lithobates > Lithobates sylvaticus. The sequence continues at coordinate 100,695,768 of CM053036.1, forward strand.
CAAGAGGAGGATAGGAGAGGAGGAGAGAGGCGGTCAGTCAGGTGAGCGCTATGAAAACGGTATACAGCCGCTTATTTTTAAAGAAACAAACACTGGCGACATTATTTACTATAACAGAGAGGATTGTGGAAAGAACACTCAGTTATGATAGCAGCAGGAGGGGAGGGCTGGGGAGCAGACATAGCTGACAGGCAGGGAGGGGAGGGGGGAGAGTACGGTGCAGAGGACCGAGAAGAGAGCAGATGATGGAGGCAGGTAAACTGACCACGATGCCAGAGCTCAGAAGCCATGATAAACCATGGTCAGTTTACAGGGGGGAGGGCAGAACCAGGCAGGATCAATCAGGTATTTTATATGATATAAGGGGCCAAATTACACAGCACAAGCACTGTGTTGTTGTTCATGCTTTAAAGGAACAGGATGCTTTTTTTTTTAAGGGTAACAAACACTTTAAGTACTTGGCCATATTCCAGTAATGGCCACCGGATATGAGACAATGAGATATGTTGCCCTGGTGCACTACTTATAATATTAACATTTCAATGAGGTGCAACTTGTTTTTTTCAAACATAAATATTAATGAAAGCAAGCATTTAAACCCACAACCACCCCACAAACCACCCATGTCATAGCATCACAGTGTACATATAAAACGCACAGTGTAAACAATTTTGCAAAATATGTGCAAAAACAAAATGTACTGACCAGAGTACCATGCTGAAGGTGATCTGAATGTAGGTTGTACCAGACCAAATTGTCAAAAAATCAGAAGAGAGGTAAGGTAACGTAACCCAAAGAGAGAGATGGCTGAAGGATGGAGCATGCACAGAGTCAAGCAAACAGCATATGTTCCACGAGAAGTAAAACAGCCACATTGAGTACAATGAGATCACAGAGTAAAAGGAGCAGGTGTGCTAATCAAAGAAAAGGACCAACATTTGTGTGAAAAAAGTGAAAAGGAAGCATAAAGTGTAAAAACTTGATGAGGAGAATGACTAATACAGCCACCCCATGAGAGAGAAGTGAATTATTGCAGGCAAACATTTATAGAGAGATAGAATGAGCTTGTGACAGCAAACTGGCAGGAACTACACTCTCAGCGATGAGAAGAAATAAAGACTGGATGCGCTAACAAGGCTAGAAAGATATATAAGTATCTTAAAGTGATTCTAAAGGTACTTTTTTTTAAATAATAAACATGCCATTAAGGATGAGCCCGGTGTTCGATTCGAACCCATGTTCGAATCGAGCACCGGGTGTTCGCTCGCTCGGCGAGCCCAGAACTATTGGGGCCGCTCGCATCAAATTCGTGTGATGCGAGCGGCCCCGCAATGCATTGCGGCCCGCGCAGTGCAATGCTGGCTGATGATTGGCCAAGCATGCACTGTGACCCCGCATGCTTGGCCAATCACAGCGCCGGCAGCGAGGAGAGCCATAATTGGCTACAGGCAGGATGCCTGTAGCCAATTATAGCTCAGGGGCTTTAGTACACGCCCCACGGCGCCGGCGGCCTCGCATATTATGTTTCAGTCAGTGTCAGCGTGTCAGTGTGCTGCTGACTGCTGACAATATGTGCTTTATTTCTGGGGATATGTGTGTGCATGCTGTTAGAACAGCATTGCAGTATCACATCTGGGGGGTGTCTATAGGTGGCCTGTGAAGGGGGCAGGTTTCCTGTGCTTAGAACTTTCCCTGCAAAAAAGTGTCATTTTTGCAGGAAAAAAGCTATTTAAAATCACTCGCGGCTAATGAATTGATGGCTCCTGTAACACAGAGAACTGTCATTCATTAATAAAAAACAAAAAAAAAGCGTAGGGGTCCCCCCAAATTCAATAACCAGGCCCTTCAGGTCTGGGATGGATATTAAGGGGAACCCCAGCCAAAAAAAAAAATGGCGTAGGGTCCCCCTCAAAATCCATACCAGACCCTTGAGGTCTGGTATGGATTTTAAGGGGAACCCTAGCCAAAAAAAATGGCGTGGGGTCCCCCTCAAAATCCATACCAGACCCTTATCCGAGCACGCAACCTGGCAGGCCGCAGGAAAAGAGGGGGGGACGAGAGCGGCCCCCCCTCTCGCCTGAACCGTACCAGGCCACATGCCCTCAACATTGGGAGGATGCTTTGGGGGTCTAAGTCCCCTAAAGCACCTTGTCCCCATGTTGATGAGGACAAGGGCCTCTTCCCCACAACCGTGCCCGGTGGTTGTGGGGGTCTGCGGGCGGGGGGCTTATCGGAATCTGGAAGCCCCCTTTAACAAGGGGACCCCCAGATCCCCCGCCCCCCCCCTGTGTGAAATGGTAAGGGGGTACAAAAATACCCCTACCATTTCACCAAAAAAGTGGCAAAAATGGTAAAAATGACAGGAGACGGTCTTTGACAATTCCTTTATTAAAATCTTCTTTCTTCTTTCTTCATCCTTCGGTTTCTTCATCTTCTCCTTCCTTCATCTTCTTCCATCTTCTTCTTCCATTTTCTTCTTCCTCCGATCCGCTTCTTCTTGCGCTGGTCTTCTCGTCCTTCTCGTCCGGCATCTTCTTCCGTCGGCGTCGGCGTCGGTGTTGGTGTCGGTGTCTTCTTGGGCCGCTCCGCGCAATGGGAGGCTCCCGCTGTGTGAGGCTCCGCTCCGTCTGACAGGTCTTTTATAATGGAGGGCACCTGGTGACCCCGCCCCCTCTGACACACAGGGACGTCATGGGGAATTCCATGATGGCTTTCCCCATGACGTCAGAGGGGGGCGGGGTCACCAGGTGCCCTCCGTTTTAAAAGACCTGTCAGATGGAGCGGAGCCTCACACAGCGGGAGCCTCCCATTGCGCGGCGCGGCCCAAGAAGACACCGACACCGACGCCGACGGAAGAAGATGCCGGACGAGAAGGACGAGAAGACCAGCGCAAGAAGAAGCGGATCGGAGGAAGAAGAAAATGGAAGAAGAAGATGGAAGAAGATGAAGGAAGAAGATGAAGAAACCGAAGGATGAAGAAAGAAGAAAGAAGATTTTAATAAAGGAATTGATTTTGCCGCGATTTTTGTTCACATTCAGCATTTTAGGTTGAACAGTTATAAGCACTGCTCCCATATATAGTGTTTTGAAGAAGTGAAAAAAAGATATGTTATCCAGATCTATACAATTTTGTGGAGGTAGAGGATTTTTACCTATGAATCCAAACAGTAAGGGCACTGGAGCAGTGTATGAAATCATTGTTTAATATGCAACATGAAAGGCCTCCTATTTCTTTTTCAATTGAACTTTTAAATACAATCCTTAGCTTGAATTACTTCAGGTTTCAAGACAAATTCTTCCTCCAACAGTCTGGAACAACTATGGGCTCTAAATATGGCTCCATCTTTCGCACATAATGATGGGCTGTTAAAGAGATTTGGAAAAAATCCCAAAAAGTTCTTCACATATATTAATAGTGAAAAAGGTCAGGTGTGAGCATGTAGGACCTTTATAAAATCAAACGTTGATGATTGGGGACAAATAGGTGGCAAATTTATTAAATAACTTCTTCAGCTCTGTGTTTACAAAGTAAAATGGAAGAGCTCAAGTCCATAATGTAGGGATTATTGGCATAAATCCAAAAGAACCCCAATGGCTCAAAATGAATATAGTCCAGAATTTTTTTGACAAAATAAAGGTAAATAAAGCACAGCAATCAGTTGGGCTCTGTTATTGCAAAACCATTGTTTCTAATTTTTAGAGACTTTTTAATGACCAGCTTAGTACCACTGTATTGGTGCAAGGCCAATGTGGTACATATATATAAAAAGGGATTAAGTCTTTACCAAGTAACTGCAGACCAGTTAGTTTAACTTCTTTAGTTGAGAAGATACTTACAGAGTTTAAAAAAAAAAATCACATGGAAATGTTTTTGCTAAAAATCAATGTTTTAGGAAATAGATAGCAAGGATGAAAAAAAGACTGAAGTTTCCAAACAAATCTTCTTTTTATGAGGAAGTAAGCAAAAACAAAGCATTTGACACATTTGCCTACACACGACTAATGTGCAAGTCAAAGGAGTTGTAAAGTTTTTTTTTTTAAATAACAAATGTCATACTTACTTCCTCTGTGCAAGGGTTTTGCACCAAGTGGCCCTGATCATCCTCTTCTGAGGTCCCTTCTTGGCACTCTTTCTCGAGTGCACCACAGAGAAGTGCTTTCCATTGGGGCACTTGTGCAGGTGTGCTCCCAAGACCTGCTGCTGCATCTTTTGACACAGACAGCATGAATCAGTCCCGCCCCCGGCTCCCAATTCATTGTATTTGATTGACAACAACAACATTGGAACCATTGGCTCCTGCTGCTATCCATCTATCCAATGAGGACCCAAGGCAGCAGCTGGAGATGCTGTGCTCATTCCCATCGCTGGAAAGACCAGGTTCAGGTAAGTAAAAGGGGGGCTCTAGGGGGCTGCTGCACTACAGAAAGTTTTTCACCTTAATACATAGAATGCATTAAGGTGAAAAACCTCAAGGGTTTACAACCCCTTTAAGGTCTACAGGCTTAGAAAACTAAATTTGCAAATGTATAGAAAACTGTCTAAAAGACCATATTCAGAGAGTAGTGATTAATAATTGATACTCTTAATGGTCTAAGGTTATTAGTAGTGTACCCCAAGGTTCAGTATCAGGACTCTTTTATGTTTTAGTTTGGAATTAAAAGTAGTATTTCAGTGTTTGCAGATGACACCAAGCTACTTTATATAGTGAATAATGTCCTTGCAGGATGTCTCCAACTTAAAAAAAAAAAAAAAACTCAGAAAGAAAGCAGAAGCTAAGGTAACGTTCTGCTGAGTAAAAGGAAAGCAACATTGTGGCTGCTCACTTCTCATATGAACATTATAAGATGATCACCAAGTATTGTAAGCACATTATGGTGCTGCCTCATCAGTAATCCACGCTGCTGTACATAAAATCCCGGTCCCAGACAATGCCCAGGCATATCTCCACTGCAGGACAACAGCGATTGCAGGAACTCCTTGGATCGACATCCTGTGTTGGGGATACACTTGTTTGGCATTGCCCCATTATCTGGGACTTGGATTTTGAGTACAGCAGTGTGGATTACTGGTGAGGCAGCCTTTCTGAGTTAGTCCTTCACAATGAGCAATGATTATGGTGTTGTACTATAAGCTTTTTACAACTATATTTATGAACTTAAAGCGGTTTGTTACTCAAAAATAAATATATATCTTATTAAAAAGACTTTTATAAGTAGATGCACAAACGAGCATTTAAAAAAAAAAAAAAAAAAAAGCATTCCTTACCTTTTATTAGTCATTCTTATGCCGCATACACACGTGCGGACTTTTTCCGGCGGACCTAGTCCAGCGGACAATCCGCCAGACTTTCCAGCTGGCTTCGAGCATGTGGACTTGCCCACACACGCCCGGACTTCTCCGGCGGACAATCCGCTGGACAAAGTCCGCGGGACTTTTGAAAATGAACGGACTTGCCCACACACGGAGCAGTCCGTTCATTTAGAACGTAACTTCAGGTACGTAGCTAGCGTAGGCAGTAAATGCCGGCGCGCTAGCTCCGTCACCTGGCATGGATTTAAAGGGAATCCCCACGCCGAAAAACGGCGTGGGGGTCCCCCCCAAATCCATCTCAGACCCTTATCCGAGCACGCAGCCTGGCAGGCCAGGAAAGGGGTGGGGACGAACAAGCGCCCCCCCCCCTCCTGAGCCGTACCAGGCCGCGTGCCCTCAACATGGGGGGTGCCCTGGGGAAAGGGGGGCCGTGCGGCCCCCCCACCCCAAAGCACCTTGTCCCCATGTTGATGAGGACAAGGGCCTCTTCCCGACAACCCTGGCCGTTGGTTGTCGGGGTCTGCAGGCGGGGGGCTTATCGGAATCTGGGAGCCCCCTTTTCTAAGGGGGCCCTCAGATCCCGGCCCCCCACCCTATGTGAATGAGTATGGGGTACGATGTACCCCTACCCATTCACCTAAGGTGTAAAATGTAAAGTACAAAAACACACACACTTTTGAAAAAATATTTTATTGCATTTTCTTCTTCCGTCTTGGGGGGCTTCTCGCCGGACTCCTCCGCCATTTACCAAGCTCTTTTACCGAGCGGAGAAGTCCGGCTACCTTCTTTGTCGTCGCCGCCGTCGTCTGGGGGTCTCGATCCGCCTTCAGGGGTCTTCCGGGGTCTTCCGGGGTCTCTTCTGTTCTTGCCGCTGTCGTCGCTTTCTGCGCCGCCTTCTTCTTCCGCCTTCTTCTTCTTCTTCCGATGTTGACACGTCGCTCCCTCTGGCCGGAATGCCAGAGCCGCGCTGTGCTGGGACTTATATAGGGACAAGGGGACAGGGTCACATGCTCATGTCACATGGTGACCCCGCCCCCCTGTGATGTCACAGTCCCAGCATCCTCCGGGTCCGCCCACACACGAGGGGATTATCCGCTGGACTTGAGTCCAGAGGATAATCCCGCGGGATAGTCCCTTCGTGTGTACACCGCATTAGAATGACTTCCGGTCTTTCCTCCCGTGGGAGTAGGCATGGTTTTCGTTCCGCAATGACCCCTGGGAGCTGTGTGACAGTATTCCCATGAAGCAGTGGGGGAAGCCGTCATCCTGAAATCTCGAGAGATTTCGGCCGGAGGACATGGGACGGGGCTGCTTGCTCAGATAACTGAGCATGCGCGGGATCGAGCGGTGAATGCTGGGAGCACAGCATTCACCGCATCCCGGAAGTAAGTGCTTGTGGGTTTAAAATGCCCACAAGCAAAATGGAAACGCCCGACAGCAGATTTTTATATGTTACCGAAACGGAGGAAATCGACGATCGGTGGAGAAAAAAAAAGCAACACGTGAGTGCATGATAAGACATGTATTGATAAAACAATGACTGAACAAAAAAAAAAAGATATGTCCGTGGAATCCCGCTTTAAAATTCTTACCTTGGATGATATTGTTGATTTTAAAAGTTCCCTCTGCATTTCCTGATTATCTAAGTTACTGCACCCTATGGTTTGTGGAATATCATACGTGTGCACTCCTCAGCTTACAAGCCAATCTCCATGCACTTTTGGTGGCAAATGAGGTTTAATGTTGACCAATGTAAACTTATGCACTTGGGGGCTTAAAACCATGCATCCTAAATACCTGGAGGAGTACAACAGGGGGAGTCATTGGTGGAGAAGAGTGGTGCTCTGGTAGACCATAGCCGTACAGTGTTATTAAAGTGACCCTGAAGTCACTATATCTGACCTCCCATATTACACAGAACATGGAAATGCAATTATTTTAGTAAATATAAACAGATAAATACCTTTTCTCAACAGCAGTATATAAGGTAGCAGTCTTGAGACTTCTATCACTGTCTGGTTAAATTTAATTCTACTTTGACTGTCCTATGAGGCTGCAGGACCCCTGACCCTATGTCTGGACAATGCTGATTAGCTCTGTGCCAAACATATGCACTCTCCCAAGAAAAAAATTACCTCTCTAGCAATACACACCAAACTGAGCATGTGCAGAGTGACTCTAAAGGCTCTGCGCTATCAGCAGATGCATTGGGGAGAGTGGAAGAAGGAGAGGATCAGAGATGACAGGATCAAACAGCCTTTTTACACAATGCAGAGGATTACCCCTTAGGTTCCACAGAGAGTATAACAGCATGCTTTACTGCATACACAGACTGATTTTACTGTTGTGGGTTTAGTAACACTTTAAGAATATCATGCAATGCCAAGCTGCAGTTTCTAAAGCTAGCAAAAATAAAACAAAGTTTGAGAGCAGGATCTAATATTTTCTGACAACAAAATCCGATCATTTAAATTCCAATCGTGTGTAGACAATTCCGACGGACAAAGTGCCACGCATGCTCAGAATAGTCCCAACGTACATTTTGTACGTCACCTCGTTAAGAACGATCAGATTTTCCGACAACTTTGTGCGACCGCGTGTATGCAAGACAAGTTTGGCACAAAATCTGTCAGAAAAAATCAGACCGATTTTGTCGTCGGAATGTCCAACCGTGTGTACAGGGCATTAATCTGCAATATGCAGTTCAGTTTTGGCCACCAGTTCACAAAAAGCGTAGAGGAGAACTGGAGAAAGTGCAGAGAAAGGTGACCAAACTGCTAAGAGGCATAGGGGAACTCAGACATAAAGAAAGATTAGCTGAACTGAATGTATTTTTTCCTGAGAAGAGGCAATTAAGGGGGATCTGATCACCATGTATAAATATTTAAGTGGCCCTTATAGTGAACTTGGCTTATAGTTAGTCACTTTCAGAGATCATTGCAGAGTACAAGAGGGCATGCTCTCCATCTGGAGGAAAAGAGATTTAACCTCCACATATGGAAAAGCTTCTTCATAGTAAGAAATGTGGAAACTTGGAATAGACTTACTCAAAATCTAGTTCTGACAGGCTCAGTTTAAAAAAATGGCTGGATTCATTCCTAAATACACAAAATATAATTTGATATTAACATTTATAGGTAATAACACCAGAGATTGTTGATCCAGGGAGAGCGGGAAGGAATTTATTCCCCCCCCCCCCCCCCACTGAAGCAAATAGGACTATGCTTTAGAAGGTTTTTTCTTACTTTCCTCTGGATCAACTGTGAGTATAGGATTGTGTATATGGAGGTATTTTATGTCTTTATTTATTTATTTATTTATTTTGGTTGAGCTAGATAGACTAGACTAGATGTCTTTATTTAACTTGACTGACAATGTAACTACAGTATATATACCTACATTGACAATTTTTTACCATTGTGGACAAGTACCAATCTTGGACAGTGTCAGAAAATTTATGAACCTAACAGCTAACTTTCCTCTATTAAGCTGACACGTACTGTATCAGAATCTGACATCAAATGTATGGGTTTAAAAAAATTCAAAACCACTGCTCATAAAGGCACTGATTAGACTAGATTGTACCATAAACATACTTCTTGCAACAACCTCCTTTACACACAAAATGCTGCTCACCCTCCTTCATTTATATGTGGGATTCCTTATGCTTAGTTGTTGAGGGTAAATTTATGTAATTATGATCCCCATACAGCAGAGGCTCAACTGGATGATATGATGGAATACTTTCTTGAAACAGGGTATCCCAAGGATCTCCTATGCAACTGTGAACTCTGTTGTGAGGATAGAAGTTTTGTCCTGCTGGCCACTAGGGATGAGCTTTGAGTTCGAGTCGAACTCATGTTTGACTCGAACATTGCCTGTTCGCCTGTTCACTGAACAGCGAACAATTTGGGGTGTTCGCAGCAAATTCAAAAAGCCACGGAACACCCTGTAAAAGTCTATGGGAGAAATCTAAAGTGCTAATTTTAAAGGCTTATATGCAAGTCATTATCATAAAAAGTGTTTGGGACCTGGGTCCTGCCCCAGGGGACATGTATCAATGCAAAAAAAAGTTTTTAAAAACTGATTTTTTTTCGGGAGCAGTGATATAATACTTAAAGTGAAACAATAAAAGTGTAATATTCCTTTAAATTTCCTACCTGGGGGGTGTGTATAGTATCCCTGTAAAGGGGTGCATGTTTCCCGTGCTTAGAACCGTCCCTGCACAAAGTGTCATTTCTGCAGGAAAAAAAATTATTTAAAATCACTCGCGACTATAATGAATTGTCGGATCCCCGTAATACAGAGAACAGTCATTGAAAGTCATTGATAAAAAAAAAGCGTGGGGGTTCCCCCCAAATTTAATTACCACGCCCTTCAGGTCTGGTATGGATTTTAAGGGCAACTCCACGGCAAATTAAAAAAAAATGGCGCGGAGTTCCCCCAAAAAATTCATACCAGACCCTTTATCCGAGCACGCAACCTGGCAAGCCGCAGGAAAAGAGGGGGGACGAAAGGGCGCCCCCCCTCCTGAGCCAAACCAGGTCACACTCCATGCCATTTTTTTTTATTTGGCGTGGAGTTCCCCTTAAAATCCATTCCAGACCTGAAAGGTCTGGTATGGATATTTGGGGGGAACCCCACGTAATTTTTTAAAAAAATTTGACCCAGGGTTCCCCTTAATATCCATACCAGACCTGAAGGGCCTAGTAATTGAATTTGGGGGGACCCCCACGCTTTTTTTTTTTTATCAATGACTTTCAATGACTGTTCTCTGTATTATGGGGAGCCGACAATTCATTATAGCCGCGAGTGCTTTTAAATGACTTTTTTCCCTGCAGAAATGACACTTTGTGCAGGGACAGTTCTAAGCACGGGAAACATGCGCCCCTTTACAGGCATACTATACACACCCCCAGGTACGAAATTTAAAGGAATATTACACTTTTATTGTTTCACTTTAAGCATTATTAAAATCACTGCTCCCGAAAAAACAGACGTTTTTTTGCATTGATACATGTCCCCTTGGGCAGGACCCAGGTCCCCAAACAATAACTTGCATATAAGCCTTTAAAATTAGCACTTTAGATTTTTCCCATAGACTTTTACAGGGTGTTCCGTGGCTTTTCGATTTTGCCGCGAACACCCCAAGTTGTTCGCTGTTCGGTAAACAGGCGAACAGGCAATGTTCGAGTTGAACATGAGTTCGACTCAAACCCGAAGCTCATCCCTAATCTCTAGTAACAAATAATATATAGACCACATTTCAACTTCTCAGATCACCGTAAATTACTTTATTTTGTTTCGTTTTGGATCTGTGCTTTCTTTTTTTTCCTGTAATGCAAACTATGGAAAACTAAAGGACTTTTCTTAATAAACATTTTCTTGATGAAAAAAATACACAGATTTATTTTGTTGATGACTGCTAAATAGCATTACATAGTCCCTTTTGTTAAGTTTTAGCTATCCACCGGAAATCCTCTGATCCCCTTTCTATAATTTGCTGGGAAAGGCTTGTCAATCAAGCCCTACCAATGGATAAAATGATGTATGAGGCTCTTAGTTGCCCCCCAAAAATTGATAATTGTATGGACACCCTGGCTAGAGCCCTAACACACTGTTGCCCATGAATAATGAGTGTGAAGAAGCTTTTTAACATCTAACAGACATACAGTATGCACCTTTATAAAAGAGAATCTGAAATATATACTGCACAGAGAAGTAGTTGAAGTTTGGAGTCATTTTTTATTGACATACATATAACAAGCAAAACCATCTTCAATGTAAACATGGCATAAATATTCTAAAAAACAAACAAAGTCTTGCGAGCTACCATGTGAAAATCCAAATGATAATTAGAGATGATTAAAGGACAGCTGCTAGCATTGATCACGTCCCATATGCTCGTGCCAAAAAAATGAATACCAATATAATGCTGCACTATCCAAAAGTAATCATATGGTAATCTTACTAAATATATATAGTAAATAAATAAATATTTAGTACGATTACCATATGATTACTTTTGGATAGCGCAGCATTAAATGGTATAAATACTGTTAGTGTTATATAGGACCTGTATATATGTATAACTGAGAGGACGCTAAAATATAAACTGTACATGACATCTGTAGAATCACTTTCTTTGTGACAGAAATTTATATTGGAGTGATGTCAGGTAATGACTGGACATGTACAGTTTGTAATGTGTTACTTTTTTTACTGTAAACACTAATAAACTTTTTCTTTAACAGATGTACATCGGCAGAATGGCACTGGCAGGCAAAAGGGCTTACAGGAATGTCCCCTTTAAGAAGCGGTGTCACAAGCATGTGCGCGCTGCCGCGGTCTCCGTGACTGCGGGTCCTGTGGACTCGATGTCCACCGGATGCCCGCGATTGTGTCCCTGAGAGGAAGAACGGGGAGATGCTTTTGTAAGCAAAGCATTTCCCCTTTCTGCCTAGTAACAGGACAGTGATCACAGCTTTCTGTCAACGAGAGCAGTGATCACTGTCCTGTGTGTTAAAGTACAGCCCCCTCACAGTTAAAATCACTCCCTAGGACACACTTACCCCTTCACTGCCCCCTAGTGGTTAACCCCTTCACTGCCAGAGTCATTTACACAGTAATCAATGCATTTTGATAGCACTGATTGCTCTATAAATGACAATGGTCCCAAAATAGTGTAAAAAATATCCGATGTGTCCGCCAAAAAAATCGCAGATCGCCACCACTACTAATAAAAAAAAAAAATAATAAAAATGCCATAAAACTATCCCCTATTTTGTAGACACTATAAATTCTGCGCAAACCAATCAATATATGCTTATTGCAGTTTTTTTTTACCAAATATATGTAGAAGAATACATATCGGCCTAAACTGAGGAAAAAAATGTTTTATATATTTTTGGGGGATATTTATTATAGAAAAAAGTAAAGAATATTGCATTTTTTTCAGAATTGTCACCTCTTCCATCGGCTCAATGTCATCAGTCACTCCTTGCCTAGCCCCACCATCATGCCCTGAGGAGTCCCCTGAACTGTTCGACCACAGTGTAGGGTACATGCTGCAGGTAGGATGCAATGAGGTAGGATGCCCTCCAGGGGCCAGCTTAAGGGCAGGCAACCGACTGCATCACACCGCAGAGCTCCATATGTGCTAAAGTTTTTCCAAAAGTTCTTTGGTGTGGGCCTTTTTTAGACGTGTGCAGCAGATCGCACCGTTGCTGTTTGCAACATATGTCTGAAGCGTATCAAGCATGGCCATAACAGCAGCCGCTTGGGCACCACATGCTTGACCAGACATATATCGAGCTCCCATGTAGTCCGTTGGCAACAGTACTTAAAAGCCAAAGAACAAGCAAGCCTTGCTCCTCATCAGCTGGGATCTCCAACCCCACTATAACCTCAGTCCTCTCAGAGACCTGCACAGAGGTGTTGATTTAGGTGTCCCAAGCACTTCCGGGCAATCTGCTAGCGGGAACACCAACATCCGATTGTAGCAGGCACATTTTTCTACCCCAGTTGCTAAAACGGCGAAAGAGATTCGGTCCCAGCCATCCCCATGCTCAGCGGGTGAATGCTAGTTTGGCTAAATTACTAGCACTCCAACTGCTGCCTTTTCAGCTGGTAGACTCTGCTCCCTTTTTTTTCTCGGAAGGCTATTCCGGCTCTCTACCGACATGTGGAAGGCAATGTCTTGGCCTCGTTGGACAGGGCAGTCAGTGGTAAGGTGCATATTACCGCTGACTCATGGTCCAGCAGGCATGGACAGGAACATTACCTTTCTTTCACGGCGCACTGGATAACCCTGCTGGCAGCTGGGAAGGATGCAAGAAAGTGTGCAGTATTGTTGGAGCTTGTTCCACCACCACGCCTCCAAAATGCTGGTAGTGATGATTCTGCCACACATCTCTCCTGCACCACCTCCTCTTCTTCTTCCTTAATGGTCTCTTCTTGTGCAGATTTGTCCTCGGAACCAGCGGTGCTCCGTAGGCAATCTAGGGGCTACGCAAGCACTCAGGCAAAAAGATGCCATGCGGTGCTTGAGTTGGTCTGCTTAGGGGACAGGAGCCATACTGGGGCAGAGATTCTGTAAGCTTTGCAGGGGCAGGCTCAGAGGTGATTGATGCCACGCCAACTTCAGGCAGGAATGGTGGTTTGTGACAATGGCACCAACCTCCTCTCCGTCCTCTGACAGGGACATTTCACCCATGTTCCCTGTTTGGCTCACGTCCTTAATTTGGTGGTGCAGCAGTTCTTGTGCAGGTACCCGGGCTTACAAGATCTATGAAAGTCTGTGGGCATTTCCGCCGGTCATATAATGCCAGTGCTCAGCTGGCTGACATCCAAAAGGAATGCAACCTGCCCAAGAACCGCCTCATCTGTGACATGCCCACCAGGTGGAACTCAATGTTGGCAATGCTGCAGAGGCTGCACATGCAGCAGAGGGCCATCAATGAGTACCTGTGCGAGTATGGCACCAGGACAGGGTCAGGGGGGCTTGGCTTTTTTTCACCACGCCAGTGGCTCATGATCAAGGATGCATGCACTGTCCTGTCACCATTTGAGGAGGCCACGAGGATGGTGAGCAGTGACAGTGCATGCATCAGTGATACTCTCCCTCTTGTCTTCCTATTGGAGCACACGCTGCATGGAATAATGGACAGGGCACTTGAGGCAGAACAGAAGGAGAAAGAGGAGGACTTCCTTACCTCTCAAGGCCCCCTTTATCCAGACAGTATTCTTGCAGGCCCCCTATCACACAGGAAGAGGAGGAGGATTGTGTCAGCATGGAGGCGGAGCCTGGCACTCAGCATCAGCAGCAGTCTTCAAGGGATCATTTTCAGTCATCCGAAATCCATGGACTTGTAGGTGGCTGGGAGGAGGTGGCTGTGGATCAGGTCGTCCTTAGTGACCCAAAGGTCTCCAGACCAAATGCCTCAGCAAACCCACGCTGCATGGCCTCCCTGATCCTGCAAAGCCTGTGAAAGGACCCTCGGATTCATGGTATCAAAGAGAGGGATCAGTACTGGCTGGCAATCCTTCTTGATCCATGTTACAAGGGTATGGTGGCGGAACTTATCCACTTATCCAGGAGCAGAGGGAGCAGAGGATGAAACATCTTCGGGAGGCCTTGCAGAAAAGGTTTGTGCAATGCGTTTCCAGAGCCTGGGAGGTTACAATTTCCGGGTACTCATGGACAACATGTTGCTGAGGCTTCGGTCAGTCACAGAAGGAGCGGTGGAGAAGGTGGCCATCTGACCGATGCTTTAAGACAATTTTTTAGTCCGCAGCCCCAAGGTCTGATTGGTTCCAGCAACCATCGCCAGCATCTGTTGTACATGGTGCAGGAATACCTAGGGGCAAGATCAGACTTGGAGACCTTCCCAACTGAAAATCCACTGGGTTACTGGGTCTTGAGGATGGATCACTGGCCAGAGCTTGCACAGTATGCAATTGAGCTACTGGCCTGTCCTGCATCCAGCGTTCTTTCGGAACCCACATTCAGTGCTGCTGGAGGCTTTGTAACCGATCACAGAGTGCGCCTGTCCACCGACTTGGTTGATCCTCTCACCTTCATAAAAGCTACTTCATAGCTACTAAGCACCTGATGCTGATGTAACCGATTAATTTTTTTATAAATGTGAGATCCCTTCAAGACTGCCTATGCTGATGCTGAGTGACTATCCTGTTATGCCGAGTGACTATCCTATTCCTCCTCAATGTTCATGTTGCAAGCTTCTAAGAATATTTTTGGTTCTGGGCACCACCACCAGTGGCTAAGACCCAATTTTTCTGCCCCTGTTTAACAGGGGCGTGTAATTACAATTTTTACTGTAATATTTTGCAGCAGGGCTCGTTCCTGTGCTCAACAAGAGTATCGGTGAGGGGTTTCAGTGTTGTGGCACCACCACCCCTGCCTAAGGCCCAATTTTCTGCAGAGTGTATAGGGCAGGCCGTATAGTATATACAGGCAGCCCCTTATTTTCAAAAATCTGACTTACGAATGACTCCTACTTACAAATGCAGGGAGACAACAGGAAGTGAGAGGAAATCTACCCCTAGGAAGGGAAATTGTTTCATGTAAGTGTTAATATGGTAAAAAGGTGTCTCCTCCACTGATTTATCACCAATCATTGTTTTCCTTAAAAACCCCACATTTTCAAAATCCAATTATCATTGGGACAGAAAGTGAGGTGAAATCTTCTGACCAGGGGCACAGACAGCAAAACAAATGTTACAGGGGTGATAACCCTTTCCTATGTTTTCCATGTTTTCCTGGAGCTACACTTACAAAATGTTCCAAATTACAAACAGATTCTACATAAGAACAAATCTACAGCCCCTGCACCGCCTGTATACTGCTGTTCAGAGTATATAGGGCCTGGGGGCCCAACGCCTTTTCTTTTTTCATTTGGGTGCGGGGTTCCCCTCAATATCCATACAAGACCCAAAGGGCCTGGTAATGCGCTGGGGGGGGGGGGGTACCCATGCCATTTGTCTAAATGATTTTCATCCATATTGCTGGGACCCGACATTACATTAAAGCCTCAAGCAGTTTTAAATTACTTTTATTCCTTTAGAGATGTAATTTTGTGCAGGGACTGTTCCAAGCACGGAAACATGCGCCACTTTACAGGCATACTATTGACACCCCCCAGGTACGATAAAGGAATATAATTTACTTTTATTTTTTCACTTCAAGCATCATTAAAATCACTGCTCCTGAAAAAACTTTTAAAACGTTTTTTTCCATTGATGTATAAATACATGTCCCCTGGAACAACACCTGGGTCCCCAAACTTTTTAGGACAATAACTTGCATATTCAATTTAAAAAAAACGTTAAAATTCTCATTTTTGTTTTCTCACGTTCGAGTCTCAGACTTTAACGGTGTTCGAATGTTTGCGCAAACTTTCGGTCCGTTCGCATGTTCTGGATGCGAATCGAACCAGTTTGGCCCATCCCTAATCCACACGGATGTCAGATTGGAAACAGCTGCTATACCTGTGCAGCCGTTTTACACAATTTACATAAATTGGGACTACCTGTACGGGGATGCATGGAACAACTGTACATTCCTGTGTGGGTAAACATGGCCCCCCATGGGCGTACCCTTTAGTATGCCACATGTGAACGAGGCTTTAGTAGTAATTTAGCAGGAATTTTGTAAGTTATGTTGTGTTTATGTGCACTATTAATGATTTTAGTGTATTTTTAGCGAAAATATTGTTTTGATAAACATTTGTGCAAATATCACACTGTCCTAAAAATCTGTAGCACCCTCTTTTTATTCTACTGGCCATGTGCCAGTCTGAAAGCTGTAAGTGAAAAAGGAAAACCTCCAGATTTTCTAAAAAAAAATTGCGTACCTATGATTTTCACTATTTCTCAAAAAGGCGCAATTTAAAATTTACAAATATTTGTTATTTATTAACTAAATACAGGTTAAGCTTTTATATTTAGTAGGAATTTAGCAGGAATTTTGTAAAATTTGCTGCTAAAATGTTGTATCTGCTAATAATGGTTTTAGTGTATGTTTAGCGAAAATATTGCTTTGGTAAACATTTTCGCAAATATTGTGGGGTCTTAAAAATCAATAGCACCTTCTTTTTATTTTACTGGTCCTATGTTTTAGGAAATATATGGTTTGGGGTGGTCTGTCACTAATTCTGAATACTGTAAAGGAAAAATGAAAACCTTCAGATTGTTTGAGAGATTTGTATATTTAAATTTTTTGCGTACGTTCAATTTTAACCATTTTGCAAAAAGGCGGGATAAAAAAATTTCAAATATTTTTTATGTATTAACTCCATACAGGTTAATCTTTTATATTTAGTTGGAATTTAGCAGGAATTTTGTAAAATTAGCTGTTTTTTTATCTGCTAATAATGGTGCAAATTGGTGCAAATACCGCAGCGCCTAAAAAAATCAGTAGCACCTTCTTTTTTTCCAGAGGTCATATGCTTTCAGAAAATATATGGTATGGGGGTCTTTATCAAACTCTGAAAGCTGAAAGCTGTAAGTGGAAATTGAAAATCTCTAAATTTTTAGAGAAATTTTGGGTACGTTCGATTTTCAATTTTGCAAAAAGGCGCAATTTAAAATTTACAAATATTGTTATTTATTAACTCCATACAAATTCTTCAGATTTTTTGATAAATTTGGATATTTACATTTTTGCGTACGTTCGATTTTCACCATTTTGCAAAAAGGTGCAATGTAAAAAAAATTTTTTTGTTATTAACCACTTGCTTACTGTGCACTTAAACACCCTTCCTGCCCAGACCAATTTTCAGCTTTCAGTGCTCTCGCACTTTCAGTGACAATTGCGCGGTCATGCAATGCTGTAACCAAATGAATTTATTATCATTTTGTTCGCACAAATAGAGCTTTAGTTTGGTGGTATTTATTCGTGACTCAGTTTTTTATTTTTTGCGATATAAGTGAAAACATAGCGGAAATTTTGAAAAAAAACAATATTTTCTCCTTTCTTTTTTAAAAGAAATCCAATAAAATCAAATTTTGTCATAAATTTAAGCCAAAATGTATTCTGCTACATGTTTTTTGTAAAAAAAAATCTGTTAAGTGTATAATAATTGGTTTGCGTGATCACGGACATATGTACGCAAATGATCATGTAAAAGGGGTGTGCAGGTGATCACGGACATATGTGTGCAGATAATCATTGGCACATGTTATTTTAATGGGACATATGTGAGGGACATGTGTTTTTATTATTTGGGGACATGTGTGTTTTGGGGACATGTATGTTTTGGAGACATGTGTGTTTTACTGTGGGGACATGTGTGTTTTACTGTGGGGACATGTGTGTTTTACTGTAGGGGACACTACACTGATGATCAGTGAGTAAAAAACTGTTAATACTCACTGATCACCAGCCGGCTGCAGCAATCCGCTCTCCTCTCTTCACCGACGACTTCCGTGTGAGGAGAGGAGGGCCGATTGCCTAGCAACCGGCTGTTTGTTTACCTCACATGACGGCTGTGATTCGACACGGCCGTCATGTGATCAGGAGGGCCAATCACCGAGCCCTCCTGCCGATACGAGATGCGCCGTGTCCGGGTGACACGGCCACATCGGGATCGCGCCGCTGCGCGGGCACGCGCGCAATCCCTCTACTTCTGAAGGACGTTCCGGAACGTCCATTCAGAAGTAGACGGCTCCCACCCGGCCGTATATGTACATTGGCCGGGTGGGAAGTGGTTAATTAACTCCATACAGGTTAAGATTTTATATTTAGTAGGAATTTAGCAGAAGTTTTGTAAAATAAGCTATATTTTTATCGGCTAATAATGGTTTTAGTGTTTTTTTTGCGAATATATTGGTTTGGTAAACATTTGCGCAAATACCACGGGGTCTTAAAAATCAGTAGCACCTTCTTTTTATTCTAGAGGTCATATGCTTTCAGAAAATATATGGGGGTCTTTCACAATTTCTAAAAGCTGTAAGGAAAAAATGAAAACCTTCAGATTTTTTGAGAAATTTGGATATTTACGCTTTGGCGTCTGTTCAATTTTCACCATTTTGCAAAAAAATGCAATGATCATTTTTTTTTTTTTTTTTAGGGTGCAAAAGCAGAGCGTCCGTCCCCTAGACAGTACGTCTGCTACTGCCCAAAGCAGCAAGGGACCGAGCATATTAAAGCCAGGTCCAAGGAGTTCCCTAGCGTGGCAGTTCTTCAGACAA
Source organism: Lithobates sylvaticus (assembly GCA_028564925.1). Taxonomy (NCBI): domain Eukaryota; kingdom Metazoa; phylum Chordata; class Amphibia; order Anura; family Ranidae; genus Lithobates; species Lithobates sylvaticus. Next base: position 100,714,792 of record CM053036.1, read on the forward strand.
TGTACTGATGACAAGACACGAGTGGTTTGTCCAATTTTTTTTTTCCAATAGCATTTTCTGCAGTTTAGCAGTTTTTCAGATACACGCTTTACATACTGTGGGTGTATTCTGCTATTGGAAAAACATTGCAAAAAAATTTAATTTTGCTGTGATTTTATTTATTTTTTTCCAATAGCATTTTCTGCAGTTTAGCAGTTTTTGAGATACACGCTTTACATACTGTGGGTGTATTCAGCTATTGGAAAAACATTGCAAAAAAATGTAATTTTGCTGTTATTTGGGGATTTTTTTTTCCAATAGCATTTTCTGCATGTTCATACACACTTTAGACACTGTACGTGTATTCTGCTATTGACAAAAAATAAAATATTTCAGTGCTTTGTGCATGTGTGCAGGAGTGTGACATACAATCGATCGATATTTCTTCTATTGTGCTATCCCCAAAAAAAAATTGTAGTGACATTTTTTTCCCCAATAGCATTTTCTGCAGTTTAGCAGTTTTTGAGATACACGCTTTACATACTGTGGGTGTATTTTGCTATTGCAAAAACACCTATTTATGGCGAGATCATAAATTATGAAAATATGAGGAGATCATCAAAAAGGGGATGTGGCCCCGGTCGCGGTGCTGCTGGTGGAGCTCCTGTTGCAGGGAGAGGACGTGGTCGATCTGTGCCAGCTACACGCACTAGTGAAACACCTTCCTCAGGTGCGAGTAGGCGATAGATTGGGTTGCTGACAGTGCCTCCAGTTCCTTCACATTGTCTCCTAATGAGGCTGTATGAATGTTGAGGCCAGGACAAGTACAGGCGATAGTAGATTGGGTTGCTGACAGTGCCTCCTGTTCCTTTACATTGTCTCCCACCCAGCCCTGCCCCAGAAGTGGAAGAGATTGTGTGCACCTGCAGCCGATGTCCATCAGTCTTTCACCTCACCCCCTTGCCAACTGCTGCTGCTTTCGCCATTGTGCAGACCGACAAGGAGGGCAGGGGTGAAGACTGGGTGGAAGATGATGTGGAGGACGATGAGGTCCTTGACCCCACATGGAATCAACGTCATGCAGGTGACCAGTGTAGTTCGGAGGAAGAGATGGTGTGCACCAATGCCCAACCACTTATGTTTCAGGGTGCAAAAGCAGAGAGTCCGTCCCCTAGACAGTACGTCTCGGATGATGACGAAAGCCAGGTCCAAGGAGTTCCCTAGCGTGGCAGTTCTTCAGACAATGTACTGATGACAAGACACGAGTGGTTTGCACGCTGTGCAATCAGAGCCTGAAGCAAGGCATAAATGTTCTCAACCTGAGCACAACCTGCATGACCAGGCATCTAAGTGCAAAGCACGAGATGCAGTGGAGTAGACACCTCAAAAACCAAGAAAGGTCTCTGGCTCCTCCTGCTTCCTCTTCTGCTGCAGTCTCGGCCTCTTCATCCACCTCTGTAGTGACAGTGACACCTGCCAACCCGCAAACAGAGGATCTTCCAGCAACACTACCACCTGGGTCACCAACCATCTCCACAATGTCCCATGGAAGCGTTCAGCTCTCTATCTCCCAAACACTGGAGCGGAAGTACCCCCCTAGCCACCCGCGATCCCTGGCCCTGAATGCCAGCATTTGAAAATTCCTTGCCTTTGAAATGCTGTCATTCCGTCTGGTGGAGACGCAGAGTTTTAAAAGGCTGATGTCATTGGCTGTCCCACAGTACGTCGTGCCCAGCCACCACTACTTTTCCAGACGAGCTATCCCTTCCCTGAACAACCAAGTGGGGGTCAAAATCAGGTGTGCACTGCGCAACGCTATCTGTGGCAAGGTCCACCTAACTACGGATGTGTGGACCAGTAAGCACGGTCAGGGATGTTATATCTCCCTAACAGCACACTGGGTAAATGTAGTGGCGGCTGGGCCTGAGGCGGATAGCACTTTGGCGCATGTCCTTCCACCACCGAGGATTGCAGGGCACTTCAGTTTGCCTCCTGTTGCTAACTCCTCCTACTCCGCCTCCTCATCCTCTACCGTCTCCTCATCCGGTCAGCGTAACACCTTCACCACCAACTTCAGCACAGCCAGGGCTAAACGACGGCAGGCAGTTTTAAAACTTTCCTGTTTGGGGGAAAAACCCCACACTGCACAGGAGTTGTGGAGGGACATGGAACAACAGACCGATGAGTGGTTGGTGGCAGTGAGCCTCAAGCCCAGCCTCGTGGTGTGCGAATCTCGTTGCAGCTCTGGGCCTAGGCGGTTTGACGCACATCGCTTTCCTGGCGCATGTGCTGAACTTGGTGTTCCAGAGGTTCCTTAAGAATTACCCCGATATGCCAGAGCTGCTGCAGAAAGTGCGGGCTGTCTGTGCGCACTTTCGGCGTTCTCACCCTGCTGCTGCTCGCCTGTCAGCGCTGCAGCGTAACTTCGGCCTTCCCGCTCACTGTCTCATATGTGACGTGCCCACAAGGTGGAACTCCACCTTGCACATGCTTGCCAGACTGTGCGAGCAGCAGCAGGCGATAGTGGAGTTTCAGCTGCAGCACGCACGGGTGAGTCGCTCTGCGGAACAGCACCACTTCACCGCCGATAACTGGGCCTCCATGCGAGACCTGTGTGCCTTGTTGCGCTGTTTCGAGTACTCCACCAACATGGCCAGTGCCGATGACGCTGTTCTCAGCGTTACTATCCCAGTTCTATGCCTCCTTGAAAAAAACGCTTTAGGCGATGATGGAAGAGGATGTGGCACAGGAGGAGGAGGAGGAGGAGGAAGAAGAGGGTTAATTTCCAAGGCTTTCAGGGCAGTCATTTATAAGTGGCTACGAGGGTGGGTTCCTGCACCAACAAGCGCCAGGTACACAATTGTCTGGCAGCAAGGGCATAGTTCTGGAGGATGACGAGGTGGAGGATGAGGAGGAGATGGAGGAGGAGTAACCATGTTCACAGCAGGGTGGCACCCAGACCAGCTCATGTCCATCACTGGTGCGTGGCTGGGGGGATACAGAGGACACAGACGATACACCTCCCACAGAGGACAGCTTTTCGTTGCCTCTGGGCAGCCTGGCACACATGAGCGATTACATGCTGCAGTGTCTCCGCAACGACCGCCGAGTTGCCCACATTTTAACTGGTGCTGATTATTGGGTGGCCACCCTGCTAGATCCCCATTACAAGGACAACGTGCTGTCCTTAATTACCTCACTGGAGCGTGATCGTAAGATGCGCGAGTACAAGCGCACGCTGGTAGACGCGCTGCTGGTGGCATTCCCACTTGGCAGCGGGGGTACGGTGGAAGCACAAGGCGAAGGCAGAGGAGGGGGAAGAGGTCGCCAACGCAGCCAGGGCACCGCCAGCACCTCGGAAGGCAGGGTTAGCATGGCTGAAATGTGGAAAAGCTTTGTCAGCACGCCACAACAACCAGCACCACCAGCTGAGATGGAACGTCTTAGCAGGAGGCAGCATTTCACCAACATGGTGGAGCAGTATGTGTGCACACGCCTACACGTACTGAATGACGGGTCTGCCCCCTTCAACTTCTGGGTCTCCAAATTGGGCACATGGCCTGAGCTTGCCCTTTATGCCTTGGAGGTGCTGGCCTGCCCTGCAGCCAGTGTATTATCTGAACGTGTATTTAGCACGGCAGGGGGCGTTATCACAGACAAGCGCAGCCGCCTGTCCAGAGCCAATGTGGACAAGCTCACGTTCATTAAAATGAACCAGGCATGGATCCCACAGGACTTGTCCGTACCTTGTGCAGAATAGAAACGTATACCGGTGTTCTGACAAAAACTGTCTGGCCATCGGATAGTGTCCGGCCACTTACTGCGCAGGCGCAGTGCTTGCGCAGTACGGAGGACAAGGAGATTCACAAAATCTCCAAAGATGAATGTCGCCTGCGCAGTGAGTGCAGGTTCAAGCCCGACCATCCAAGTGGACATACGGTAGCACATAGTAACAGGGCCCCTCACGGGCTCGCTTGGCTAGGCTTCAACCTCGGATTATGTGGCTTGAACCTGGAGTCACCGCGCATTGTCTTCGGAGAGTTTCAAAATCCCCTTGTCCTACGTACTGTGCAAGCGCAGTACAGGGCGGACACTATGCGACGGGGGACAGAATTCGACACATCATTCACCACTAGCCTTACCCAGCCATTGTTGTATTTTTGAACCAGTGTTGGCTACCTCGTCCTCCTCCACTGCCGCTTCCACCTACACCGCCACATCCACCGCCACCTCAACCTCCTACTCCATATGGACCTCGTCCTCCTAGGTCAAGATTATAATTTTTTCATTTTTTTAATTTCCAAGTATTTTATTTTCTTATCCATTAAATTGAATAATTTTTTCCAGAAAGTGCGTATTCTGGGGTATTCCCACCATATGTGCGGCATCGTGCCGTTGAGTTTCTGAGGTTCTTAATGACTTCCTGTACCTCTTCTGTAGGGATGAGCCGAACACCCCCGGGTTCGGTTCGCACCAGAACCTTCGAACCGACCGAAAGTTCGCGCGAATTTTCGAACCCTATACGTTATAATGGACGCGAACGTTCGAAATCAAAAGTGCTAATTACAACGGCCAATATGCATGTTAATGTCATAAAACAGGTTTGGGGACCCGGGTCCTGCCCCAGGGGACATATATCAATGCAAAAAGAACTTTTAAAAACTAACGTTTTTTCGGGAGCAGTCATTTTAATGATGCATAAAGTGAAAAAAAAAAAGTGAAATTTTCCTTTAAATATGGTACCTGGGGGGTGTCTAAAGTATGCCTGTGAAGTGGCATGTGTTTCCCGTGTTTAGAACTGTCCTTGCACAAAATGTCATTTGTAAAGGAAAAAAAGAAGCCATTTAAAACCACTTGCGGCTTTAGGTTTGTTCTTAAGTAGAATCTGAACAGGTACATTATGAAGTGTAGCTCCATCCCAAAAAAAACTATTTTTAAGCTTTTTGGAGAACATAGGGAGGGGTTATCACCCCTGTAACATTTGCTGTCTTTGCACATCTGTTCAGAACATGTCACCTCACTTTCCGTCCCAATGACAAATGTTTTTGGAAAAGTGGGGTTTTAATTGAAACAAGGATTGGTGATAAAGTATCAGTAGAGAGGAGATACCTTTTTCCCAAATTAAATCTAACAGGATAGAATTTCCCTTCCTAGGGGTAGATTTCCTCTCACTTCCTGTTTTCTCTTTCCATTTGCAAGTAGGAGTCGTTTGTAAGTTGGATGTATGAAAGTAGGGGCCTGGCGTATATACTCTGCAGAAATTTGCCCTATTAGATGTTGGTGTAGCCACAAGACTGGTGGGCACAGGAATGGGCCCTGCTGTGAGTTAATAGATCAAGATTTGTAATTACAAGCACCTGTTGAACAGGGCAGAAAAATTGGGGGTGGTGGTGGTGGTGGTGGACGGTGTTGCCACAAGACTGTAAGCTCTCACAGTTACTCTTGGTGGGCGCAGGAATGGGCCCTGCTGTGAGTTATTAGATCAAGATTTGTAATTGCAAGCACCTGATGAACAGGGCAGAAAAATTGGGCCTTTGGCGGTGGTGGTGGACGGTGTTGCCACAAGACTGTAGGCCCTCATAGTTACTCTTGGTGGGCGCAGGAATGGGCCCTGCTGTGAACTATTAGATCAAGATTTGTAATTGCAAGCACCTGATGAACAGGGCAGAAAAATTGGGCCTTTGGCGGTGGTGGTGGACGGTGTTGCCACAAGACTGTAGGCCCTCATAGTTACTCTTGGTGGGCGCAGGAATGGGCCCTGCTGTGAACTATTAGATCAAGATTTGTAATTACCCGCCCCTGTTAAACAGGGGCTGAAAAATTGTGCCTTAGGCACTGGTGCTGGTGCCACAACACTGCAACCCCTCACAGATACTGTACTTGGAGCACATTGTTGCGAAGCATTTTTTTATAAAAATTGTATGTACACGCCCCTGTTAAACAGGGGCTGAAAAATTGTGCCTTAGGCACTGGTGCTGGTGCCACAACACTGCAACCCCTCACAGATACTGTACTTGGAGCACAGCAGTCACACGTGTTGCGAGGCATTTTTTTAAAAAATTGTAAGTACACGCCCCTGTTAAACAGGGGCTGAAAAATTGTGCCTTAGGCACTGGTGCTGGTGCCACAACACTGCAACCCCTCACAGATACTGTACTTGGAGCACAGTGTTGCGAAGCATTTTTTTTATAAAAATTGTATGTACACGCCCCTGTTAAACAGGGGCTGAAAAATTGTGCCTTAGGCACTGGTGTGGTGGCATGGATCATTGAGGAGGAGGAAGAGGATAGTCAGTGAACATAAGAGGACAGTCACTCAGCATCAGCATAGGCAGTCTTGAAGGGATGTGATGTGACATTAAAAATTATTCGGTTATATCCGCCTCAGGTGCCTGGTAGCTGGTGGTGATCCAAGACTGATTCATTTTGATGAAGGTCAGTCGATCAACCGAGGCGGTGGACAGGCGCACCCTATGATCAGTCACAAATCCTCCAGCAGCACTGAATGTGCGTTCGGACAGAACGCTGGAGGCAGGACAGGCCAGTAGCTCAATTGCATACTGTGCAAGCTCTGGCCAGTGATCCATCCTCAGGACCCAGTAAGCCAGAGGATTTTCGGTGGGAAAGGTGTCCAAGTCTGACCTTGCCCCAAGGTATTCCTGCACCATGTATATCAGACGCTGGCGATGGTTGCTGGAACCGATCATACCTTGGGGCTGCGGACTAAAAAATTGTCTGAACGCATCGGTCAGACGTCCACCTTCCCCACCGCTCCTTCTGCCACTGACCGAAGCCTCAGCAACTCGTCGCCCAGGACCAGGAGTTTGTAGCCTCCCAGTTTCTGGGAACGCGTTGCACAGACCTTTCTGCAAGGCCTCCCTGAGATGTCTCATCCTCTGCTCCCTCTGCGACGGCAAGATAAGGTCCGCAACCTTACCCTTGTACCGCGGATCAAGGAGAGTGGCCAGCCAGTAATGGTCCCTCTCCTTGATCCGAAGAACACGAGGATCCTTCCGCAGGCTTTGCAGGATCAGGGAGGCCATGCAGCGTAGGTTAGCTGAGGCATTCGGTCCGGAGTCTTCTGGGTCACTGAGGATGACATGATCGCCAGCCACCTCCTCCCAGCCACGTACAAGTCCACTGGTTTGTTGGGACTGTACATCATCCCTAAAAGACTGCTGCTACTGATGCTGAGTGCCAGGCTCCACCTCCATGCTCACACAATCCTCCTCCTCCTCCTCCTCCTCCTCCTCCTCCTCATCCTCTTCCTGTGTGATGGGTGGGACAGGAGGAACACTGTCCGGATAAAGGGGGCCTTGAGAGGCAAGGAAGTCCTCCTCTTCCTGCCTCTGTTCTGCCTCAAGTGCCCTGTCCATTATCCCACGCAGCGTATGCTCCAACAGGTGGACAAGAGGGACAGTGTCACTGATGCATGCACTGTCACTGCTCACCATCCTCGTGGCCTCCTCAAATGGTGAGAGGACAGTGCATGCATCCCTGATCATGCTCCACTGACGTGGGGAAAAAAAAAAACAAGCTCCCCTGACCCTGTCCTGGTGCCGTAGTCGCAAAGGTACTCATTGATGGCCCTCTGCTGCGTGTGCAGTCGCTGCAGCATGGCCAACGTTGAGTTCCACTTGGTGGGCATGTCACATATTAGGCGGTTCTTGGGCAGGTTCAGCTCCTTTTGCAGCTCAGTCAGCCGAGCACTGGCATTATAAGATCGGCGGAAATGCACACAGACTTTCCTGGCCTGCCTCAGGACATCCTGTAAGCCTGGGAACCTGCCCAAGAACCGCTGCACCACCAGGTTGAGGACGTGAGCCATGCAGGGCACATGGGTGAGCTGCCCCTGTCGCAGGGCGGAGAGGAGGTTGGTGCCATTGTCAGAAACGACCATTCCTGGCTTAAGCTGACGTGGCGTCAACCACCTCTCGGCTTGCCCCTGCAGAGCTGCCAGAACCTCTGGCCCAGTGTGGCTCCTGTCCCCCAAACACACCAGCGCAAGCACGGCATGGCATCTTTTTGCCTGCGTACTTGCGTAGCCCCTTGTACGCCTACGGAGCACCGCTGGTTCCAAGGACAGAGCACTGGAGGAAGAAGAAGAGGAGGGGGTGGAGGAGAGAGGTGTGTCACAACCAGTAGCAGTAGTAGCGTTTTGGAGGCGTGGTGGCGGAACAACCTCCAACACTACTGCACCTTGTCCTGCATCCCTACCAGCTGCCAATAGAGTGACCCAATGGGCCGTGAAAGAAAGGTACCGTCCCTGTCCATGCCTGCTGGACCATGAGTCAGCGGTAATATGCACCTTACCGCTGACCGCCCTGTCCAGCGAGGCATGGACATTGCCCTCCACATGCCGGTAGAGAGACGGAATCGCCTTCCGTGAGAAAAAGTGGCGTTTGGGAACCTGCCACTGAGGAACCGCACATTGAACAAACTCACGGAAGGGGGCCGAGTCTACCAACTGAAAAGGCAGCAGTTGAAGTGCTAGCAATTTAGCCAGGCTAGCATTCAACCGCTGGGCATGTGGATGGCTGGGAGTGTACTTCTTTCTACGGTCCAGCAGCTGGGGCAGGGAAATTTGCCTGCTGCAATCGGACGTCGGTGTACTGCAAGTACTTGGTTGTGACACACCTAATTCTACACCTTCAGTCCTCTCAGAGCAGCTTTCAGAGAGGACTGAAGGTGTAGTGGGGATGGAGATCCCAGCTGAGGAGGAGCAAGGAGAGGTCCGCTTAGTTCTTTGGTGTGGGTCTTTTATGTGTGCCTGCCAACGAGCTGCATGGCAGGTCGCCATATGTCTGGTCATGCTTGTGGTGCCCAAGCGGCTGATGTTTTGGCCACGCGAGATACGCTTGAGACAAATATTGCAAATAGCAGTGGTGCGATCTGCTGCACTCGTCTCAAAAAAGGCCCACACCAAAGAACTTTTCTGATAACGTGCAGAGGCAGCGCCCTGCAAAGGCGGAGCTCTGCGGTGTTGTACAGTTGCTGTGCTGGCCTCTACCTGGCCTCCAGGGGGCACCCTGCCTCGTTGGACATGTGACGCCGCATCCTCCTCCTCCTCGTCCTCCTCCTCATCCTCTCTCCCTTCAGGCACCCACGTGGAGTCAGTGACCTCATCATCCCCTCCCTCTTCACCACTAGAGCAAACCTGGCAGTAAGCTGCAGCTGGTGGAACAGTACTGCCAGATTCCTCAAGCTGGGTATCATCATCCGAGCCTTCGAATTGTTGGGCATCCTCCTGGAGCATGTACCCAACACTGTGCTCAAAGAGTTCGGGGGACTCCTCAGGAGGACATGGTGGGTCTAGGGAAGGGGTGGCTGATGATGCTCTGCCAGTACCCTGAGCCTGGGTGAGAGAGGATGAGGAGGATGAGGAGGGCTTGGTCATCCATTCTACCAAGCCTTCAGCATGATGCGGCTCCACATGTCCAGCTGCCGAAAACAAAGACGCGCGTGTCCCATGGCCACGTGCTGATGACGATGCACGACCACGTCCACGGCCACGTCCACTAGAAACAGAGCCTGCCTGCCCTGTGTTCTTGGCTCTGCACGCTCTGCCTCCCCTTGGCGGTCTTCCAGCCATTGTAGTCGGTAGTCCTGTGGGTGCTGCTGAGAAGAAAATATAGGATCTCTGTGTGATGCCACTAACACACGAGAAGTCCTATGGGTGCTTCTGCAAAGAAAATAGAGGAGCTCTGTGTGATGCCACTAACACACTAGAAGTCCTATGGGTGCTTCTGCAAAGAAAATAGAGGAGCTCTGTGTGATGCCACTAACACACTAGAAGTCCTGTGGGTGCTGCTGAGAAGAAAATAGAGGAGCTCTGTGTGATGCCACTAACACACTAGAAGTCCTGTGGGTGCTGCTGAGAAGAAAATATAGGAGCTCTGTGTGATGCCACTAACACACTAGAAGTCCTATGGGTGCTTCTGCAAAGAAAATAGAGGAGCTCTGTGTGATGCCACTAACACACTAGAAGTCCTGTGGGTGCTGCTGAGAAGAAAATATAGGAGCTCTGTGTGATGCCACTAACACACGAGAAGTCCTATGGGTGCTTCTGCAAAGAAAATAGAGGAGCTCTGTGTGATGCCACTAACACACTAGAAGTCCTGTGGGTGCTTCTGCAAAGAAAATAGAGGAGCTCTGTGTGATGCCACTAACACACTAGAAGTCCTGTGGGTGCTGCTGAGAAGAAAATATAGGAGCTCTGTGTGATGCCACTAACACACTAGAAGTCCTATGGGTGCTTCTGCAAAGAAAATAGAGGAGCTCTGTGTGATGCCACTAACACACTAGAAGTCCTGTGGGTGCTTCTGCAAAGAAAATAGAGGAGCTCTGTGTGATGCCACTAACACACTAGAAGTCCTGTGGGTGCTTCTGCAAAGCAAATAGAGGAGCTCTGTGTGATGCCACTAACACACTAGAAGTCCTGTGGGTGCTGCTGAGAAGAAAATATAGGAGCTCTGTGTGATGGGACTAACACACTTCAAGTCCTATAGGTGCTTCTGGGATCAAAATATATGATCTCTGTGTGATGGGACTAACACACTTCAAGTCCTATAGGTGCCTCTGGAAGAAAATATAGGTCTGTGTGATGGGACTAACACACTTCAAGTCCTATAGGTGCTTCTGGGAACAAAATATATGATCTCTGTGTGATTGGACTAACACACTTCAAGTCCTATAGGTGCTTCTGGGAACAAAATATATGATCTCTGTGTGATGGGACTAACACACTTCAAGTCCTATAGGTGCTTCTGGGAACAAAATATAAGATCTCTGTGTGATTGGACTAACACACTTCAAGTCCTATAGGTGCTTCTGGGAAGAAAATATAGGTCTGTGTGATGGGACTAACACACTTCAAGTCCTATAGGTGCTTCTGGGAACAAAATATATGATCTCTGTGTGATTGGACTAACACACTTCAAGTCCTATAGGTGCTTCTGGGAAGAAAATATATGATCTCTGTGTGATGGGACTAACACACTTCAAGTCCTATAGGTGCTTCTGGGAAGAAAATATATGATCTCTGTGTGATGGGACTAACACACTTCAAGTCATATAGGTGCTTCTGGGAAGAAAATATATGATCTCTGTGTGATGGGACTAACACACTTCAAGTCCTATAGGTGCTTCTGGGAACAAAATATATGATCTCTGTGTGATGGGACTAACACACTTCAAGTCCTATAGGTGCTCTGGGAAGAAAATATAGGTCTGTGTGATGGGACTAACACACTTCAAGTCCTATAGGTGCTTCTGGAACAAAATATATGATCTCTGTGTGATTGGACTAACACACTTCAAGTCCTATAGGTGCTTCTGGGATCAAAATATATGATCTCTGTGTGATGGGACTAACACACTTCAAGTCCTATAGGTGCTCTGGGAAGAAAATATAGGTCTGTGTGATGGGACTAACACACTTCAAGTCCTATAGGTGCTTCTGGGAACAAAATATATGATCTCTGTGTGATTGGACTAACACACTTCAAGTCCTATAGGTGCTTCTGGGAACAAAATATATGATCTCTGTGTGATGGGACTAACACACTTCAAGTCCTATAGGTGCTTCTGGGAACAAAATATAAGATATCTGTGTGATTGGACTAACACACTTCAAGTCCTATAGGTGCTTCTGGGAAGAAAATATAGGTCTGTGTGATTGGACTAACACACTTCAAGTCCTATAGGTGCTTCTGGGAACAAAATATATGATCTCTGTGTGATTGGACTAACACACTTCAAGTCCTATAGGTGCTTCTGGGAAGAAAATATATGATCTCTGTGTGATGGGACTAACACACTTCAAGTCCTATAGGTGCTTCTGGGAAGAAAATATATGATCTCTGTGTGATGGGACTAACACACTTCAAGTCCTATAGGTGCTTCTGGGAAGAAAATATATGATCTCTGTGTGATGGGACTAACACACTTCAAGTCCTATAGGTGCTTCTGGGAACAAAATATATGATCTCTGTGTGATTGGACTAACACACTTCAAGTCCTATAGGTGCTTCTGGGAAGAAAATATATGATCTCTGTGTGATGGGACTAACACACTTCAAGTCCTATAGGTGCTTCTGGGAACAAAATATATGATCTCTGTGTGATTGGACTAACACACTTCAAGTCCTATAGGTGCTTCTGGGAAGAAAATATAGGAGCTCTGCCTGCCTGCCACGAACACACTACAAGTCCTATAGGTGCTTCTGGGAACAAAATATAGGAGCTCTGCCTGCCTGCCAGGAACACACTACAAGTCCTATAGGTGCTTCTGGGAACAAAATATATGATCTCTGTGTGATGGGACTAACACACTTCAAGTCCTATAGGTGCTTCTGGGAACAAAATATATGATCTCTGTGTGATTGGACTAACACACTTCAAGTCCTATAGGTGCTTCTGGGAAGAAAATATATGATCTCTGTGTGATGGGACTAACACACTTCAAGTCCTATAGGTGCTTCTGGGAACAAAATATAAGATCGCTGTGTGATGGGACTAACACACTTCAAGTCCTATAGGTGCTTCTGGGAACAAAATATAAGATCTCTGTGTGATTGGACTAACACACTTCAAGTCCTATAGGTGCTTCTGGGAAGAAAATATAGGTCTGTGTGATGGGACTAACACACTTCAAGTCCTATAGGTGCTTCTGGGAACAAAATATATGATCTCTGTGTGATGGGACTAACACACTTCAAGTCCTATAGGTGCCTCTGGGAAGAAAATATAGGTCTGTGTGATGGGACTAACACACTTCAAGTCCTATAGGTGCTTCTGGGAACAAAATATATGATCTCTGTGTGATGGGACTAACACACTTCAAGTCCTATAGGTGCTTCTGGGAACAAAATATAGGAGCTCTGCCTGCCTGCCAGGAACACACTACAAGTCCTATAGGTGCTTCTGGGAAGAAAATATAGGAGCTCTGCCTGCCTGCCACAAACACACTACAAGTCCTATAGGTGCTTCTGGGAACAAAATATAGGAGCTCTGCCTGCCTGCCAGGAACACACTACAAGTCCTATAGGTGCTTCTGGGAAGAAAATATAGGAGCTCTGCCTGCCTGCCACGAACACACTACAAGTCCTATAGGTGCTTCTGGGAACAAAATATAGGAGCTCTGCCTGTCTGCCAGGAACACACTACAAGTCCTATAGGTGCTTCTGGGAAGAAAATATAGGAGCTCTGCCTGCCTGCCACGAACACACTACAAGTCCTATAGGTGCTTCTGGGAAGAAAATATAGGAGCTCTGCCTGCCTGCCAGGAACACACTACAAGTCCTATAGGTGCTTCTGGGAACAAAATATAGGAGCTCTGCCTGCCTGCCACGAACACACTACAAGTCCTATAGGTGCTTCTGGGAACAAAATATAGGAGCTCTGCCTGCCTGCCAGGAACACACTACAAGTCCTATAGGTGCTTCTGGGAACAAAATATAGGAGCTCTGCCTGCCTGCCACAAACACACTACAAGTCCTATAGGTGCTTCTGGGAACAAAATATAGGAGCGCTGCCTGCCTGCCACGAACACACTACAAGCCCCTCTTTCTAACTCAATCCTTCTAAATGAATCTATCCAACCTAACTCTCTCTCAGTAAATCTATCTAACTAAATCCAGCAGAGTGTCACAGATCTAGCCTGCTCTATCTGCGCCGGAACAGCATGTGACCGGCGCAGACGGCGTGGCGGCCTTTTATAGGGGGGGGCGTGTACTACAGCCCCTGAGCTGTAATTGGCTACAGGCGTCCTGCCTGTAGCCAATTATGGCTCTTCGAGTTTCCGGGCTGTGATTGGCCAAGCATGCGGGGTCACAGTGCATGCTTGGCCAATCATCAGCCAGCAATGCACTGCGCCGGCCGCGCCGGCCGCAATGCATTGCGGGGCCGCTCGCATCACACGAACGTGATGCGAGCGGCCAAAATAGTTCTGGGCTCGCCGAGCGAGCGAACGCCCGGTGCTCGATGCGAACGTGGGTTCGCATCGAGCACCGGGCCCATCCCTACTCTTCTGCTGAGAAGGGGGCCTCCAGCATTTTATTTTTATTTTTTATTTTTTATTTTTTTATGTTATTTTAAGTTATTTCCCTATCCACATTTGTTTGCAGAGCACTTGCCATGCTCTTAACAAAATTTTGTTGCCAATTGCAGCCCTCTAGCCCTCTCCCTGACTTTTTTACAGCCATTTTAGTCTTCAAAAGTTCGGGTCCCCATTGACTTCAATGGGGTTCGGAGTTCGGGTTCAAGTTCGGGTCAAGTTCGGTCCCGAACCCGAACTTTTTTCCGAAGTTCGGCCGAATCCGCCGAACCCGAACATCCAGGTGTCCGCTCAACTCTAGTCAGGATTAGGGATGAGCCGAACACCCCCCCCCTTCGGCTCGCACCAGAACCCGCGAACGGACCTAAAGTCCGTGCGAGCTTTAGAACCCTATTAGTTATAATGGATGCGAACGTTCGAAATTAAAAGTGCTCATTTTAAAGGCTAATATGCATGTTAATGTCATAAAAAGTGTTTGGGGACCTGGGTCCTGCCCCAGGGGACATGTATCAATGCAAAATTTTTTTTTTAAAAACGGCCGTTTTTTCAGGAGCAGTGATTTTAATAATGCTTAAATTGAAACAATAAAAGTGTAATATTCCTTTAAATTTCGTACCTGGGGGGTGTCTATAGTATGCCTGTGAAGGGGCGCATGTTTCCCGTGTTTAGAACTGTCTCTGCGCAAAGTGTCATTTTTGAAAGTAAAAAAGCTATTTAAAATCACTCGCGGCTAATGTTAATTCACGGCTCCCGTAACACAGAGAACAGTGATTCATTGAAACTCATTCATAAAAAAAAGTCATTGATAAAAAATAAAAAAAATGAAAAAAAAAAAAAGCGTAGGGGTCCCCCAAATTCAATAACCAGGCCCTTCAGGTCTGGGATGGATATTAAGGGGGATCCCAGCCAAAAAAAAAAAATGGCGTAGGGTCCCCCTCAAAATCCATACCAGACCCTTGAGGTCTGGTATGGATTTTAAGGGGAACCCTAGCCAAAAAAAATGGGCTGGGGCCCCCCTCAAAATCCATACCAGACCCTTATCCGAGCATGCAACCTGGCAGGCCGCAGGAAAAGAGGGGGGGGCGAGAGCGGCCCCCCCTCTCGCCTGAACCGTACCAGGCCACATGCCCTCAACATTGGGAGGATGCTTTGGGGGTCTAAGACCCCTAAAGCACCTTGTCCCCATGTTGATGAGGACAAGGGCCTCTTCCCCACAACCGTGCCCGGTGGTTGTGGGGGTCTGCGGGCGGGGGGCTTATCGGAATCTGGAAGCCCCCTTTAACAAGGGGACCCCCAGATCCCGCCCCCCCCTGTGTGAAATGGTAAGGGGGTACAAAAGTACCCCTACCATTTCACCAAAAAAGTGGCAAAAATTGTAAAAATGACAGGAGACAGTCTTTGACAATTCCTTTATTAAAATCTTCTTTCTTCTTTCTTCATCCTTCGGTTTCTTCATCTTCTCCTTCCTTCATCTTCTTCCATCTTCTTCTTCCATTTTCTTCTTCCTCCGATCCGCTTCTTCTTGCGCTGGTCTTCTCGTCCTTCTCGTCCGGCATCTTCTTCCGTCGGCGTCGGTGTCGGTGTCTTCTTGGGCCGCTCCGCGCAATGGGAGGCTCCCACTGTGTGAGGCTCCGCTCCGTCTGACAGGTCTTTTAAAACGGAGGGCACCTGGTGACCCCGCCCCCCTCTGACATCATGGGGAAAGCCATCATGGAATTCCCCATGACGTCTCTGTGCGTCAGAGGGGGCGGGGTCACCAGGTGCCCTCCATTATAAAAGACCTGTCAGATGGAGCGGAGCCTCACACAGCGGGAGCCTCCCATTGCGCGGAGCGGCCCAAGAAGACGCGTGTACTAAAGCCCCTGAGCTATAATTGGCTACAGGCATCCTGCCTGTAGCCAATTATGGCTCTCCTCGCTGCCGGCGCTGTGATTGGCCAAGCATGCGGGGTCACAGTGCATGCTTGGCCAATCATCAGCCAGCATTGCACTGCGCGGGCCGCAATGCATTGCGGGGCCGCTCGCATCACACGAATTTGATGCGAGCGGCCCCAATAGTTCTGGGCTCGCCGAGCGAGCGAACACCCGGTGCTCGATTCGAACATGGGTTCGAATCGAACACCGGGCTCATCCTTAGTCAGGATCAATGGTGTCCTCAATACTGAGAAATACAGGCAGACACTTGTCAAACCATCAGGGGGGCGTGTGATTGGTCCCAGATTTATTCTGCAGCAGGACAACAACCCCAAACATATAGTCAATGGGGTTGATTTACTAAAACTGGTTAAAATGTTACAACTGTTATAATGTTACAACTCTGGGTCTGTATTAAAGTGTCACTAAACCCAGGACCCTGCATTCATGATATCTGGTCTCCCACAGTACACAGAACAAGGAAATGCAATAGTTTTAGTAAATACAGTATAAACAGCTAAATACCTTTTCTCATGAGCAGTTAGAGCAATCTTGTGACTTGTATCACTATTTGGCTAAAGTTTGTAGGAGGAGTTGGTAGGTCTAGAGTGTGAAGGGTTTAGAATAAGCTCAAAATAAACAAATGTGCTCAGGAAGGCAAGTGAGGGGAGACTGGGGAACTTCTCTGAGCATTTCTGGTTTGATAGAGCTGTCATTCTCTAGCTGTTGTGGCCATATAAACAGTATAGATCAGGCTTGATTAGTTGCAATGGGGGGCAGGGGAAACATTAGAGGTCTAATAGACCCCTGATGATGCCATAAAGAGAATTTGTCAAAAAATAAAAAAGTTTAAAAATTATAATAAAATGTAACTAAAATAAATTAAAAGCATGGTATATTGATATTTTTGAGTACCATTCTTTTTGCCATGTTCAGGTACATGCAGTATTAAAGAGGAAGTAAAGCAAAAAAAAAAATGCACCCTGCAAGGCAAAGGCATAGTGAGCTAGTATTCATAGCATACTAGCTCATTATGAATAACTTACCTGAGATGGAAGCCCCCAAAGCGACCCTCGTTCTCCTCCTCCGACGCCGCCATCTATCCCGGAGTGACTTCCGGGTATTGCGGGTCCAGCGCTGTGACTGGCCGGAGCGCTATGATGTCACTCCCACGCATACGCGCGGGAGCCGCCACTAACAGCATGGCCGCCGTTAGCAGCGGCATGCTCAGTGCGCCTGCCCGCCACTGTCTATGGCGCATTTGTCGTAGACAGCGGTGCCTGTCTTTTGCAAATATCTCCTAAACCATGTAGGTTTAGGAGATATTTCTTGCACATACAGGTAAGCCTTAATCTAGGCTTACCTGTAGGTAAAAGTGGTCTGTAAGGGTTTACAACCACTTTAAGGCTTGACACATTTGGTATCTATGTACTCTACCCTACTTAATCTTTAAATTTTACCAAACATTGGGGTAAAAATTGTGTTTGCGTGCAATAAAATTATTTTCTTTTGTAAGTTCCTTTTGTAATGCTTACACTATAGATGCTGCTTTAAGATGTCAGTTGTAGATTGTTTATTTTTATAACCAATAAAAACTATTGAAACTAAAATAATTTTCTTTTGAAAGTATAGGTGTGATAAACAGATGTACACATTGTGTGCAGCATTAACAAATTCCAGCTACCATCTTTTGTACTTTACAGGACCTCTGCTTTAGGAAAATATATAATGTTTTGGGGTTTTTAAATAATTTTATAGTCAAAATGCAAATTTTAACATGTGTGCAAGAATTGGCCACTGCATGTTGGCACAGTATATCATTTCACTGGTTTAAGCTGTAAGAAAAAAATGGAAGACAACTGATGAAATGTCCAAAGGTTATCCTATTACCAATATGTTCTTAATTTTAAATTATAATTCACAAACTTATAAATGTACATTATGTTTAAATGAAAGATTTTTTTAATACAAAATCCTGAAATGCCATTTGTGTATTAGAATTTTTATACTGTTTTGTAATTTTACTAATGTATCATTTAAGTCAGTTTCATTAGTGCATGAAAGTATGCTCATATTTTATGCTGTCACCTAGCCTGAGGTAAGTATGGTATTAGCTTTCCGTATTAGATTAAGTGGTAACTGGTTGAAAGGTCCTGAGATTGCTTGCTTCTGTTGGCTTTGTGCAACGCATTTTACAAATAATAAAGCTTTGTTGAAATTGTAGAGTACTACACACTTTGTTTATAAATCTTTTTAAACACAGCTCAATGGTTATCTTCTTAAACTATTTTAAAAATATTTTCACAGGAGCAGAGAACACTGCATTTTTCTGTATAACAGAGTGCACATGATGTAGATATTTATGGCATATGAGCATTATTTTATAATATAGAATGGCAGTATTAAAGTGGTTGTAAACCCTTGCAATCCAATTTTGCTACAGGTAAGCCTATAATTACCTGCACGGTTTAGGAGATATCCCCTGTATATGCATGTGCCAACGTCATTGGCACATGCGCACTGAAGCAATGGCACGTACATGCCATTTGCTTCAGTGAGTGTGCCGTTACCGGCATGCACGTGGAAGTGATACCCGGAAGTAACATGCAAAGTTTGACGAAGTACAGACCATCAAAAATAACATATGTAACAAAGAAAAGAACATATGCAACAATTAAAAAGAAAGTGCTATGGAAAGAGGTTGAGTTCCCAGCTCTGCCACCTGCTGCTATAGTAATAAAGGCAATATTAAACCCAAGACCATAAAAATGTAAGTATTGCAGCTTACCAATCCTTAAATGTGATGGCTGAATTCATTTTATTCTTTTAGGCTTTTTTCCTTCTTTTTTTTATCTGGTGATATGGCCAGTAGCACACTTCCTGTCTCCAATATAGATAGAGGAGCAATGAGATACCTTTGGACAGCAGGGTAGAGGGTACTGTTATGCCGCGTACACACGAAGGGACTATCCCGCGGGATTATCCGCTGGACCGAAGTCGAGCGGATAATCCCCTCGTGTGTGGGCGCCGGCGGACTTTTTTTGGCCAAAGTACGGCGGACTAAAGTTTTAAGTTTTGTTTTAAAATTATCCGCTGGACTTGGCAGTCCAGCGGACAATCCGGCCGTGTGTAGTATGGTCCGGCGGACCAAAAAGGACGCATGCTCAGTAGCAAGTATTTTTCTAGTATTTTTCGTTTTCTAGTCCCGTTGTATGTGCTGTACGTCATCGCGTGAACCGTCAGACTTTTTGCGTGATCGTGTGTGGTCAAGTCCGTTCGCTTTTTAGTCCAGCGGACCCAGCTGGAAAGTCCAGCGGATTGTCCGCTGGACTTAGGTCCGCCGGGAAAAGTCCCTTCGTGTGTACGCGGCATTACATGCACTATAGGTTTAGATGGACTATAGGTTTAGATGTTACATGCACTATAGTTTTAGATGGACTATAGGTTTTGATGTTAGATGCACTATAGGCTACTATAGCCAAACTTCAGCTAACACGTTTTAAGCAGCTACAGCAACAATAAAAAACACCTTACCACCGTGTTTCCTTAGTAAGAAGGCTGATAATAATACACCTCACCCTGTGTGGGTTAGATCTCTCAATATTACTGCAACCAGCATTCTATCTCTCCCTCAGTCCCTGGGACACTTACCTCTACATTTTCTATCTCTCTCTCAGTGGAAGCTCAAGGTTAATAATTTCAGATCTCAAACCATACAATCCCTCAATAGACCAGTAACCCAATCTGATAATATTAATATATAAAATATATTAATATAATATATATTTTATATATACAATTTAAAATCAACATACATATACTAAAAACATAATAAATATCCTCTGTATAAAACACTTAGAACATATATCACCACACATTGACATATCTCCAAATCAGCACAATGATCCTAAAAGCTCTTGTGAGGAGCAAACCTGTGTAAAAAATAAACTGAATAGGGATTTAAGGAATTATACTGTAGGTATACAATATAATGCTAGTGAATCTTGAACTAGAAGCTACTGAATCCCCTATAATGGAAGAGGGGGAGAATACATAGAGTAGTGTGGATGCTGAATCAGAAGGTGATTACTAAGGATGGGCAGAACAACCCTGTTCTGTTTGCAGCAGAACTCCCTAACAAGGGAAATGTTCTAACCCGAATGGCGAAACCCATTGAAGTCTATGGGAGCTAAACAGGAAAAATCAAAAGTGCCCACTTTGAAGGCTTATATGCAAGTAATTGGCCATAAAAGGAGTGTGGGGGTCCGGGTACTGCCCTTCAAAAATTCTCCTAACCCCTGGGAGGTCTCCCATCAAATGCATGCTCTGCACTTTGACATTTTTTATATAGGTAAAGGGTGGGGTCACCTAGCTACGTCATCCGGTGACACTGCCCCCTTATGATGTCATGGACTGGTGCATGCTGGGAATGTGATGTCACATGGGGTGGGGCCACCGGGTGATGTAGCTAGGTGACCCCGCCCCTTACTATATAAGAAATCACAAAGTGGAGAGGACAAATTCAGTGGCCATGAGGCAGGGCATTTTTGATTTTTTTTTTCAGGGTGGCGTGATTGACGATGGATTTAAATCAAGGGACACAATTTTTTTATAATTTTATAAAGGATTTGTCAAAAACTGTCTCTTGTGTTTATAAATTTTTGCCCCTTTTTGGGTGAATGGGTACTATGTACATTCACATAGCAGGGGGCAGGATCTGAGGGCCCCCTTGTAAAAGGGGGCTTCCAGATTTCAATAAGCCCCCCGCCTGCATACTCCGACAACCACAGCCCAGGGTTGTCGGGAAGAGGCCCTTGTCCCCATCAACATAAAGAAAAGGTGCTTTGGTGGGGGTGCAGGGCCCCCCTGCCCCAAAGCACCCACCCCCCGTGTTGAGGGCATGTGGCCTGGTATGGTTCAGGAGGGGGTGCTCGCTTGTCCTCTCCCTTTCCTGACCTGCCAGGCTGCATGCCTGAATAAGGGTCTGGTATGGATTTTGGGGGGTCCCCACGCCGTTTTGATTTTTTACATTTTGCTGTGGGGTTCTCCTCCAAATTCATATCAGACCCGAAGGGAGCTTTGCCCAATCAGGGCACAGAATGCACTGTGCAGTGCTCAGTGCATTGCAGGGTGTTCGTCGGGTGAACACCCTGCAAATTCTGGTGTTCTGCGAAGGGCTGAATGGGCAAATGTTCACCCTGAACTAATGCTTGGCCCAAACCATTCGCCCATCCCTAGTGATTACCCTCAGTGAATAGAGGAAGATAAAGGTGAAACAAAGAGGAATGGTTTAAAAAAAAAACATATGATTATAACCAAATGGGGCATCCTATGCCATATAAGAAGAACTGAAGGACACCCCCAAACTTCCAAGGGCATGGCAGTGATGGAGAGGGAAGTCCAGTAAGGATTTGAGATCAAGGAGCATGGTGGAATTATAATAGGAGAAATTACAGGAATTGGTAGGGTGAGAGTAGGAATGGTGAGCCTGATAAATCATGGAGAAACTGATTTTGGCCACTATGTGACAGAGATGGGCAAGAAGCCCCTGCATATGGAGATGATCAACATTTTTTGTGGCAGGGCCACCAGAGAAAGCACCCATCTTGGAGAATGTACAACAGAAACAATCAGCGGTACAATTGGTAGTGACTAAAGAAAAATTAAAAATAACCCTAGTAGGCTGAATAAAAAGATCACAATTAGGAAGAAATCAAGTAGGGGTAGGAGGGTGGGAAGGAAAGTACAAGAAAAGAAGAACAGGTGGAAGTGGGGACTGTAAAGGATCAAATTTTTAATATTTTTAATTTAAGTGAGAGGAGTTTAACTAAGGAGTAGGCAGCAGTGTTACAGAAGGGTTTGAATTTTGCCCCCACAAAAAAGCTAAATACATTTTGAGTATTTGTAGGGATGCCGAAATTTATAAGAAAATTTACAGTAAAGAAAATTTCAAAAACCTGTTGGAGCGAGGTACCTGTACCCGCAGTATTGAGGACAAGTACACTACTTTGAAACCCAAATCCTATTTTAATCCCATTGAGGTGAATGGGGAATTTTTAAATACTTTCAAGAAGGCAGTATTGGAGGATTTTTTTTTGGTATGTATTTGTACATGCATTTTTATTGTTTTTTTTGCTTGATGTGCATTTTAATGTTTTTATTTGATCTGTGCTACAAATGGTTAATATGCTGCCAGTCAGGCAAAGTTAATAAAGTAACTACTTAGAAGTAAGTTCCTGTTACTTGCTCATTCCCACCGATGAAGAAGGTTCCACCTTTGAAACGTGTATGGGTATAGGAGAACAGAGCACTGTTACAGTATCTGATTTGGTTGTTCTTGGTTACTGCAATAGGAAAGCCAGCCTGCAGCAGACTGACCTAGAGGGATTACCTGTTCTGATAAGCCTGTATTACAGATCTTCGTGTGAGTACAATGATGGTCTGACACTGTACGATAAACATTATTTGTGATACTATTCAAGGAAAAGCACTTTTATTTGTTTGCGTTATAATATTAACCTCCCTGGCGGTATTTCCGAGTCTGGCTCGGGGTGGAATTTCCAGACTCAAGATTGCATTGCAGGATACAGGGAGAGTTACTTACCTTGTACTTCTACAAGTACAGGCATAGAATTTGAAATTAAACCTTTCATCACCTGTGCCACCGAGAGGGTGGTTTATCTACTCCAGTGCCCATGTGGGCTTCAATATGTCGGTAGGACAAAGCGCCCCCTGAAGGTGAGGTTAAACGAACATGTCACCAACATCCTGGGTGGGTTCCCTAAACATCCAGTTTCCCGGCATTATTTAGAGGCCCATATGAAGAACCCCTCAAAGACGATCTTTCTGGGGATCGACAAATATACGGCACCGTGGAGAGGGGGTTCTCTTGTGCGTGGCATCTCCAGATTGGAGATGTCATGGATACATAAGATTAAAAGTTACACCCCTTTTGGGTTAAACGTTGACATTGATGTCAACGCTTTCATTGACAATTCCTGAGTCTTCCAATTCTAATTTGGGGACTCGTATGGTTATTATGGGGGTTTAATTGCTGTACCATCCTTATGATGTAATTTTATGATTAACACATCTGATTTATGTTCGCATACCATATATATTGTGATGTATAATAATGTGAGGTGAGAAACATCAATGGCCATTTTTTGATCTTTGATCTTTATTGAATTTTTGTTCTTGTCACCCATTTATTGTGTAAGGAAAGAGGGTTTTTTGGGGGTCTTTTTCTTCTCTCTTTCTGCAATTATGCCTCTTTAGGTAATAAATACATGATGTATAATATTTTTGACCATATTTACATCTCTCAATACGCTTATCATTTTTTAGCTTATTAGTAGAGATATTACACACACATTTTTATTAGGCTATTTGCCACTGTTAGAGCCCCTTTTGGTGGAGTTAGCTGTGGTAATTTTCCACTTGTAATGTATCACACGGTTAGTTCATCTAGCTGTGGTCTGATATTTGTCCACAAGATGGGGCTCCTTTTTTAGTGTAATTTTCGGTTTTTATATTTTATTTATATATATTTTTTTATTTCCACACATATTAATACAGGCTACTTTTTGTCTTGAGCCTAACTTAACAGTCCTCATTTTTATTTGTACTATCATATACTCAATTCGGCTTATTTAAATGTTGCTCAGGTTGAGGATATGGAATATACATAGATAAGGCTATTAGTCTTAGTCCTTTCTATAAGAGGGTTAAATTCAAGGTCAATCTAGTTTTACCCGCTATCTATAAAGTTGCGATGATTCAGTGCGTCGCCCGTTCCCCAGAAGACGACGATTGGTCGAAACGGACGTAGGGAGGCTGACGCACTGACGTCATCGCGTTCCGCGTTGTGAGCGGGTGTATTGCAAGCCGGCCGGCGTATTTTACTTGTCCTGCTTATATGCTTCTTTCTCTGTGTAAGTAGGATTGCTTTTCTTTTAATAAACGTATTATTTGGTATCACACTATGGGAGCATCCCCTTTTCTTCCTGTATTCCATATTGGCTGCTGAATGATCCTGGGGTCGATGCTTTTGTTTGGAGAGTGTGTCCATTCCTGATTGATCCAAGCGGTAAACATCATTGGAACCTCTATTCCTGGTCTAACCTGTCTGAGG
Source organism: Lithobates sylvaticus (assembly GCA_028564925.1). Lineage (NCBI taxonomy): Eukaryota > Metazoa > Chordata > Amphibia > Anura > Ranidae > Lithobates > Lithobates sylvaticus. The sequence goes on from CM053036.1 coordinate 100,738,873, forward strand.
AGATCCAGATTGCTGCTGATGCCTGATGGTTCATATCTGTCCCGTTTACATTATACTACAGGCTTTTTTAAGCTTGCCCTCTGGTAAGCGCAATCTCATATTGGTGGTGGATCACGGTGTTTTCGATTTTTATTGTCACCAGAAGTTTGAGTTCACATTGTCACATTTATGAACTATTTTTTCACTCACCATTATTTTTAATTTTTTTCATTTTTCTATTCATTTTTTATGTCACTGGACTTTATTGTTTGAGTGCATTGTGAAATGTGCATACATATTGTTTGATATATCACATTGTTGTTTGAGGATTTTATTTACACCATGGTATAGGTCACCAATCACCTATTTGTTCCATTAGCGCGGCTTTATTTATTGTTTTACTTACCTTGTCCCCTGGATCCTGCAATGTCTCCCTGCTGTGTGTGCGAGCTCCTCCGCTCGATTCACACAGTGCCCGAGTGCTGCTGAGCTCCGTTCCCTGCGACATTGCGACGCACGGGAGCGGAGATCGGCACCAAATTCCAAAAAGTTAAAACACACAATACACATACAGTACTGTAATCTTACAGATTACAGTACTGTATAAAAAAATTAGCAGTGATTTAAATAATGCTTAAAGTGAAACAATAAAAGTGTAATATTCCTTTAAATTTCGTACCTGGGGGGTGTGTATAGTATGCCTGTAAAGGGGTGCATGTTTCCCGTGCTTAGAACTGTCCCTGCACAAAGTGTCATTTCTGCAGGAAAAAAAGTAATTTAAAAGCACTCGTGGGTATCATGAATTGTCGGCTCCCCGTAATACAGAGAAAAGTCATTGAAAGTCATTGATAAAAAAAAAAGCGCGGGGTTCCCCCCAAATTCAATTACCAGGCCCTTCAGGTCTGGTATGGATATTAAGGGCAACCCTGGGTCAAATAAAAAAAAAAAATGACGTGGGGTTCCCCCAAATATCCATACCAGACCCTTCAGGTCTGGTATGGATTTTAAGGGGAACTCCACACCAAATTAAAAAAAAAAATGGCGTGAAGTTCCCCCCAAAAATCTATACCAGACCCTTTATCCGAGCACGCAACCTGGCAGGCCGCAGGAAAAGAGGGGGGACGAGAGAGCACCCCCCCTCCTGAACCATACCAGGCCACATGCCCTCAACATTGGGAGGATGCTTTGGGGGTCTGTGACCCCTCAAAGCACCATGTCCCCATGTTTATGGGGACAAGGGCCTCAACCCCACAACCCAGTGGTTGTGGGGGTCTGAGGGCGGGGGGCTTATCAGAATCTGGAAGCCCCCTTTAACAAGGGGACACCCAGATCCCGCCCCCCCCTGTTTGAAATGGTAAGGGGTTACAAAAGTACCCCTACCATTTCACAAAGAAAGTGTAAAAAATTGTAAAAAAACACACTGACACCGTTGGGAAAAGTCCTTTTATTAAAAAAATAAAATAAAAAAAAGATTCCAGCGGTGGTAATCCACTCTTGCTATCCAGCGATGGCTGATCTCTTCTCCGGGGTCAAGCGATGGGTGATCTCTCCCAATGACATCCATCGCAGTCCATCCTGTCTCCACGGAGACACTGCAGGAATCCCGGTGATGGCCTGATAAGGTGTTAGCTGAGGAGGACAGGGACACCCGTCACCTGACTAGGGATGATATGAGAAACAAAATCAAGAAAGTCACAAAACTCAATCAAAAGTTTAAAGCTAAACTCCAGGAATTCAGCCACTTTCTAAAAGGTACCCTGTATCAGTACTTTCTTTGTGTTTTGGAGTCACATAACTGGGTTTGATGCTTTGTCTTAATATTACCCACTTTGTAAACTCCCCTTTAAAGGTGTCAGTTCTTCAAACCATCAGGCTTAGGCCCATTTCACACTTATACAACTTGTCCCACGATTTAGGACTGCAAAGTAGCATGACAAGTCGTTCCCCATGATTTCCAATGACAGCCATTCATATAATATGACTTCAAGTCGTTCCGACTTCAAAGTAGTCCCTGCACTACTTTGGTCCGATTTTGATGCCACTTACACAGGCATTACTTGAAATCGCGGCAAAATCGCGTCCGCGAATCGTGGTAAAATCGCGTGACTTTGAAGTCACACAAGTGTGAAAGATGCCTTAAATTGGCCTATTTTGCTATACAGGTACTCCCTAAGTTCACCTTCTAATCTTGGACAGCCTCCCACAAAATATTAAAATTACCAGGTAACATAATTGTGTTGATATATCAATTTATGGGCCAGGTATAAGCCACAAACTTTTGGACCCATTTCACACATGTGAATGAATGAATGAATGAATGACTTGTGAATGAATGAATGACTTGTACGAATGAATGAATGAATGACTTGTATAGCGCAACCTATGCGAACTGAATCGCCTCAGGTCAGTGGCAAAGCATCTTTTTGACCGACTTGCTCAAATTTAACTAGTAGTACGACAATGAATGGTTATGTTCAGAACAGGGAGAAGGCATGGGGTCACTGAGGGGAAAGGGAATCAAACCTTAGTTTTTAAAATACACACACAATGTTTTTAAAATACACACACAATGTTAATAAATGTTAATAAAATCCCTTGATAAAGACACGTGGGCGTGTCGCAACGCGTCGGGAGGAGGAGCTAAGCAACACTACTGAGACAAGCAGGGCAGGGAGCCCAAACAGTGCCTGACATATTTCTAACCACCGCGCTTCGTTCGTAGGGTGCTGTGTAAGTAGATGGGCTTCAGCCACAACACATGCACACCATTCCAAGTATAACTATATTGCGCAATGGTTTTTTATCTGTCTTCTATCCTCATGCAAACACGGAAGAGATAGTAAGGACGTGACCAGCAGGAAAGAGGACACCACAACTAAAGATAAGTAAAAGTATTATGTGTATACCTGCTCAAAAATATACATTTACTAAATGGTGCTTATCTTTCTCATTTGTGGTGTACACCTTTTATCCTTCAAGTTTTAACCTGTGCTCAACACCAAAGGGCAATTAGTTAGTAAAACATCTCAGCACTAACTAATCAGGAACAACACCTGTCTAAGCAACCGCAAATTAAACACCTAAGGAGACATCAATTAGATGCATGGACTCCTAAAGGATTCTAAAAACACCTATGGTGTTTCTCCCAATTTAATCGCATAACCCAATATGCGTTTTTCCACAAAAAAATCGCACAATTAAATGCGTTTTTTTTCAGTTTTAAACGCATGGATTTTTTTAATGCGTTTTTTTCAGTTTTAAACGCATGGATTTTTTAAGGGTTGGAATGTAAACGTGGTTTTACCTCATTCCTAAACTGTCTTTTATTCACAGCACTATCGCACAAATATCACTTAATCACTGGTACCACAAAAAGGAAAAGGATCCACTTATTTATATATTTACATATGGTTTTATGTATTTATTTATTTATGTATACACACTCAGTGCACGGATTTTAAGGAGGTTTTACACATCACTTGAATAGCATCATTGCACAAGCAATTTTTAATCAGATCTACACGATTTTTAAGGTTGATTGAGAGCGCACCCATTTCACATAATTATTAACATTGTGTGTGTATTTTAAAAACCATTTCTTCTACGTGTGAGAACACTAATATATGGGTTGCAGCATCATCATTTGGCTATCTTAAAAACATTGTTGCCGTTCTGTCTTTGAATACCCATTCTAGCGCTTAAGTACACATACCTAACAATCAAACCTTAGGTTGTTTGTACTTTACATCTTCCTATCATGGGCAAATCCTTGGCCATTCTGATATAACGAACTGAAACAAAATGTTCTAGTCAGTGTGGAAGTTTGCCACTTAGCCTCACCTTCATGCAGTATTTGGACAACGTCATTGGCCAATAGGAATATGCATGTGACAGGAATGGGCAAAACTTCAGCATTATCAGGAGCTAAGATCTTGCTTTGACAAAAAGGATTAGGAAGCCGCAGGCCTCCTTCCCTTTTTGACAACGTTTCCATGGAAAACAAAAGCAACATGAACAGTGGGAAATTTCAATATTTTAATTCACAAAATATTAAAGAAGAGTTAACAAATCAAGAGATAATGTAGAAGGCCCCTTTAGGATTTTAATTATAAATGTCCTTAATCAGAAGATAGAAGGTGGAAATACCACATACCAGAGCCCAGCCACTATACCTAAAGGTGAAGCTACAGATTCAGCTTAAGCTCCTCCTGGCTACACTTCCCTGACATGTTTCACCCACCCATGGGGCTTAATCATAGATGATTACACATCAGAGAAGTGTAGTCAAGAGAAGCTTAGGCTGAAGTCGTATCTGTATAGAGGTTGGGCTCCAGTGTGTGGTGTTTCCACCTTCTGTCCTCTAATTTACTTCTATTAGCCTGGCTGAGCTTGTTTGAATGCCAGCACCCATTTTGTACTTTGAACTGCAGGTGAGGGCTTTGTATTGCTTTCATCGGCTCTCCAAGTTCTTTGCATATGGGTCATAATGGTCCCTAATGTTTTATAGATGTAGTTTTTTATATATGCATTCATTAAAACATATACTGTATATTCTTAAATCCATTTACAAATAATATTTGTGTGTGCTTATATGCATGTCATTGTTTATGTGTATCACTGTAATACCACACAATGCAGGGTTTTCTGTTCCCTTTTATAAACACCATCCAAGTGTGTCTGAAATCCACATAAGCCAATAAAATAATTGTTGGACAAAATCTAGTTGTTATTCTATGGGGACAGATATTGTTCTATTCATCAGAATTTAATTGTGCACAAAATGTGCCCATTTGTATTCAAATGAAGCCTCTGACATCAATCTGCAGACTTTTAGAATACTGAAATAGTCTTTAGGAACAGGATCAGCATCAGCAATTATCCAAGTCAGCTCGAACTTGAAATCCCAGTTGATCTACTCATCTCCTCATAAGTTATTGTGTTCCTTTTATTTGAGCACATGGATTGCTAAAACCTATGGCACCTTAGAGGGAAATATTAAGATAATTGTATTGTGTAAAAATGTCTTACTGGCACATGTCTACAATCCAGTGAATCCTGCTTAGTAATTTTACATTATGATAAGAAGCGTCTCTTAAACAATACCATCTGGCAAAGTGTATTTCTGTTTACTATTGCACATCAATAATGTTCCTGCAATGGTCTTGGGAACTCATTAATTGTGCAGATAACTGTTATGGCAATAGAATACCAGATGTTTACAAAAAGTTTTTATTAACTTTTAAAAAAATAAAAAAAATGTATTTCATTCTTTAACAACCATTATATTTTGCTTTATCCAGTACAATTAGTGTACTTTCCAGTAGCTGCTGGAACTAGCCCTTTTAAAATGATCAACCTTCTCTGTTGTTATAACCAGCATTGGTGATTGCTTGCTTTTTTTGTCATATAATCACAGCATGTAACAGACCTAGGTTTATATTATGTTTGTAATGCCATGTTCTTATCCGACTAGTGATGATGATGTAAAAAATGTGCTACCCAGAGCAACTCATTTCTAATTACTGTAATTGCTTATATGAGATATAATATGCTAGCAGTGTGAAAGTACTTATATATGTTCTAGGGATGGTATGAGAAACAAAATCAAGAAAGTCACAAAACTCAATCAAAAGTTTAGAGCTAAACTCCAGGAATTCAGCCACTTTCTAAAATGTGCCAGGTTAATATTGGTTAGTCACCTTTTTAATTTAAAGTATCTTTTTAATTTACTATTTACAATTTTACTCAGCACCAGGAGTACAGCTATCACTTTACTTCAGGTGCTCCAATCCTGGATCTTCAGGTTTCAGCTTTTGAAACTGCAGAGTCAACTGCAACTGCTCTGCCCACCCCTAATCTCCACTTGTGCTGCCATGGGGTGCTTTATATTATGTGAACCTATTCACAAAATACAAAGCCTTCTGTAAATTGACTCCTGTAAATGGACAGTTGAGGAGCAGAGTGGTTGTTGTGTTGGAAAGCCTCTGTCTCCTGTTGGAGGGCCGGGAAGTGGAATGCACTTCATTGGATTAAGTCATATAGTCACATACCCATAGTAAGCTGGCACAATTTAGAGAGTGTCTAAATTCCTAGACTTTAGCTTTAAATATTATTATGTTATTATTGTGAATGTACTGTATATACATGCAAATTAACATCACAGCAATAATTACCTCAGAGAACACAATATTTAGAAAAAGCTAATGAGTATAAAAACCTTATACTTGTACATATGTTACCTTTTAGTTATGTATAGTCATTGAACTTTGTGCCTTGAAAAGTAAAAAAGTTACATCTGGCCTGTTCAATTGATTGTCTGCAGGACTTTTTCTTGTGGCCTGTCCTAAATCAGGCGAGTGCTAAGGGCTGAAACATCAGGTGGAGGTTTTATGCCCCCACACAAGCAGAAGCTCTTGGTATTTTACACTATCTGGGGTAGAACAGTAGGGAATCACTAGAGGTGTGTATAAGTTAATAATAATCACAATAAATGGAGTGACTGTTCCCTTCAATTATTCAATCATGTGAAAAGCAAGTTCCTGTTTACCTCTTACATCTGTATATTACTGGATATTCAAAGTGAACAGGAATTTGCTTTTCACATGATTTGATAATTCAAATGAATAATCATAATGAATTGTGTGAAGATGTTCAACTCTTTTAGAAAATGAGCCTTACTGTGACTCTGTCCTAAAATGGCAATTTTTTTTTCTTAATTGTAGAACATTACAGTTGTAATTGTACTGTGTCTATTATGTGTTTAGTTATCAGGCTAAAGCGAAATGCCACCTAAAATTGGTATAAAAGTTAAAAAAAAAAAACTTTCTAGCATTCAGCTTGAAAGTATTGTTTTAAATTATCTCTTACCTTCCTGTTTTCTAAGACAGTGATTTCTTAGCTAAGCTATGATGTCCATTTACAAATTTCCACATTATTAGTTCCATGATCCATCTGAATTTATTTTTTGATAATAAAAGGTAATAAATCATTGTACAGTATAAAAACAGATAAACAAAACAGGACAAATATAAAAAATAACAATATCATTCTTGCAGAAAAATAGTGATGCTCAAAATATAGTTATTATATTTTACATTTTGTAAATCTTTACAATGCATAAAATAGGTAAAATGTTAAAGCTATATGCCTTTTATTATAGTTGTTTTTGTTGAAGAATTAATTCTCACTGAACACAGTTTAGAGTTTATTGTCTGTATACAAAATTGTAAAACAATACCAATGCACCCTTACCAAGAATGTACACAAATTCCACTATTACATTTCACTTTTTCCTTTTTCAAGAAGTCCACAATTCAGTGATATATTTCATTTTTGAAAATTAAAGCATTTGTTGTCTTAATTAGCAAGAATGTAAGCTGGGACATTTGTTAGAATAACAAACAGTCAGTAGGTGAAAAGTCTGAGCACATTTTACTAACTGATTTTGGAACTGCCAGATAGTTTATTATTTAAAGCAGATTCCTAAATGGTTGACATTTAGATGACATTTAGAGTGATAAATCGGTGTTCATTATAAATAATTACCATTTTTTTTAGAAACTACCAAGGAACAACTAACTTCTCTATCCTCTTTGCAGCCACATCCAGTCTACATGCACTTACTTTTGTGACAGCTGTTTTTCATTTTTTTCAAGACGGGTTTCCTGATGGTGACAATGATGGAAAATATTTGAGCAATGAGCGTTGGTATGGTCATTTGAAGCCTCTATTAGAAGCCCACTTGGCAACCGATCTTCACATTTTATTTTAATTCTTTCATTGATTTTCAAAAGTATACAAATCAAAAAAAAAAAAAAGCAACAAAGAGTAGCAAATACTGTTATAAATGTAGTATAACAAAAGCACGGTAAATATAGCTCAAAAACATTCATACAATCAGTAAGACTGCATGTTATGGAAGAGATGACATCCAGTACATAGGGTATAATACAGCATAGAGCGAGGTTTGCTAAGCAGTACATCATTAAGGGAGGGCTTAGTAGAGTCATAACTGAGTAGAACAGACAAAATCTTCAGGAATATATATGTCTACAATTAACATCCCTTATAAGACTTGTGTGACATCCATAATTTTCAAGATGAAGAAAATGTGTGGAACACAAATTTAGTTAAGGTCAATTACTATGTCTGTTAAGTTAGGAACTGTAAGGGACTTCCAAATATTCAAATTTACAGATAGAAGGATGTGAATGACAAGAGTTTGGGCTGCTATGGGTATGAATTTCTATGTCCAGATGTAAGAGCGCCATGCTGATATTAGGAGAGGCAGGTAGATGGGTAAATTCAGAGATCAATTTAAAGACTTGATTCCAGTAGGATGTAACAAAAGGACAAAACCATAATGTGTATTAGAAAGCCAACTGAAACACAATTGAAGGTAAATTGGGTGTCTGGTGCTCCAGGAGCCAATACCTTTAGTTTGTAATAACGTACGTTTGATTAGTCAGTCTTTAGGTAAATACAAAGTTGAACCACGGTAAGGGGGTGATTTAAAAAGAGTCAGCCATCCTCAGAGTATATCCAAAAACTCTGCAAAACATAAAAAAAAATAAGGGGGGTGCCTCTCTAAGTGTAGTATTAAAACAGTATCATTTATTGCACAAGATTAAAAACACTTACAAGATATAAGTCATGCTTTGTCATAAGTATGTAGTCCTGGCATTTCTGACAGTCCTGACCCCTTCCTCCCGCCCCCTGCTGGTGACATAATTTCTGCTTCCGGTTCAAGATGGACAGCATGGAGCTTACTACTTCCTGTTTTTCCTGAATGTACAGCTATTCAGCACAACATCACACCAGAGCCTTTCCCAGCTACCCGGGTCGTGGGAGGAGCCTGTGGATGCAATAGAACTGCCAGGACTACATACGTATGATGAGCATGACTCCCACTTATATCTTGTAAGTGTTTTTAATCTTGTGCAATAAATTATACTGTTTTAATACTACATTTAGAGAGACCCCCCCCCCTTGCCACCCCCTGTTTCTTTTAACTGAAACACAATGGTGCCAACAGTTAGCTGATGTGTTAGGGAACATTTTAGAGAGTTTATAGGGTGTAAGGTACCACCTGTGAAGTATGTTTTGAAACAGCTGCCAGTAGTTGGTGCATAGTGATGCTTTGTAAATCACTTTAATGGCCCTTTACAACATGGCATTAGAAAATGTGAGTCCCACTTGCAAACAGTTGCAGTCTTAGTGAAGTTATAAGAGCCACTGATAGTTTTGTAGAAGAGAGAAATGCCCTTTGTGAGTGGTGTACAGTGAGTATTTGGTCCCCTGTTGATTTTGAACATTTGCCCACTGACAAGGAAATAATCAGTCTATAATTTTAATGGTAGGTTGATTTTAACAGTGAGAAACAGAATAACAAAAAAATCCAGAAAAACGCATTTCAAAAAAGTTATAAATTGATTTGCATTTTAATGAGTGAAATAAGTATTTGACCCATTCGCAAAACATGATTTAGTACTTGGTGGCAAAACCCTTGTTGGAAATAACAGAGGTCAGACATTTCTTGTAGTTGGCCACCAGGTTTGCACACATCTCAGGAGGGATTTTGTCCCACTCCTTTTCGCAGATCCTCTCCAAGTCATTAGGTTTTGAGGCTGACGTTTGGTAACTCAAACCTTCAGCTCCCTTCATGTATTTTCTATGGCATTAAGGACTGGAGACTGGCTAGGCCACTCCAGGACCTTAATGTGCTTCTTCTTGAGCTACTCCTTAGTGTGTTACCAATTGTTTACTTGGTGACTATGGTCCCAGCTGCCTTGGGATCATTAACAAGTTAGTTCTGGGCTGATTCTTCCCCGTTCTTATGATCATTGAAACTCCACGAGGTAAGATCTTGCATGGAGCCCCAGACAGAGGGTGATTTACAGTTATTTTGTGTTTCTTCCATTTGCAAATAATCTCACCAATCTCACCCTCTCACCAAGCTGCTTGGCGATGGTCTTGTAGCCTATAGGGATGAGCCGAACAACCCCCGGTTCAAAATTTGTTCGAACACGCGAACACCGTTAAAGTGTATGGGACACGAACATGAATAATCAAAAGTGCTAATTTTAAAGGCTTATATGCAAGGTATTGACATAAAAAGTGTTTGGGGACCTGGGTCCTGCCCCAGGGGACATGTATCAATGCAAAAAATAACAGCTGTTTTTTCGGGAGCAGGGATTTTAATAATGCTTAAAGTGAAACAATAAAAGTGAAATATATTTCTTTACATTTCGTACCTGGGGGGTGTCTATAGTATGCCTGTAAATAAAACTGTATTTACTTTCATAACCCAGTCCATGTATTAAATTAAAATGGTTTCCTCCAGAGTGAATTCAGGTGTCCTTAGAATCTACAGCCACCAATAAGGATGTAACTTACACTGCCACATGTTGTTAAAATCAGACATTGCAGTGAACACTGCACTCCGCACCTTATGCATTCAAAGTGGATGTGTTGCACATAGCAATAACCTGATACCATTTTTTTTTTTACAAACTGAAGCCTAACATCTAAATAAATGCACATCAGTTATCATGTGTCCATTTTTGACACTAATATGTCTGTGGTGATACAGAGAAAGAGAAATCCAGGTCAGACATTTGATGATGACTTTTTTCATGGCTTTAATTCATGAAAAAATGTGAAAGAAATGTTTGTTCTGGGGCTTGGGAGTTGATATGATATGATATGATATCCGTGAAATTTTAAAGCAAAAGGCAGAATTAAAATCATGTTTTAGGATATTGGCAATGACATTCACTTTATATTCTAAACATATTCTGTACCATTTATTGAAGGCCTGTCCCCAGACATTACACATGAATAACTAATAAGATCAGTTATTAGAAGTTGTTAAAGATAATATAAATTTTCAGCTATGACCTTTGATTACATATTTTCATTTTTTTTGTTCTGCTCTTTATCTTACATTTCTGTTGTGGCAATTATATTAAAATTAAAATAGAAAAGACAACAATGAATTGCCAAGCATGAATTATTAATATTGTTGTTAACAAAATCTGCTTAAATGCACCGTGAATAGCTAATCTTGCATTGATTAATTCTGACTTGGTTGCTTTAAAAGTAGTGCTTTTAAATAAAATACTGTTAAAATACCTAGTGAGTGTTAAATTAGGATATTTTGTTCAAGGTCACCAATCCCTATGTAAAAATGTCTTGAACAAAAGGGAGGAAGGTGGAAGTATGAAGTTTCCACTGCAACCCAAGAGATCTGTACGTTTCCTTTTTGACCTGTGCTAGACATCTGTCTGGCTGGTTAACATTTAAAGCCCAACTGAACTTTCAGTTTAAATCAGCTAAATACATCCAGGTGCATCAATACAACACTAGCTGAATTCATAAAGCAAGCACAACAGGATATGGAGCTAAAAATGCGAGTTATTTTCAGGTGAGTCAAATACAAATTGAAAATTACTTTTACATATCTTAAAATAAAAAATGTAGTTCTTTTTAATTGAGTCTAAGCTGTTGTGTTTTTTTTTGTTTGTTTTTTAGAAAGCAGCTACAGCCTAAACAGAAATGCTATAATACAGTAAATAGTCAGCTAAATTATCAGACAAGGAGTAACTGTTAATTCAGTTTTCTAAACAGGTGCAAAGTTAGAAGCAATAATGCAAAAGTGGTTTAGGGAGGCAAAAACATAAATACACTGAAGAATAATAAAAAAAGGTTGATGATGGAAAAGAACAGACATACACTGTAGAGTCAGACTATGAAATCTGCACAGATAGCCTCTTCACGGCAGTGTCTCTGTGACTCAATCAAAGCAACACGTAACTGCATAGCATAGTCTCTGTAAGACTCTATAATAACACAGAGTCATGCTAAGAAGATCTTCTTTAGTAAAACAGTTCAGAACACAGCTACTTCCTCATAAACAGTGTCCCTCACAGTGAAGTTCAGGGTAGCTCTGGTAACACAGGTGAACAGCTGGAGGGATCCAAAAAACCAAGGGCCACCCCACTGGAAAAATAATACTCTAATAACAATCAGGATGGGGTTTTTCACAGTAGCTGGGTCTTCCAGGGAAGCTGCATGCTACTAAATTACAGCCTGGCTGCCCATGTGCCAGTTCTGAGCTGCTGGAGGAATTTATATTGGTGTGTCTAGGAACTCAGGGAGTTTTAAGAAAAGGAGTTAAAAGGGCCTGAGACGTAGAATAACTGGTAGCCGCATATCACTTTACTAGCAGCACTGTAGTGTACTATTATTTTACCCACAGCTAGCATGGTGCCGGATCAAACTACATGGCATGCCTTCTCCTGGTCCCCTGCTCCAATCCAGAGCTACTGTGTGACTGTATTTTCCAAATTCTGCCTCTATCTACTCATCCTCAGATCTCTCAATGAATGCAGTGTAAACGTAAGATACTATGGCTGATCATTGTTTTTATGCAAAGCAGAATTCTAATGCATAATAGCTAAAGCATCAGAAACCAATGTATGAAAAGTGTGCTAGCAGCAACATTACTTGCTGCCTGTAGCAGACAGTCTACTTCCTACAGCCATGTCTACAGTTGGAAATAAAATGTGGATTCTGTCATTCTTCCTATATTGGTATATTTCAGTGTAAAACTAGATAATGACCATAGCAATTCAATACATTGTCCTAGTGGGATGATAAACACACCAAAAATTCCAGACAATATGATTGATATCACAGTCTAATCTAACTACTAAATACACATACTCTGTGAAATAATTATCACAATTGTAAATATCTAAGTGGTTGATCTGAGCATTGCAATAAAAGATAAAAGGATCACACCACCCTGGTGTGCCAGCAGGAAGAATATAAGAATAGATGGTTGAATATGACTAAAAGAAGAAAGAAAAGTACCCTCAAGACAAACTGAGACAAAGCTATATATCAAACATATTTATTACAGAGTTTTAAAAAAGAATACAAAGATGCAAAAATACAAACAATACAACCCTTAAAAATAAAACCTACATGAGTATCATAATGGAGCACCTACAGTAAAGTAGTATATTACCTCTATAATACACAGGGCAGATGAGGAGTGGGAGGGGGAAGCAGAAGGGGCAGCTGTCCTGGACACAGTGTTTTTATGTGTAAGTGTGTGTGGAGGGGGGCACATGGCAAGCTGTGCAATGATGTTGAGACAAGTGTGCTAACAAGGTAGATAGGAGATCAGAGCTCAGAGGATACCCACATGGAGCGGAGGGGAGTGGGAGCAGTTTATCATCTCCACCCTGGGCACTAAATGACCTTCTCTTGACACTGCATCCATGTGACATCCTGTCATACTGTACAATTTTTTCTACTAAACGTACATGTCAAGTACAAGTGGAAAACACATTTCAAGAAAGCTGGCCACTTGCAGAGGTTCATGTAAGGTTTTAGTTTCCCACTCCAGATTTATTTACTTTGAGATTTTAATGCAGATTTTATAGACAATAAAAATCCAAGGCTAATGCTGTATGTCACTATGCCTTTTTGTTTGTACAATATATTACACCCAGCCCACTCTGAGACACTGACTGACTCCTAATAGAATTTTCCAATAAAGGAAATCTGTCCTGAGATAACATGGGTCAGATTGCCCTCACCTTCTGAATATGCTAACAAAAATTAAGGTATGTCCACATAATACCCCTTCCACAAGTCATTACATCGAGGTGCCTGCCTGCCTAGCAATCAAAGAAACAAATATAAGAAGTGGATGGCTACACACTCTAGTAAGATGCTTCAAAAATCAATATTGTAGCAAACTGAAGATAAAAAAACATCATAGCACCAGAATCCAAAGGCAATGGGGTTGATTTACTAAAGGCAAATCCACTTTGCACTACAAGTGCACTGCAAGTGCACTTGGAAGTGCAGTCGCTGTAGATGTGAGGGGATATGCAAGGTAAATAAAAAAACAGCATTTTTGCTATTACATGATTGCATGATAAAATCATCAGTGCCTCCCCTCATTTCAGATCTTCCCCTCAGATCTACAGTGACTGTACTCCCAAGTGCAACGTGGATTTGCCTTTAGTAAATTAACCCCAATATGTAGTTGTGTTTTAAAGCCATTTGCATAATACAACATATCTGAAAGTGCTACCACTTAAATACAAGCATATACAACTGGGTGTGCAGCAACGTTCAATTAGCAATGTAACCCCCTCTACACAATCATAATAAAGTCATATAAAAAATAAACTAGTAAACATACAATAAAATAAAATAAAAGATATACTAGAATAATGAAATAAACAAAAATAAAAACAATTAAAGTGCCCAAAAATATACAAAACCATTAACATATATAAAGGTAGGTAAAAGCCACAAAACTACAAGGAAGACATGTTTCATGAAGAAGTGAGGTTAAAAACCCCCAGTCACTCATAAAAATGAGTGACATCCCGCTCAAAATTTAGTCCATTTCCTCTGTAAATGTAGAAAAGCTTTACTTTGTAAATAATATCTATTAGATGCAAGGATATTTTTTAAAAAAAGCAGTTTTTCTTGCACATGCTTAAGTGATGGAAATGAGCAGACCTTTATCACATTTACAAAACGTTATTACATCCACCCTTTGTTACTTTAAAGAGACGTTGTCATTAATGTAAAAATTGCAATTAAAAGCACAGAAAGTGCTTACTCACAGGGTTTTTCCTTGATTTGTATAAATTATTGTATTCCAGGAGGCTAAATTTCTAAGCACAGCCCCTTACACCTTACATGTCATAGCTCTCTCCTCCTCCGGGAGTGTCTAATGTATGTGCTTGCCCATCCTCGCTTCTCTTCACCTGCCATCCCTTTAGGTAGCTGCCTGAGCAGAAGCAAATTGGAATACTAAAGATTGTGTGACAGTGTTGTGCCTTGCAGGATTTGGTGTAAATTTTGGTTCTTACCCATGCAAATTGAGGGGCTCGGGGACAGTGGCAGACCATCCATTAGGGGCACTTCCCCCTAATCCATGTGTCCTGCCCCTAATCTACATGCAGGGCGCTGGACCCATTGATTCTAATAAGGTTTTTTTAGCCTCTAATCCTAGAAAAAAAGCTGGGGTTGCTATTTTGATAAAACGGGATCTCCATTCACACATAGTTATGCCTATCAGGCATCCTTCCTCACTAGGGTTTACAGTTGCCTGTTTCCTTTTGAATGATTTTGCCTAAGATTTTGTACTAATTTGTGACCCTTCCGATTCCGGTCCCTTTGGCTCATCTTAAGAGTCTTTAGGCAGACCTTCTGAATTTTTACGTGGAATTATTAACAACATAGGATAGGTAACTCAGTCCTCTTTGCCTCTAATGATGGGAGTCTGGCCTTCCCCAACATTATACGTTATTATTATGTTGCTCAATTGAAAGCCGTTGCTTCATGGGTAACCTTGCCAGCATACAACCGCTGGACAGAAATAAATAAGCTATGATTGGCCCTGGTTCACCCAAACAACTTTTTGTGGAATGCTGATGTAGATGTGCCTTCTGTCTCTCTCTTGCACACTATGGTGTTATTACACAAGAGACAGCTAAAGCATAAACACTCCCTCCTATCTGAAGCTTCATTATTGACTTTCCTTTATAACTCTAAGCAGCCGGATAGTCTCACCTCCTAAATGATTTATTTATGGTTGTCGAGAAACCTATTTAATTTTGCACACTTAGTGAACCCTGTTACACAAATATTACTATCCTTTGGGAGCTATGCGAAAAACATGACCTCCCTCACAGAGCATGTCTTGGCTACCTCCAGATCTTCCACTATGCTTTATCTTTTGCTCCTAACCTCCAATTCTCCAAACTAACCCTGTTTGAGCTATTAGTTCTTGCTGGCCTATCACAAAAAGGCTTAAACTCAGATATTTTTAAACTATTGAATGAGTATCCTATGGATACCCTAGATAAACATTGTTATATGTTTAAATGGGAGCAGGCTATTGGGGAAGAGTTATCTATATCACAATGGCAGATTGTATGGTCCCAAGTGGCCAAAAGATCAATTTGTACCCTTTAAAAGGAGAACACATATAAAGTGTTATATTTTTGGTACATGACCCCCACCCATCTTAAATATATCATATGGCTTCGAATTGCTGTTGGTGTTGCCATAGAGATCCTGGCACATTGTGCCATATCTATTGGCAATGTCCACTTCTTCAACCCTATTGGAGGTCAGTCCAAAACCTCCTTCGACCTTTGTTTGATGTAGACTTCCCTTTTGTCCCAAAATCTTTCTATTAGGGCCACTCCCTACCAAATTGTCTAGGCTAGCTAAGAAGTCATCACTTCATATTGTTACGGCTGCGAGATGTCTTGTAGCCCTCCAATGGAAGAGGCAAACACCACCAATCTCCATTGAGCTGTATACCAGGATTAGAGATGTGGAGATTATGGAGTCCCTTATGGCTGACCTCACCGAAATGGTAGAGCCTTGGCATTCACAATAAGAACCCTTTCAAGGCTCTACTAACTCTAACTGACCACACTATCAGCATACTCTATCCCTCAGGACTGATGAACTCAGGACTTATTTTTATTCTCTTTTTTCTCTTTCATTGGTTAACATTGGACTTCATCCCTGGGCATTGCTCGGCTGTAAGTGGTCCCTTTTGGGATTGGGTCCAATTGCTAATGTTTATAAAGCTGGACTGTTCAACATGCACTTTTGTTCAAATACTGTTACTACCACTTGAAGATGTTATGCTGATACAATCTCTGCATTCCATTCAGGCCTTTGTTTTTACTGTGTACCGGTCTGTCGTGGACCTTATATGATGTTCTATGTTTGTTGTTTCTTTTCCATCTTTGTTATGTGAAAGAAAAAGAAAAATTGCCAAATGAAAAAAAAAACAAAAAAAAAAGGTATTCCTTTCTGAAATGTGGAATGGTAATGCTTTTACACATTTCTATTTTATGAATATACAGCAGAGCTGATGAGTTTTAGCAACATATATGCCGCAGTGCTTTGGTTAATGGTTTTGATTAATGTTATCACTTCACCTACATTATTAGAGCAGCACAGTAAGTTAATGGAGTGTATGTGTCCTCAATTATTGTGTAATTAAATCACATTTGGCTAAAGCTTTTTAACTGCTGTGTCTGTCAGTCAACATCATTTTTTAAGTTCATGATTGGTGGATAGCTTTGTTTAAGACACATTGCAGTTACTTTTTGAAGGAAATATTTCAGCAGCAAGTCTAATATTTGTGTTTCATACAGGATGCCATGTTATTTAAAAATATTGATTGAAAAATCTAAACTTAACCAGGAAGCTTTATTAGTGGAACTTTTATTTATCAAATATTCATGAAGCGAGAGTTAGAATTTGTATTAAAGAAGTGTTTGGGGTAACTACAGATATAAGATAATATCTGCCTGATATACCTGGTTATAGTCAGATCAGACAACAATGCCTGATATACCTGGTTATAGTCACATCGGACAACAATTTTCTATGTACTTCCAGATAGGAATGACAGTTCATACAGTTTATTTTAATAAGGGATGTACTTAGCATTGGGTCCAAACACAAATTTGGACTGAACTTTGAGTGTTTGCTCAAAAGACCCAAACTTTAACCTGTTTGGTGGGAGCAGAACATCACATATAATAGTGGTATTTCTACAGCTACTATACGTGACAGCTTGCTTCCTGTCAGTGGTTGTCAAGGAAGCAGCAGGCTTCCCATCAACAACCCACCGTGTCCTTAGCAACCAATGATGTCACCCTGCCCATTCATTAGCTGGCTAGGAATCTCTGGTCATATAAACAAAGGACAGGGATGATGACTGACATCACAGAGCAAATATGGCCAGTTATGTCAGCCAACCCCCCCCCCCTTAGTTTGGGGAGCAATCATTAGTGAAATTAGTGAGTATTTCCTTTCAGTTTGTGCCTATGATGTTTGACAAGGATTTGCATTGCTGGATGACATAACTGACCATGGATTTACAGGGCTGGACCTTTTTCCTTTCATTTGGTAATGTCAATTGTTTGTGCATGTTTATTTACTATTGTCAAATCTTTGGTGACTGAGCAGGGGTAATTTGTACACATTATTTATTCACTTAGGGGTGGGTGAATATCTAGGGGACCCTTATCAGATTCTGATAAGTCCTCCCACACATCCACAAACACAAGGCCAGGGTTGTGAGGAAGAAGTATTTATCTTCATCAATATGGCATGTGGCCTGGCATGGCTTGGGAGGAACAAAATCCCCCCCCCCCTTTCCTGATTGGGTTATGAAATAAAGGGACAATATGCCTAGTTTTTACACAAGGTCCCCCCTTAAAATAGGCACTAGATCCTAACCTTCCTTTCAGCTTTTCAGGGATGTATAATAACTGGCTGCTTGTAGGACATGGCTGCCAATGGCAGGTTTAGTGAATCCCCAAAGTAGGTTTTTTGAAAGGAATAGCACATTTCCAATGTTTTGCTTCAAGCAATAATAAAATCAGTGGTCCATGCAAAATGGTCTTTAAAATAAAACATGCCCTCCATGGCCGTGCCCAGCCCCCTATGCCCCTTTTCATTCACTTGCCTATTAGCCTTAAAAATAAATTGAAGGGTTTGGATGAATCACTAAAGTGGATTTAGCACATTTAAAACATGCCTAGCATACTTGAGTCAGATGAGCAATACTTACATGTTTGAAACATTATAAGAAAGGTGCATGTGTAATGTCCAAGTCAGAAGTTTCAGTACTTTTATACCTAAGGCTGTATATGTGTAGATCCGCTGGTATTTTTATTGGGTCCCTTCTGCCCTGCACCTGTGATGACTTTCCTGGACCCAAGAACACTGACACTCCTTAAAGGTTTAAATGGGCTTTATTTAATGGCAAAGCCCTAGAAAGGAATGGGTTAAATAATGACAATTTACTGTATAGCAATGGAGGCACCTTTCACAGGGTGTCGCTGTCTGTTTACAACTTCTGCCTGGGAAGCAACTAGTGCACAAACATGCACTAGGCAGGGGCTAGTGAGCGAGACTGGCTTGTAATTGCAGATTAATGACACAGTACAGCAATACAAATGGCATTTTTCAAAGGTAATTCAGCCTACCTACTACCTAATGCAAAGTTGTCCTGCCTAACCACTGGCCAGTGGGACTATTTAGAGAGTCTGCCGGCGATGGGGCCCTTGCATAGGAGTACTCACTAAAGTAAACAAGATGGTGGCTGGAAACCTGTCACCATTCATGACTGATTCAAGTCCTGAGGGGTTCCTCTGTGGCTGGTGAAAGGGTCCTTCCTCTTGAGCCAGCTCTCTGTTGCTTTAACAGGTAGCTGGAACACGTGGTCACTGGGAGCAACTGGAATGCACTGGAATGGAAGCCCCTCCCCCACTACATTGAGTAGTGTTCAGCATAGCAACAGCCCACAGCCTGGTCCCTGCACACAGTTTTGCATGTGATTCAGGTGCAGCACTCTTTTCCTGGCAGAACAGATCCTCTGGCAACAGCATGTGGTCAGCAGGTCACAACAACAGTCCTGTGGCTTCTTGCAGCCCTAAGCCCTGTAACACAAGCTTCCAGGCTAACACTCTATGGGCACATACAGCACAGTTCAGCTCCCAGGCTCTGTAATAGCAGTCACAGAAAGTTCTCAATTCGGTTTCTCTCCTCACAGAACACTTCCCTGGGCTATATTGTACTGGCCAGGCACTCCTGTTCCCCAAGTAGTTCCTGGGCTCTCTAAACTGGGTCCCAGAGCCCTCTCCTCAGATCCCACATGAATCTCCTGCTTCTCTTAGTGGTGAGAGGCTGAAAAATGTCCCCCAGCCAGTCGGGAACCAGCCTGGCTTAGGCAGCTAATCGGGAGTCCTCCTTCTCCAGGGTTGCCAGGGGCAGGGTCTTCTTCAGCTGTAGCAACAGCCAGTCAGGGCACAGTCCAGTCCCCTCTCTCCCTGAAGCTGTCCATCACAGGAGAGAAGGGATTCTTAGGTGATGAATCATAAAGACTATAGAAAGAAAAATGCCCAATTGCCCAAGTTTGATTTAACCACTTCCCTACCGCTGTATAGTCATATGATGCCCGCAGGCGCTCTTCGTCTCTCCGGGCGGGCGTCATACGATGTCCTGGGATTCCCTGCATCACGGAGAGCACGCTCACCGCCGCATCACTCGGGACCCGATGCGCGTGCCTGGTTGCCGTGATTTCTGCGGGGCACCTGCATAAACACCCAGATCCACGTCCTGTCAGGGGAGAGGAGACCGATCCGTGTGTTTCCATACAGAGGAACACCGATTGGTCTCCTCCCCTTGTGAGTCCCGTCCCCCTACAGTTAGAATCACTCCCTAGGACACATTTAACCCTTTGATCCCCCCCTAGTGTTAACCCCTTCCCTACCAGTCACATTTATACAGTAATAAATGCATTTTATAGCAATGATCACTGTATAAATGTCACCGGTCCCAAAATAGTGTCAAAAATGTCCGATATGTCCGCCGCAATATCACAGTCATGATAAAAATTGCAGATCGCCACCATTATTAGTAAAAAAAAATAATAAAAATGCCATAATTCAATCCCCTATTTTGTAGACGCTATAACTTTTGTGCAATCCAATCAATATTCGTTTATTGAGATTTTTTTTTACCAAAAATATGTAGAAGAATACATATCGGCCTAAACTGAGGACATTTTTTTTTTTAATTAGGATATTTATTATAGTAAAAAGTAATAAATATTGTGTTTTTTTTTTCAAAATTTGCAACTTGTTTATAGCACAAAAAATAAAAAAACGCAGAGGTGATCAAATACCACCAAAAGAAAGCTCTATTTGTGGGGGGAAAAAATGATCAAAATTAATTTGGGTACAAAGTCGCATGACCGCACAATTCTCATTCAAAGTGTGACAGCGCTGAAAGCTGAAAATTGGCCTGGGCAGAAAGGGGTGAAAATGCCCAGCATGGAAGTGGTTAATGGAAAAAAATTGAATTCAAGTTGTTTAATATGGACAACAATTTTCACTTTTGTTCACAATCCTTTTTCTAGGTATGCATATCTCATACCTAATGAGCTCTTGAGGAAGCTTACAATTGCTGTTTTACAGTAGTCAGCACTACTACAGTAATAGCCATGTCACTGACCCTCCTCACTATCCCATTCATTCAGAAAAGACTGGTATTCCTAAAAAAAAATGCAAGGCATTCTGTGAATAGCAGCAGTGCTAAGCAAGATGCCCCCTGTGACTAGTGTGCAATAGGGAAGCTGCTCACAAAGAACCACATCAGAACCCAAAATATTGTAGCAATTGTCAGCTTCCCCAGTAGCCCATAAGGCATACTCACATTGTGCCAAGCTGGACCAGTGTAAGTATCCAGTAAAGATTAGACATGTGCAATTCGTTGCACAACAAATCGAAATTCGGCCAAATTTTGCATCTTTCGAACATTCGGATGCATCCGAATGTCGAAAGAAAGAAATTACGAATTTCAACTAATACGAAAGAAATTAGTGAAAATAACAAATTAATTTGATATGATTCGTTCATTCGTTAAAGGTCTAATGAAACAAAAGGTCAACTCAGAGTAAATCTTACAGTCCAATCAGCTGATTAATTTTGTGCTGGAGATTGGATTACTGGCAAAGTGCATTCCTGAGAACCAAGTGATGTATTGTATTTGAGCAGAGGAGAAGAGATATTGGGGGTTATTTACTAAAGGAAAATCCACTTTGCACTGAAAGTAAAGTCACTGCAGTTTCGAGGGGGACATGCAAGGACAATAAAAAACAGCATTTTAGCTTGCACATGATTGGATGATAAAATCAGCAGAGCTTCCACTCATTTTCAATCTACCCCTTAGATTTAGAGCGACTGCAATTGCCTTTCGTAAATAACCCCCATTGCCATTGTGTGTGTTATTGGATTTAATAAACAAATGACTTTCCAAACTACGAATCGTTATCATGAATATATATACATGCATAAATATCAAATCGAATTGATATACATACAAAACAAATCGATTTGGTATAACGAATATCATCACTCTACAAAAATAATGAATAATCCAAACACAAATTAACGTGACATAATGAATATAACAGAACGAAATTATGTATTTTACGAATTTAAGCGAAACAAAACAAAATTTTCCGTTGTGCACAACTCTAGTAAAGATCATTACTGGAGTACAGTTTTAACACTTCATATGGGTCAGTTAACTGTTCACAATATATATATATATATATATATATATATATATATATATATATATATATATATATATATATATATATATTTATATATTTTTTTTTATTATTGAATCAACATTCATGTGGTTAAACTGTATGGATTCCCAAGTACTTGTAAAAATCTTGTTTACTGCATTTTCTGAAAATGTCCATATCTTACAAATAACATTCTTACTGAAACTTAAAATTGTGTCTGTATTTGCGCTGAATCCATTATATATATAATATTCAATCAAATCTAGTGAGTGGTCTTTCAGTATATACAGATCATTGCATTATCATTCCTACCGCTTGGCAGTTCTGCATTAATGCATTGTTATCATGTTCAAATCTCACTATGTGACCTGGCCTAGAATTACTTGAAAAACAGTGCTCAGCAGTACAATGATTGATAGATGAAATCTCCTGGGATACTTTTATTTAACAGGATGCTTCAGTATTTTACACTGGAAGTTGAATGTCTGCAACAAAAGGAGACATTTGTGGTTTTCTTGTACTTGCTGTGAAGATGAAGCATGAAAAACAGTGTGGTTAAATCTCCAATATATTTGAAAGAATATGTGTTTGATTATGATGCTTGGAGCAAAGAATTTTTCCTTACTGTGAAAGGCACACACAGTACTCTTTTCACTACAAAGCAGAAAAAACAAAATCAATAGAGGGACACACAGATTATTAAGTGCTGTGCTTCTTTATGGCAATCTTTGATCGTTTCACGTGCTGCATTATATTTTACACATGACAACAGTATAGTTCTGAATCACTATTGAATATTACAAATTCATGGCCTAAGGGTTTTCGTGCTAAGGCGTCTGCTTCCTGCAGTTGAGATTAGTATATATTCTTGTAGATCAAGTGCAGTGCATATTATCTCCATTTCATTTTAAAGAAGGGCACAATTACGCTTAAGAGTCTATTCATTAAAATTTTGAAGTGCAAATGTGTCAACATTCGCCCAAAAGTTACACATCATATCCGTAATGCTTTTAATATTTGTGAAATGTCAGTTTCTACTTCTTGGCTTTCACATGGCAAATTTAGTCTTTCATATCATTTGATCCTAAGACAAAATAGCCGAAATAATATTTGACCAGAACAGGAAATAAGATGATTGACTCCTGCATTGTAAACTAAGAGCTCTATTTATAAAAAAATGGCAGAACTATTGAACCTGTGAAACTGCATGTACTGTACATTCCTTTTGTGCGAATAAGGTCAAAAAATTAATATTATTTGCTATTTTCTCTTCAGTGTTTTTTTTATTTATAAGTATAGAATAAACAAGTAAATGATCACACTATGACCATTATATTGAGCTGATGATCATAGTAAATACCATATATACTCCAGTATAAGCCGACCCAAATATAAGCCAAGGCACCTAATTTTACCACAAAAAACTTGGAAAACGTATTGACTCGAGTATAAGCCTAGGGTGATAAATGCGCAGCTACTGTAAGTGGAAAAGACGGTTAACAATGTCCATTTGCATGCCTCACTGTGCCCATTTGCAGCCATAGGTCCCCCGAACTTCAAACCCTGTAGTTAAGGGTTCCTAGATGCTCCCTAGCTACAACCAAATTTTGGGGTCTGTGGACCCAAAGGGTTCCGAAATGACATTGCTGCAGATGGACACAATTGACCGACTTTGGGGCCCGTATCTCGGGGCCACTTGGTGCTAGGAACCCAAAATTTGGTGTGAAAACCCAGTGGAACCAGTGGAACCAGCACTACAGCATATCCTGGGGTTCCTGGCACTAATTGGCCCCGAGATATGGGGCCCCAAAGTCGGTTTGGAAAATGTCAAGAACTTTTCTGCAGCAGAGAATGACATTTTCCGAACTGAATTGGGGCCCAGTATCTTGGGCCACTTGGTGCTAGGAACCCCAACTATGTTGTGGTGCAGGTTCCACTGGGTTTGCACACCAAATTTTGGGTTCCTAGCATCAAGTGGCCCCGAGATACGAGGTTGGTTCGGAAAATGTAATTTTCTGCTGCAGAAAAGTGCTTGACTCGAGTATAAGCCGAGGGGGGCACTTTAAGCACAATAAAATGTGCTGAAAAACTCGGCTTATACTCGAGTATATACGGTATGTATTTGTTACTTTCTGCTACAAAACACATCCAATATAAAAATGTTAAAAAATCTAATTTCTTCATCAATTTAGGCCAAAATGTGTTCTGCTACATATTTTTGGTAAAATCCCAATAAGCGTATATTGATTGGTTTGCGCAAAAGTTGTTAAATTGATACCCAACATACCCCGCATTTTCCTTTATTTATTTTTTTACTAGTAATGGCGGTAATCAATAATTTTTTTTGCGGGATTGAGGTGAACAAATCGGACACCTAACTGACCATTTTGACACTTTTTTGAGAACCAGTGACATTATTACACTGATCAGTGCTAAAAATATGCACTGTTACTGTATAAATTACACTGTCATGGAATAGGGTTAACATCAGGGGCGATCAAAGGGTTAACTGTGTGCCTAACTGGTGCTTTCTAACTGTGTGGGGGTTACTCTGACTGGATAAAGACAGAGATCAGTGTTCCTGCTTGACAAGATCTCTATCTTCTACCCTGTCAGAACGGCAATCTGCCTTGTTTACATAGGTAGATCTGTGTTCTGCCTCTATGGGGAAGGATCGCGGGTGGTCGGTGGACATCGGGTCCACCGGACCCGCTGATTGGCATCCACTGCTTATGCCCCCCCCCCCATGTCTATTGCACGAAATGACATAGATGTACGTCGTTTCACGCAATAGAGCTACCTGCTGCAGTAAAAGTGGTGGTCGGCAAGTGGTTAAAGTGGTATTAAATCCAAAAAGCAAAAAATATTATAATTCAGCTTACCAATTCTTAGATGTGATAGTTATCTTCATTTTTTTAAAGCTTTTCTTCCTTTATTCTCACCTGTTGATCTGACCATTAAAGTAGAACTAAAAGTAAAACTCTTTTTTTCCATTTTGGATAGAGTAAGGGAGGGTTATAACCTCTGTCATATTTTTTTCACCATCTATGTCACATTGCAGAGATTTTCCTTCACTTCCTGTCCCATAACCAAACAGGAAGTGAGAGTAAATCCCTGCAAATTAAGGGGACTCCTTCAGGACCCCCAGGTCACCAGAACTAGTGTTCCCATTGGAAAAGTTCCCCTCT
Source organism: Lithobates sylvaticus (assembly GCA_028564925.1). Taxonomy (NCBI): domain Eukaryota; kingdom Metazoa; phylum Chordata; class Amphibia; order Anura; family Ranidae; genus Lithobates; species Lithobates sylvaticus. The sequence goes on from CM053036.1 coordinate 100,764,217, forward strand.
ATTACTTTTCTGAGGACAACCCAAAATGTTTGATTTATTTTACTTTCACTTTCAATGATAACAGTAAACAGGACAAACAGAGAGGGTGAAGTTCCCTAACGGAGACGCAGACAGGAGAAAAAAAACTGACAAATGTTCTAATCCCTCTACACCTTATCCAAAACTGAAAAAAAAAGTTTTGTCTTTAGTTATACTTTAAGTCTGTTATTTTTCAACCTTCTTTAACCACTTGCAGACCGCCTGCTGTCGTTATACATTGGCAGTTTGAAGAGGATTATCGTCATTAGGGCAGCAGGTAACTGCCATAACCCCAGCCTCCTCTCCTTCAGTAAGTGATCCGATTTAAGATAAAAGTGGTCTCTGTGGCAGAATTGCCACAAGATCATTTTTATCGGAGGTGAACGAGGGGCCCACCACGCTCCGGTCGTCTCTGCCGATTACCGGAGCCATCGGTAGCAGCGGAGACGATCACGTCAGCTCTCCTCTGAGCCTGGATGCCGAGTGAGGGAAAGATGGCCTCCACTCGGCTCCATAGCATTGGAGGACGGAAGCAACATCAAGCGTCACTTCTGCCCAATGCTCTTAAAGAGGGAATTTTTTTTTTAAATTATTGCAATTTAGTGTAAATATTAGATCTGAGGTCTTTTTGACCCCAGATCTCATATTTTGTAGGTCCTGTCATGCTTTTTTCTATTACAAGGGATGTTTACATGCCTTGCAATAGGAATAAAAGTGACCCAAATTATTATTTTTTTTTTAAAGAACAGTGTCACAATAAAAAATAAAAAGTAAAATAAATAAGAAAAAAATAAAAAATAAAAGCGCCCTGTCCTGCCGAGCTTGCATGCAAAAGCGAATGCATGGTAAGTCGTGCTCGCATATGAAAACAGTTTTCAAACCACACATGTGAGCTATTGCCACAATCGTTAGAGCGGGAGCAATAATTCTAGACCTCCTCAGTAACTCAAAACTGGTTACCTGTAGACATTTTTAAATGTCGCCTATGGAGATTTTTAAGGGTAAAACGTCGCCATCCCACGAGCGGGCGCAATTTTGAAGCATGACATGTTGGGTATCAATTTAACAAAAGTGGCAGTTGGAGGGTTCAGGCAAACCATTTACTACTAACAGTAACACTGACAGAGTGATTACAATGATTTGTTTTTATTCATGTATGTGATACCCTATCTTAAAATGAGGAAAACTGGCACTGCAACTACTTAAAAAGTAATAGCAGGAGTTCTGCTTTATTTTGTTAGTCAAGTCTATATTAATCTGCTAGTGCATCTTATGCCGCGTACACACGAAGGGACTATCCCGCGGGATTATCCGCTGGACTCAAGTCCCCTCGTGTGTGGGCGCCGGCGGACTTTTTGGCGCCAAAAGTCCAGCGGACTAGGTTTTAAGTTTTGTTTTAAAATTGTCCGCTGGACTTGGCAGTCCGGTGGACAATCACGCCGTTAGTAGGCTAGTCCGCCGGACTTTTGAAATAAACGGACTTGCCGCTCATCGGAAAGGCCGTTCATTTAGCACGTGACTTCAGGTAGACGAAGCTAGCGAAGGCAGTGAATGCCGCCGCGCTAGCCCCGTCACCTGGTAGGGATTTAAAGGGACTCCCCACGCCGAAAAACTGCGTGGGGGTCCCCCTCAAATCCATCTTATCCGAGCACGCAGCCCGGCAGGCCAGGAAAGGGGTGGGGACGAGCGAGCGCCCCCCCTCCTGAGCCGTACCAGGCCACGTGCCCTCAACATGGGGGGTGCCCTGGGGAAAGGGGGGCAGTGCGGCCCCCCCACCCCAAAGCACCTTGTCCCCATGTTGATGAGGACAAGGGCCTCTTCCCGACAACCCTGGCCGTTGGTTGTCGGGGTCTGCGGGTGGGGGCTTATCGGAATCTGGGAGCCCCCTTTTATAAGGGGGCCCTCAGATCCCGGCCCCCCACCCTATGTGAATGAGTATGGGGTACGATGTACCCCTACCCATTCACCTAAGGTGTAAAATGTGTTAACTTGCTGCACATTTTCACTGGCAAGTTGTACACTTGCAGAGCACTTGAAGTACAAGTTCTAGTTGATACTTTTCCAATTTGTAGTAAATTTGCATGGCAAGTCTCCAGCAAGAGCAAAGTTGCAGTGGTGAGTCTATATCAGGGATATGCAATTAGCGGACCTCCAGCTGTTGCAAAACTACAAGTCCCATCATGCCTCGGCCTCTGGCAGTCATGCTAGTGGCTGTCAGAGTTTTGCTATGCCTCATGGGACTTGTAGCTCTGCAACAGCTGGAGGTCCGCTAATTGCATACCCCTGATCTATATCAAGAGCTCTGCAAATCTACAGCATAAAAATTCAGCCACAGTGACCCTGTGGTGGGATGACATAACTGAACCAGAACTTGCAGCAGACTTGCAGAATGTTTGCAAATAAAGTTGATCTGGAGTCATGCAATGCGACTTGCTGCAATTGTGCAACAAACTTGTGAAGCCCGGAAAGTCTAGCAATAGCTTTGCGTGTTCTTTTAAAACTTGGAGCACAATTGCTTGCTATGTGGCTGAGCTATTGTATTCTGACAGTGGGGAAACTTCCCACCATCAGAATACAATGATGTGTTGCCAACCATAGCCCATGGAACTGATTGTTCAGCAAAAACCCAACAGGCTGGTAGCCAATCAATAGATCGACTTGTGTACAGCCAGTCTGCCCCTACATGGATCAAAATTTTGGGCTAGGTAACAAAGCCTAAAAAGAAAAAAAAGAACGAATGCAACCACCACATTTTTTAGCTGGTAAGCTGCAATATTCCAGAAAATTGTTATCAAATACTTACCGTAATTTTCCTAGAAAAAAAGAAAAGAGATTCTCCCTTGGTGGTGGGGTTTTTAGGCAGCAACAGACGTCTGGTAGAAATAATCAGACGGGTGTATAGAATGAGAGACCAAGTTCATCCAAATCAATTTACAATGTTTATTCAAAATTTTAAAAGAATAAGATGACACTTAAAAAAAAGGAGTGTAAAACACAAGCCCATACAGAATAAAAAATACGAATACAGTACACAGAATAAAACCAACAAATATCCCCTAACACCACTACTGATAAAGTCAGAGGCAGTGATTATATAGGGTGTGACAAAAAACACTGACGCGTTTTCGACCTGTTGTCTGTGTCGGTCTTCCTCAGAGCATTTTTGTCTGCTGGAATAAAAAGACATTGTAACAGCAACTTCTCAGTTATGTGTTTCTGTATATTTATACTCATGTCCATATACATTTTTTATATATTGTTATCGATATAGTTACCGGTATAGGTGTAGTGTATGGGATAGTCTTCTGCATGGGTATTTGTAAAAACGTCCCGTCGTTGTTCCTGGTGGCTACCGATTCCAGCTCCTATTGGTGAATCAAGGCACAATGGGTCGTCCAGGCCGTATGTGGCTTGCGAGGAGTCACACTTCTAACTGGCCTGCCAGAGGAGACCCCAGAACGGGCCCCCGGGGGCACGGAGGGAAGGGGGTGGAAGGAGGCGGGAAAAGACCGACAATCGGACACCCCCAACAGCGGACTCCTGGAATATACCAAGAAATCATTCAGGGGCACATCTATGTACAGTAGGAGCAAAAAGGGAGAAAAAGAGCTTTTTGTAAGAGAGAGTCCCTCAGGCAGGGTTGAGAATAGCACCTTGCCATGCTTTAGAGAGTGTGACCAATATCATTGGCCTCACCCTCCTCAGGGTCACAGTTCACCTCACATGTAGAGTGTGTCTCGTTTCGTAGGGAATTATGTATTTTTAAGTATTAGATTATATCGAGAAAGGAAGTGAATAATGAAATAAAAATATGTCTAGTAGTGGAGGGGAAGGGGAGGGGTTGGGAAGGGGAAATGAAAAAGAAAGAAAAAAGACTGATGGGAAAAGGGAGAAAGAAAAAAGCGGGGTAACTAAGAAGAACATATATGTATGGCGCGCTTCATACACATAGCGAAATAGATAAAGGGGAAAATGTAGAAATGGTGGGGAAGGTGGGGGGAAAGAAAAAATGGGATAGTGAGCTGGCAATGCATAAAGTGAAGGGTGTGAACCATTTTGTGGTGGTGAGGGATGTGACATGTGAGGGGGAAGGGGGGATAAACGGGTAAGGGCAGTTAAATACACAGGGAGGGAGGGGGGGGAGATGGGGGAGAAAAAAGAGGAAAGCAAACACAAGGACAAGGAGAAAGGGACAGACACAGACAGGTGGGGTGGGAGAAGGGGGAACAAAGGGGAAAAAGAGGGGGAAGAGGGAAGGGGAGGGAAGGGGGAGAAGCCATGAAGGGCAAAGAGGGGTAATTACTGGTGTGGACACGTGGTGAAATATGACTGTACTAATGTGGGGAGTAGGGCGTATATAATTTGGATTGTGTAAACCTAGGGAAAGGGGGGGTGATGGGGACAGGGGAGGGGAAAGAAAAAAAGGGGAAGGTGAAACAAAGTGTGGTATTGGGCAAGGGGAGAGAGGGGGTAAGGGCAAAACCAAAAATGACAGATGAATAAATAAGGATGAGAAAGGACGGAAAAGAGGGAAATTTTGAAGAATAAATGGAGAAGAGAAAGACATATACTATATGATGGTGGTTATCGTTACCTTCAATATAATGTTTGGTCACATAGGCCACAGAATGACAGTGCACAGGGTTCTCAACCAGGGTACACCGGCTTTTGAGGAGATCAAACAAAAAAATCTCTGATAGAATCTATAAATACAAACGAGAAGGGGGAAGATGGGGGAGGGGGGAGGTTTCATTCAGAGCCCTTTTTGAGGTCGTATGTAAAGAGAAAGTTCCCTTAAAGGGTGAGATAATACTCACTATGGACTCAAATGCGCCTGGAATATGCTGGGCCTCCTGCGGAAGTGAAGTGCCATTCTCAACCATACCTGGCTTATAACTGTGTACTCCTAGTGCTGATTGGTTCGAAATGATGGGTGGCCGAGCGGGTCCCGGGGGGCCAGGTATGGTTGAGAATGGCACTTCACTTCCGCAGGAGGCCCAGCATATTCCAGGCGCATTTGAGTCCATAGTGAGTATTATCTCACCCTTTAAGGGAACTTTCTCTTTACATACGACCTCAAAAAGGGCTCTGAATGAAACCTCCCCCCTCCCCCATCTTCCCCCTTCTCGTTTGTATTTATAGATTCTATCAGAGATTTTTTTGTTTGATCTCCTCAAAAGCCGGTGTACCCTGGTTGAGAACCCTGTGCACTGTCATTCTGTGGCCTATGTGACCAAACATTATATTGAAGGTAACGATAACCACCATCATATAGTATATGTCTTTCTCTTCTCCATTTATTCTTCAAAATTTCCCTCTTTTCCGTCCTTTCTCATCCTTATTTATTCATCTGTCATTTTTGGTTTTGCCCTTACCCCCTCTCTCCCCTTGCCCAATACCACACTTTGTTTCACCTTCCCCTTTTTTTCTTTCCCCTCCCCTGTCCCCATCACCCCCCCCTTTCCCTAGGTTTACACAATCCAAATTATATACGCCCTACTCCCCACATTAGTACAGTCATATTTCACCACGTGTCCACACCAGTAATTACCCCTCTTTGCCCTTCATGGCTTCTCCCCCTTCCCTCCCCTTCCCTCTTCCCCCTCTTTTTCCCCTTTTTTCCCCCTTCTCCCACCCCACCTGTCTGTGTCTGTCCCTTTCTCCTTGTCCTTGTGTTTGCTTTCCTCTTTTTTCTCCCCCATCTTCCCCCCCTCCCTCCCTGTGTATTTAACTGCCCTTACCCGTTTATCCCCCCTTCCCCCTCACATGTCACATCCCTCACCACCACAAAATGGTTCACACCCTTCACTTTATGCATTGCCAGCTCACTATCCCATTTTTTCTTTCCCCCCACCTTCCCCACCATTTCTACATTTTCCCCTTTATCTATTTCGCTATGTGTATGAAGCGCGCCATACATATATGTTCTTCTTAGTTACCCCGCTTTTTTCTTTCTCCCTTTTCCCATCGGTCTTTTTTCTTTCTTTTTCATTTCCCCTTCCCAACCCCTCCCCTTCCCCTCCACTACTAGACATATTTTTATTTCATTATTCACTTCCTTTCTCGATATAATCTAATACTTAAAAATACATAATTCCCTACGAAACGAGACACACTCTACATGTGAGGTGAACTGTGACCCTGAGGAGGGTGAGGCCAATGATATTGGTCACACTCTCTAAAGCATGGCAAGGTGCTATTCTCAACCCTGCCTGAGGGACTCTCTCTTATAAAAAGCTCTTTTTCTCCCTTTTTGCTCCTACTGTACATAGATGTGCCCCTGAATGATTTCTTGGTATATTCCAGGAGTCCGCTGTTGGGGGTGTCCGATTGTCGGTCTTTTCCCGCCTCCTTCCACCCCCTTCCCTCCGTGCCCCCGGGGGCCCATTCTGGGGTCTCCTCTGGCAGGCCAGTTAGAAGTGTGACTCCTCGCAAGCCACATACGGCCTGGACGACCCATTGTGCCTTGATTCACCAATAGGAGCTGGAATCGGTAGCCACCAGGAACAACGACGGGACTTTTTTACAAATACCCATGCAGAAGACTATCCCATACACTACACCTATACCGGTAACTATATCGATAACAATATATAAAAAATGTATATGGACATGAGTATAAATATACAGAAACACATAACTGAGAAGTTGCTGTTACAATGTCTTTTTATTCCAGCAGACAAAAATGCTCTGAGGAAGACCGACACAGACAACAGGTCGAAAACGCGTCAGTGTTTTTTGTCACACCCTATATAATCACTGCCTCTGACTTTATCAGTAGTGGTGTTAGGGGATATTTGTTGGTTTTATTCTGTGTACTGTATTCGTATTTTTTATTCTGTATGGGCTTGTGTTTTACACTCCTTTTTTTTAAGTGTCATCTTATTCTTTTAAAATTTTGAATAAACATTGTAAATTGATTTGGATGGACTTGGTCTCTCATTCTATACACCCGTCTGATTATTTCTACCAGACGTCTGTTGCTGCCTAAAAACCCCACCACCAAGGGAGAATCTCTTTTCTTTTTTTCTATCCAACCTGGGGTGAGCAGCCATCTGCAGCTCCTGATTGTGTCAATCCCCCTCTTCTTTTTTTACCGTAATTTTCCTTTCCTGGCCTGTTCTCACGTCAGCACACAATGGGTTAACGTCTGATCTGTCGCCCATATGCCCACCTCTTCCTAGCTAAATAAAAGACAGCCTCTCCCCCACTGACAGTATGACAGGCCACTTGGGAGGGAGTCCTGTGCTGAGCGAGGAATGGCCAGGAAAAGAAAATTATGGTAAGTATTTGATAACAATTTTCCGTATTCCTGGCCATACCTCACGTCAGCACACAATGGGATTTAACTAGCTGCATAAATGGGCGGGAGAGAACAAATGAAAAGAAACATTGACAATCAAAGAAAAGCTGCTAAAGATAAAAATTATTTATGTGTCTCTTCCCAAACTTTGCAGAACTTGCCGACTGCACGCCTAGCTTGTAAAGTTGAATAAAGGGCTAGCCATCTCTCATCCCAGATAGAAAGGATAACTTGCCATACATTTGTGGCAGTATTGAATTGTAAGTCTTGTGAACTTGCTGCACATCTTCCCTGGCAAGTTGTACACTTGCAGAGGACTTGAAGCACAAGTTCTAGTTGACACTTTTCCAATATGTGGCAAATTTGCGTGGCAAGTCTTTAGCAAGAGCAAAGTTGCAGTGGCAAGTCTACAGCAAGAGCCCTACAAGTCTACAGCACGAGCCCCACAAGTTCTTTAGCCAGAGTTATGTAAGTCTCCATTTTTGGCAAGAAAAAAAAGAAGCAAGCAGCGCAAATCTATAATCCCACAATCTGGTGATAGTGAACACACTGCTATTAACCTAATCCCTTACTGTACACGTGTGAAATACATTCAATCCAACAATCATATATCATGATAAACCCTGTATCATTGCATAAAATAATTAATCTATCATACAAAATTTTTTGGTTTCTATCAAACAAACAATTAAAGTGCAAATGCTTTTAAAAGAAACAATGGTGTGCTGACACAGTGAACAAAAAGTGCTTAGTGCAAGAAAATATTATTAATTAGTAAAGTGCATGCATCAAAAATTCATATGTGTTCAAAATATTTGCAGTCCATCTTGCAATCCCAGGAAAAATCCAAGATTATTATTATCACTAATATTTTATTTCAGGTATTCTTCTGATTTTACATAAAAAAATATATATATAACCCTAATAATCAAGTGCATGTGCATCAAAACATGATGAGATGTGAAGATCACATTCTTGAAAGTTGTGAACACAATTGTTCCCATCATCTAGGCATCCACCAGGAGTGTGCCCTAGCAGCTCACATTAAACAAAGACCACAAAAGGTCTAGTTGTGCTTTGGTATACAAATCCTTAATGGCAGTTCACGTTCCACTCTCATCTCCTCGCCCGCATCGGAAATCCACAGTTGGTCTGACAAGGCTTTAATATATAGATCCTTTATGAAAAAGCACATTCTACTCCATTCTCATCTCTTATCACTAGACCTGTTGTGGTCACTAATAATTCCTACTTTTAGTAACCCACTATAGAGGCCACACTCATTTTCTGTTGTGGCCTTTGTTTAAGGTAAGCTGCTAGTATATAAACAAGGAAAAATAAAAAACATTCCAAATTGTGCTCCACCAATGGGATATTAGGCTTAGTCACTCTTTGATTTCTACCTCTCTGAACGCCATATAAGATCTTATGGAAACTACTCACCTCTCTGCACACCACGCCCCAGCATCAATTAAAGAAAAACCTTACACACAGCAGAGAGCAATGATGAAAATTCAGCCACAGTGGCCTCTGTGGTGGGATAACTATTACACAACATAACTGAACCAGAACTTGCAGCAGACTTGGCATGAGCTTCGAGTTCTACTCGAACATTGCCTGTTCGCCTGTTCACCGAACAGCAAACAATTTGGGGTGTTTGCGGTAAATTCGAAAAGCCGCGGAACACCCTGTAAAAGTCTATGGGATAAATCTAAAGAGCTAATTTTAAAGGCTTATATGCAAGTTATTGTCATAAAAAGTGTTTGGGGGCCTGGGTCCTGCCCCAGGGGACATGTATCAATGCAAAAAAAACTTTTAAAAATTGATGTTTTTTTCGGGAGCAGTGATTTTAATAATGCGTGAAACAATAAAAGTGTAATATTCCTTTAAATTTCGTACCTGGGGTGTGTGTATGCCTGTAAAGGGGCGCATGTTTCCCGTGCTTAGAACTGTCCCTGCACAAAGTGTCATTTTTGCAGGAAAAAAAGTAATTTAAAAGCACTCGCAGACGAGAGAGCGCCCCCCCCCCTCCTGAACCATACCAGGCCACATGCCCTCAACATTGGAAGGATGCTTTGGGGGTCCGTGACCCCTCAAAGCACCATGTCCCCATGTTGATGGGGACAAGGGCCTCATCCCCACAACCCTGGCCGGTGGTTGTAGGGTCTGCGGGCGGGGGGCTTATCAGAATCTGGAAGACCCCTTTAACAAGGGGACCCCCAGATCCCGCCCCCCTGTTTGAAATGGTAAGGGGGTACAAAAGTACCCCTACCATTTCACACAAAAAAAAAGTGTAAAAAATTGTTAAAAAACACAGACACCGTTGGGAAAAGTTCTTTATTAAAATAAAAAAAAGATTCCAGCGGTGGTAATCCACTCTTGCTATCCAGCGATAGGTGATCTCTCACGATGGTCCAGCGCAGTGTATCCTGTCTCCATGGAGACACTGCTGGAATCCCGTCTTAGCTGAGGAGGACGGGCCACCCGTCACCTGACCCTGTCCCCTATGACGCAAGGGGAAACCCAGGCTTCCCCAGTGATTTACGGGTGACCCCGCCCCTTCTGACGCAAGGGAAAAGCTGGGCTTCCCCAGTGACCCCGCCCCCCTCTGATGTAACGCAGGTTTCTGTTACATCAGAGGGGGGTGGGGTCACCTTTATGTCACTGGGGAAGCCCTACTTCCCCCTTGCATCAGAGGGGGCAGGGTCAGGTGCAGGGTCAGGGTCCTCCTCAGCTAAGACCTGGGATTCCTGCAGTGTCTCCACGGAGACAGGATGCGCTGCGCTGGACCATCGGGAGAGATCACCCATCGCTGGACCACGGAGAAGAGATCACCCATCGCTGGATAGCAAGAGTGGATTACCACCGCTGGAATCTTTTTTTTATTTTTTCTATTTTTAATAAAGGACTTTTCCCAACGGTGTCTGTGTGTTTTTTAACAATTTTTTATACTTTCTTTGTGAAATGGTAGGGTTACTTTTGTACCCCCTTACCATTTTAAACAGGGGGGGCGGGATCTGGGGGTCCCCTTGTTAAAGGGGGCTTCCAGATTCTGATAAACCCCCCGCCCGCAGATCCCCCCCGCAGGCCAGGGTTTTGGGGATAAGGCCCTTGTCCCCATCAACATGGGAACATGGTGCTTTGAGGGGTCACAAACCCCAAAAGCATCCTCCCAATGTTGAGGGCATGTGGCCTGGTAAGGTTCAGGAGGGGGGGCGCTCTCTTATCCCCCCTTCTTTTCCTGCGGCCTGCCAGGTTGCGTGCTCGGATAAAGGGTCTGGTATGGATATTTGGGGGGAACCCCACATCATTTTTATTTTAAATTTGACCCGCTGTTCCCCTTAATATCCATACCAGACCTGAAGGGCCTGGTAATTAAATTTAGAGGGAACCCCACGCATTATTTTTTTATTTTATCAATGATTTTCAATGACTGTTCTCTGTATTACGGAGAGCCGACAATTCATTATAGCCACGAATGCTTTTAAAATACTTTTATCCTGCAGAAATGACACTTTGTGCAGGGACAGTTCTAAGCACGGGAAACATGCGTCCCTTTACAGGCATACTATACACACCCCCCAGGTACGAAATTTAAAGGAATATTACACTTTTTTTATTTCACTTTAAGCATTATTAAAATCACTGCTCCTGAAAAAACGTCTGTTTTAAAAAAAAAAAAATTGCATTGATACATGTCCCCTGGGGCAGGAGCCAGGTCCCCAAACACTTTTTATGACAATAACTTGCACATAAGCCTTTAAAATTAGCACTTTTGATTTTGAACGTTCAAGTCCCATAGACTTTAATAGGGTTCTAAAGTTCACACGAACTTTAGGTCTGTTCGCAGGTTCTGGTGCGAACCGAACAGGGGGGTGTTCGGCTCATCCCTATCCAAAGGCTGCCACCCCTCAGGTCGAAGGAGCTTTCCCCTGTTCCTGAGCAGAAAGGCCCACTTTCTGCATGCTAATATTATCACCCTGGTGAATTAATAGAAGATGACTCAAGAACCTGACAGCAAAAAATGTAAAGTATTGTCCACTTTCCTCATATCTTTTATCTTTGCATGTACACTGTTAACTTGTGTAAGCACCTGAAGTCTTCCTGCTGTGTACTCAGTAACTCCATGTGAATGCTTGGAGGGACTGCCCCCAGGTGTTCCTGGAAACTGGATACCACTTGGAGATGGACGTAGTATCTCACTATTTCTGGTAAAAAGACACAAAAGGGATTTTTGCAGGAAAGTGCTGCAACCTCCAACATTATTCTGTCTGAAGCAACTACTGTCAGAGGAACTAGTTTTACCACTAGGAAACACACTGGAAATTAAGCTATTAGATCAAAGGATGCCTGAACGAGTGCTTTCAGAACAAATCCTAAGTCTCGTGAAGGGAACAAGAATTTCCTTGGTGGTCGTATATGGATTACAGCCTGCATGAAGCAATTTTTCAATGAAGTTGTATGCCAGACCAACCTTAAGCACTGGTTGTAAAAATGTCTAGAGCTGGAGACACAGGAGAGTAAACAAAACAAACTTCCTTCATATCATTATATGTAGCATTCATGGTCTTGTGGTCTTAGCCAAGGTCTGAACCACCTCGGATGAGAATCCGTGCACCTGATTCAATAGCCAGGCTATTAAGAGTCTCACTTGTTGGGGGTGCTGCCATTGATGTTGGCATAACAGATCTTGTTACAGTATAATTAGTATACATAATCTTGCAGTAATTTTTACTTCTTGAGATCTATTGGTCATTAATAAAAGGATTTGGTGATTGTACTCCCAGATAACTGTCTATGATGTTTGTGGCCCAAACCCTCCAAAAAGGAGGCTATCCTGGCTCCCACTGGAAGATACTTTCCAAATGTCTAGCAGCCTCCTCTGGATTGTATTCCATGTAAACAGGAAGTTTGAGCCCCCTTCACTGTGATCTGGTAAATTTCAGCCTGGCCTATTCGATTGGGCCTCCTGAACCCTTCTGAAGTTCAATCGATTTGAGCAAAAAGATGGCTGCTTCCTCTTGTTAGACTGTGACCATATTCTGGACTTTTCTTCTGTCACTCACTTCATCCAGCGTTTTGCCAAACAACAACCTCCCATTATGGAGAATGTTACAAAGGGCTTGTGTGGAAGCTTCATCCATCCTCCAGTGGCACAGCCACAAAGCCCTCATGGCTGTGATTGAATGTGCCAGTCCTAGAACTAGGTCTATTGAAGCCTCGGCCAAGGGTCAGCAGCCAGGTTCAAGTCCTCCAGAACCATGCCTACTCCTGCAGGTTCCCCTTGAATTTAAGGCCATTTCTTTAAAACATCACAGCACTGTCACAAACCCACAGGCAAAGACTTGCCACAGTATACATTTTCTGCAGGCCAGTTCACCACAATTTCTGAGTTGAAGAGGTCTTTCTGCATGCACACTTTTGAGGTGTTTAGGTGCTTTTTGCCATGTTATAGATGCGTTCCATGGAGAAAAAAAATGCAACATGTTCCACTTTAGTTGACTGTACTGTAACACACTGCACTAGTGTGATGTAGGCCATTGGAATCCATGGTAAACACTGTTCATGCATTTTTGACTCTAAAAAAAATGCATTGGACTGCATCTGGTGTGAACCAGCCCTAAGTCCACTTTTCAATCCATGGGATTCTTAAAAGGTATTAAAAGGCAAAGACACTCGTGCACCTGATGCTGGCAGGCCCCATCCACTCCTGGAAGCATGTTGCTTAAACATACATCAGTTATCTTTATTGGATAAAGCTTGGAGACCTTTACTGTAAATTGGTCTTCTTATCACATCTCTCTCATTCTTCATCAATGAGCTTTTAACTCCAACATTATGGAAAAAAGAAGTCCTTCCTTTTTCACATTTGGAAATATCTGCATGCATTTGCAATGGTTAGGCCTGCGTCTTGCCTGTTCCTTATCCATTGGCATCTGAGGCAATCTATGCCGATTAATGGCCAATGTTCTTACAGGGCTGGGCAAGGCATTTTCTATTGCGCTGATTTAAACGCATGTGAGCCATTGCCTTATGAGTTGCTTGAGAAGCATGAAAGCCACCCTGTGTGGGAATGTGAGGAGTGCATATTGTCCTGGTCAGGAGATGACCAGTGGCGGATCTTATGTTTTCTGGAGTGTTTGTATTTAGGGCTTCTGCTCTTAAAATCATGCAAAACACCATACTTTACATTCCTTGAGCATTCCTTGAGCACTCTTTTGAAGATATATCCCACTCCACCATCTTGTACCTTTGCTAGTCTTCTGTGCCACTGATAGGTGTGGTGAGCTTATATTTGAAAAAAAAAAAATGGGAAAAAAAACATAATTCCGTCACCAAGAAGAAACAGGTACCTTGTCTCTTTAAGACCCATCCGTTTTAATCTACTTACTTCAGAAGCAGCTGCAGGTGAAGTCAGGCAGCCTTCCAGAGGAGACACAGAATCTGAGATGAAACCAGTCAGACTGTCTAACCGCCGGGAACACACAGCACAGCAGGGGAGCAAACAGCAGCAAGTCACACAAGAGAAAACTGATAGGACTGCAGTAAGAGGGGAGAAACAAATTCCTCTGTCAAAACTAACTGCACAGTGTAGGTAAGTATGACATGTTTGTTATTTACAAAAAAAGCTTTAAGCTAATGACTGGTGACTGGCGGTCGCTACCCTGCGCCGCCTGTCTTCCTGCCCTCTGTGACATCATCCACCACCGCTCTCAGACAGAAGACAAAGCCAAGAGGGCAGGATGCTGCCTATACAAGACAGGAGAACCCCGATGGTGACATTGCAGCGCTTACTATTACCACAGACTGTAGACCTGTAGAATATTTGTGCTATCTAAGCAAAATTGCCCTCAACCAGGCACATGGGATACCCAGTTTCAGGAGGCTCCGCTGTCCAATATTCTGGATCCAACTTCATGAGAGGCTGAACATAGAGGGGTGGTACGGTAGGGGGGATATCCTTGCAGCCAACAAAGTACTTACCACTGCAATCCACAGGTGGCCTGGAGCAAGACCAAAAAAAAAAAAAGGACATGTCAGTGGGGGAGACTGGGAAGAGGAGGCCAAGTGGGCGCCAGATCAGGCATTAACCCATTGTTTGCTGACGTAAGATATGGCCAGGAAACTGCATTTTTGTTTTGGGGCTCAATACTGCATTACATTTTGTAATATGTTTGTTTCTGCATTCAGTATCTCTGTATCAGTATTAGTAACCTCCCTAACAGAAATTGGTGTGATTACCTTGTTACCTGTGCTGCCACTATAATAAAAGTATTTATCTGTATGTTGTAGTCCATTATATATTGTTCACAGTAAACACAGAGTTTAAGTGAGCAACGCATGTTCTGTACTCCCCTTTTCTAATACAGTTATTTCAGGTTGTATAACATTGCAATCAGACCAACAGCAATCCCATTAACATTTGTATACATGGATATTTGAAAAAATAGAATAGCCTGCAGTTTAAATACATTTTATTCTGAATGTAGGTTCCTTTTTTAATTTTTAGCCTGTGTTGCGCCCGACATTCTCAAAATTCAATAATCACGTGCAAACCAGAGGTGCAGACTCTTTTCTGAATCTCAGCTAGGCTTAGAGAACAATTATCTTGGGAGAGGAAATGTCTTTGATAAGAGCTAACTGGCAGCTTAAAGTGAAAATAAACCCACTGATTTAATTGTTTTCCAAAAGAGAGCTCAATTTAGAAATAAATGTTCAGTAAATGTTGTTAAATCCTTAATCAAACTTACTAATGTAATTTTTTTGCAGTGTTTTAATTTAGATTCTACCTCCTGGCACATGCTCAGTGTATGCTACATTCCAATCATAGCTTTGTTGATAACTGTGACAGTGTGCTTATGTCAGCTCTCAACTTCTCTTTTAAGCCCTAAATGGTTGGTGTCATGGGTGATCACATGTGCAGCACTATAGCAACTGCAGATCTAATTAGGGGCTAAGATGGCACTGTTGTTGGCTGATATGAGGATACGAGGGTTCTGCTTTAAAACGTCATTAGCGAAGTTCTAATTGTTAGAATATCTCAATATTGTATAGATGGGACTTGCTAGCTACAGAAATGATGCATGATGAGTGACAACTGGGGGAAGACCATTCTAGATGTGCATATAATTATGCAGTGTTTATGTTTTGATATATTGTTGTTAATTTTGGCCATATATGCTTAGTTCTCATACTGTTACCAAAAGGATTGTGACCATTTTTTCTATTTGAAGTTATGGTATGATGATTTCCATGAAACAGGAAGCACTGAAGCTTTACACAACATTTCTATCTTCAGTTTTTGTATTGACAATTTGTTTTTTAATCATGCAATAACAAAATGTAAATGATGCAAGATATTATGTAAGAAAAAAGTATACCTAAAGCCTAATTGGATGACATGTCATTTTCTAAAGCATTGTGTGTCATAAATAAATTGCTATTTTTTCATAAACTCATGTTTAACCTTTTTTCATCCTTTCCATTCTCAGTGCTGCTAAGGGGCATTGGTAGGGTTGTGAATGACCTAAAACACCCTTAGGGCTGATTCACACCTATGCATTTTTAGTGCTTCTTGCATTTTGCAGATTTGCACTACAGAACGTGTTCCATAGGAAACCATGTTAAATGGACTTTAGTGCAAAATGCAAAAAGCATTAAAAATGCATAGGTGTGAATCAGGCCTTAGGCACCCTAATGGAAAAAAGTATGCAAAACTCAGAGTGTTGTTTGGTAAGCTGTGGATGTGGACAAATTACACGGAGTAGGGTTTAAAGGGGTACGGGTAAATAAAACCTGAGCCTACTCACTGTATACATGGCAGGGCTTGTGCTACAGTCCTTGTGCCCACAAATATGTTTTAGTTACTGTGTCATAAGCAATAGTTTTGAAGGGGAAAATGAAACAGCCATTTTAGTAATAAATAAAATACATTGCTAATATAAAATGCATTGTTAATGAAGTAGTCTAGCAACCTGTATTTCCTTTTTCTGCATGAGAACACCATTTTCACACACCCTCATTTGCAAGATTGCTGTCTCTGTCTTTAAAGAATTATCAGAAATAACAAGCCTATGTGAATGACTATTACGACCTCAATAAATTCCACCAGAGACACAGATGGGACTTAAAAAAAAGTTTGAGAGCTAGGTCCTACCCATCTTAGAACATATAAATTGTTTTAGATTTCCCAGCTAGCCAGAGCAGCCATTTTTATCACTATACGCTGCATTGCTTGTTGCTCTCTCTGCATGCTTGTACAATATATGTCTTTTTTTTTTTCTAATTTTGCTTCAGCAGTCAAAGTTATTAAAACCCATTGGGTATTGGGTTTTCCTGTCAGATTCAAAGGCACATAAGCTACTGTGCAAAAGGTTCAGGTGAAAGCTTTCAAAAATATAAGTTTTAATAGTCTATTTTTATCAATTTACAAAATGGAAAGTAAATGAACAGAATTGAAATCCAAATAAAATCAATATTTGGTGTAGCCACCCTATGCCTTCAAAACAGCATTAATTCTTCTAGGTACCCTTTCACACAGTTTTTGAAGGAGTTCAGCAGATATGTTGAGATCAGGGCTCTGTAGGGACCAAACCATCACCTCCAGGACTCCTGGTTCTTCTTTACGCTGAAGTTAGTTCTTCTTAATGACATTGGCTGTATGTTTGGGGTTGTTGTCTTGCTGCAGAATACATTTGGGGCTAATCACAGTCAATGGGACCCGGACTTTTGAACACTAAAATGGCTGTAAAAAAGTAATGGAAAGGGCTAGAGGGCTGCAAATGGCAACAAAATGTTGTTAAAAGCATGGCAAGGGATCTGCAAACAAATGTGGATAGGGAAATAACTTAAAATAACATAAAAAAATAAAAATAAAATGCTGGAGGCCCCCTTCTCAGCAGAAGAGGTACAGGAAGTCATTAAGAACCTCAGAAACTCAACGGCACGATGCCGCACATATGGTGGGAATACCCCAGAATACGCACTTTCTGGAAAAAATTATTAACTTTCATCAGGAGACTGGGTGGGAGACAATGTGAAGGAACCGGAGGCACTGTCAGCAGCAACCCAATCTACTATCGCCTGTACTTGTCCTGGCCTCAACATTCGTGCAGCCTCATTAGGCGCGCCAAAATACCGCTGCAGGCTCTGTCGCCTACTCGCACCAGAGGAAGGTGTTTCACTAGTGCGTGTAGCTGGCACAGATCGACCATGTCCTCTCCCTGCAACAGG
Source organism: Lithobates sylvaticus (assembly GCA_028564925.1). NCBI lineage: Eukaryota > Metazoa > Chordata > Amphibia > Anura > Ranidae > Lithobates > Lithobates sylvaticus. The sequence goes on from CM053036.1 coordinate 100,781,771, forward strand.
AGCGCCACCAGCAGCACCAAGATCAGAATACATGGATAGTGTCTAAAGCGTTTATGAAAACGCAGAAAATGCTATTGGGGAAAAAAAAAACACAGCAAAGTTAAATTTTTTTGCAATGTTTTTCCAATATCAGAATACACGGATAGTGTCTAAAGCGTTTATGAAAACGCAGTAAATGCTATTGGGGAAAAAAAAAACACCCCAAAATTAAATTGTTTTGCAATGTTTTTCCAATATCAGAATACACGGATAGTGTCTAAAGCGTTTATGAAAACGCAGAAAATGCTATTGAGGAAAAAAAACCACAGCAAAATTTAATTTTTTTGCAATGTTTTTCCAATATCAGAATACACGGATAGTGTCTAAAGCGTTTATGAAAACGCAGAAAATGCTATTGGGGAAAAAAAAAAACACTGCAAAATTAAATTTTTTTGCAATGATTTTCCAATATTAGAATACACGGATAGTGTCTAAAGCGTTTATGAAAACGCAGAAAATGCTATTGGGGAAAAAAAACACTGCAAAATTAAATTTTTTTGCAATGTTTTTCCAATATCAGAATACACGGATAGTGTCTACAGCGTGTATGTATGAACACGCAGAAAATGCTATTGGGAAAAAAAACACTGCAAAATTAAAAAAAATTTCAATGTTTTTCCAATATCAGAATACACGGATAGTGTCTACAGCGTGTATGAACACGCAGAAAATGCTATTGGGGAAAAAAAAAACACAGCAAAATAAAAAAAATTTGCAATTTTTTTCCAATATCAGAATACACCGATAGTGTCTAAAACGTTTATGAAAATGCAGAAAATGCTATTGGGGAAAAAAAAACACTGCAAAATAAAACATTTTTGCAATGTTTTTCCAATATCAGAATACACGGATAGTGTCTAAAGCGTTTATGAAAACGCAGAAAATGCTATTGGGAAGAAAAAAAACACTGCAAAATTTAATTTTTTTGCAATGTTTTTCCAATATCAGAATACACGGATAGTGTATAAAGCGTTTATGAAAACGCAGAAAATGCTATTGGGAAGAAAAAAAACACTGCAAAATAAAACATTTTTGCAATGTTTTTCCAATATCAGAATACACGGATAGTGTCTAAAGCGTTTATGAAAACGCAGAAAATGCTATTGGGAAGAAAAAATACACCGCAAATTTAAATTTTTTTGCAATGTTTTTCCAATATCAGAATACACGGATAGTGTCTAAAGCATTTATGAAAACGCAGAAAATGCTATTGGGGAAAAAAAAAACACTGCAAAATTTAATTTTTTTGCAATGTTTTTCCAATATCAGAATACACGGATAGTGTCTACAGCGTGTATGTATGAACACGCAGAAAATGCTATTGGGAAAAAAAAACACAGCAAAATTAAATTTTTTTGCAATGTTTTTCCAATATCAGAATACACGGACAGTATCTAAAGCGTGTATGAACACGCAGAAAATGCTATTGGGGAAAAAAAACACAGCAAAATTAAATTTTTTTGCAATGTTTTTCAAATATCAGAATACACGGATAGTGTCTACAGCGTGTATGTATGAACACGCAGAAAATGCTATTGGGAAAAAAAAACACAGCAAAATTAAATTTTTTTGCAATGTTTTTCCAATATCAGAATACACGGACAGTATCTAAAGCGTGTATGAACACGCAGAAAATGCTATTGGGGAAAAAAAACACAGCAAAATTAAATTTTTTTGCAATGTTTTTCCAATATCAGAATACACGGATAGTGTCTACAGCGTGTATGTATGAACACGCAGAAAATGCTATTGGGAAAAAAAAACACAGCAAAATGAAATTTTTTTGCAATGTTTTTCCAATATCAGAATACACGGATAGTGTCTACAGCGTGTATGTATGAACACGCAGAAAATGCTATTGGGAAAAAAAACACAGCAAAATGAAATTTTTTTGCAATGTTTTTCCAATATCAGAATACACGGACAGTATCTAAAGCGTGTATGAACACGCAGAAAATGCTATTGGGGAAAAAAAAACACAGCAAAATTAAATTTTTTTGCAATGTTTTTACAATAGCAGAATACACACAGACTATGGTGTATCTCTTACTATATGCAGTGTTGGTCCTAATGGTGCACTGAGCTTGCAGGTAAAACTTTTATATTTTGTCTGGCACTGGCCTCATGGCACTGTTAAAAGACTGTGCACTGCACCCCAGCCAGGGTACAATTGATTTAGGAATCTCTTCAATAATTCTCTCTGCCTCTTTCTTTTGCTTAATAAAGAAACTCCCTACTCTACTCTAGCTATGTAGATCGCTCACTGATCCAACTAATTAGAAGAAAATTAAAGGAATGTGGACTGACTGACTGACTGACTTTATCACACTAACTCCTAAAATCCTCTCTCTTAGCAGCACAGGAACCTGTCTATAGCAGAATGACGCTGTGTGTCTGGACTATATATAGAGGCTGGGTCACATGCTACACGGCCCAATCACAGCCATGCCATTAGTAGGCATGGCTGTGATGGCTTCTAAGGGCACACTAGTGAAACTAGCGTCGATTGGCTGCCCTGCAGCTGTTAGAAAGGCACCAATACATCGCTGAACACCGGACCCGAACCCGAACTTACAGCCAATAGTTCGGGTTCGGGTCCGGGTCCCGGACACCCAAAAGTCCGGTACGGATTCGAACTTTACAGTTCGGGTTCGCTCAACCCTAATGATGGATAGGTATGTGCCCGCATTTTTCAGCATTGAGAACACCATTGATCCTGACCAAATTTCCAAATCCATTTGCAAAAATGCAGTCCCAAGCTTGCAAGGAACTTGCACCGTGTTTCATTGTTTTACTGCTCTCCTGCCCTTCGGTGAACAAACTGCCTCCTGCTACAGCCACATTTTTCAAATTTTGACTCATCAGTCCAATGCACCCGCTGTAGTTTTTCTGCATCACAGTTCGTATGTTTTCATGCATTGTTGAGCTGCTTAGCCTTGTTTCCACATCAGAGGACGGCTTTTTGGATGCAATTCTTCCACGAAGACTACTTCTGGCCAGACTTCTCTGGACAGTAGATGGGTGTACCTAGGTCCCACTGGTTTCTGCCAGTTCTGTGCTCATGGCACTGCTGGACATTGTCCGTTGTCAAAGTAAGCATGATTTCTTTCATTCGCTGCATTAGGTTTCCTTGGCTGACCACTGCATCTACAGTCCTTAACATTGCCTGTTTCTTTGTTTGTTTGTTTCTTTGTACTTCTTCAAAGAGCCTGAACAGCACAACTTGAGATCACAGTCTGCTTTGAAATCTCTGCCTGTGAGAGAGCTTGCTGATGCAATTGACATTGGGGGTTATTTACTAAAGAAGAATCCTCTTTACACTGTAAGTGCACTTGGAAGTAAAGTCGCTGTAGATCCGAGGGGGACATGCAAGGAAAATAAAAAACAGCATTTTAGCTTGCACATGATTGGATGATAAAATCAGCAGAGCTTCCATTCCTTTCAGATCTACCACCCAGATTTAGAGCAAGTGCACGTTCAAGTGCACTTGCAGTGCAAAGTGCATTTGCCTTTCGTAACTAACCCCATTGTGTCTTGTTGCTGTGTTCAGTCTTGCCATGGTGTGACATGAAACTGTCTTCCATAACCTCACCTTAGTAGCAGTTTGTCTGTTAATCACCCAGTTTTAAGCTTCCTTCACAGCTGTTTCTGTTTCAGTTTCTTTCGACCCACATATGAAATTGATTATCAGCACACCTGCTTGGTAAATTTGGTTAATCATGCACCGGGCACTAATCCAACAAAATCTCTGACTTTGTGCAAGTGTACAAAGTGTGCAAGTGTAAGAACTGATGCTGATTTGAAGCCAAAGGTCACACCAAATATTGAATTGATTTAGATTTTTCTTCTGTTTGCTCACTTTGCATTTTGTGAATTAATAAAAGTAAAATATATATTTTTGAAAGCTTTCTTAACAGAATTTCTTCACACCTGCCTAAAATCTTTGCACAGTACTGTATATACCACAGCACTGTTTTTTTTAGCTCTTCTATTACATACACTTTTCTGCACACACAGAATACAGACAGAGCTAACCATTTTTCTGAGGTTACTAAAGAGAAACTTTATTAACCACTTAAGGCCCAAGCCTTTTTCTAATAATCTTTGTTTCCCAAACATTATATACTGTATTTATTGGCATATAACATTTACTTTTTCACAATGAAAATCGGGTTCAAATAGTGTGTGCCTGTTATACGCCGATACTTCAATTTTAGCTGCCTTGGATTGAACAGGAAGGGGGGCAGGACGAGCACCTTCAGATTACATACAGTGAGAATCTCCTGTTTACTTGGCGGCCCCTGTAATAGGAAGTCCCGTCTCCTGGGCCACCATTTGACCACTGTTCTGTCTATCATAGGAGATTCTCACTGTATGTAAACTCGTCCCACCCCCTCCCTGTTCCCTCTAGGCTGCAGATGGGCATTGATCGGGCTGCACTGATGGCAATGGTGAGGCTACTGCACTGATGGCAATAGTGAGGCTGCTTCATTGATGGCAATGGTGAGGCTGCTGCATTGATGGCAATGGTGAGGCTGCTGCATTGATGGCAATGGTGAGGCTGCTGCATTGATAGCAATGGCGAGGCTGCTGTATTGATGGCAATGGTGGGGCTGCATTGATGTGGACTGATGAGGCTGCATTCATGACACTTGTGAGGCTGCAGATGGGCATTGATCAGGCTGCATTAATGGCAATGGTGAGGCTGCAGATGGGCACTGACCCTTATTTTGTTTCCAAGTTTCTTATTTAAAATTTAAGTTTTTTTTCCTTAAAATTTCCCTCTTAAAATGTATGTGTGTGTTATACACCTGTGTGTGTTATACACCAATAAATACGGTATACATTTTTTAGCAGAGTGTGAGATGTACAGGGCTCAAGAGTACATAATGAACAGAGTAGAGGACTCAGAAGTGCATGACGAACAGAGTGCCTCGATCAGTAATGCATAATGGACAGGGGTCAGGAATGCGTAACCCAAAGAGTGGACTTACCAGTAGAGATGGGCCAAATACTCCCCTCAAATCATTATTTTTAATAAAAATACACTAAAATCATTATTAGTGTACATAAACATAACATAACAAAATTCTTGCTAAATTGCTACTAAAGCATCGTTCACATGAGGCATAATAAAGTGTATGCCCATGGGGGGCCATGTTTTTCTGCACAGGGATGCACATGTGTTCCATGCATCCCAGTAAAGGCAGTCCCATTTTTGTCAATTGGGATGCAACAGCTGCACAGGCATAGCTGAACAGGCATACCGTATTTATCGGCGTATAACACGCACTTTTTCCCCCTTAAAATCGTGGGAAAGTCGTGGGTGCGTGTTATATGTCGATCCCCACTGTCTGTGCCAAAAAAAATCGTGCGGCGCCTAAGAATACCGAGCGCCGCCAAAAAAGACAGAGCGCAGCCGAAAAAGACTGAGCCGACTGCTCGGCTCTGCTCGCAGTCCCGCCTCCCTGCGCTCGCTCCAGAAACAGCAGGGACTGCGACCAGAGCCGAGCAGTCGGCTCGGTCTTTTTCGTCAGCGATCGGTCTTTTTCGGCGGCGCTCGGTCTTTTTCGGCGGCACTCGGTCTTTTTCGGCGGCACTCGCGCGGTCTGTCTCGGCGGCTGGAAATTTAAACGTGGGAAAGCTGCAAATGACACTGGGCAAGCTGCAAATGGCACTGGGCAAGCTGCAAATGGCGCTGGGCAAGTTGCAAATGGCGCTGGGCAAGCTGCAAATGACACTGGGCAAGCTGCAAATGACGCTTAAATGTACGTTTTTTTCCTTAAAATTCCCTCCTAAACTTGGGGTGCGTGTTATACGCTGGGGCGTTTTATACACCGATAAATACTGCTGTTCCCAATCTGACATCCATGTGGGTAAACCTCCCCAAACCAGACAATGTGAGCTCAGGGACATGAATGCGGACATACATGGATGTAAAATTGGGAGCAACGGCTCTGTTCATGCATGTGCTACATCCCAAATTACATCAATGAGACGGCCTGCACAGAGATGCGCGGAACACCTGTGCGTCCCTGTAAAGGTACGCTCTGTATGCCCTGTGTGAACAAGGCCTTAGGCCACTTTCACACAAGCACACCAATCGGGTCTGCCTGTCCGTTTTTCAGGCGGGCCAAATCGGACCACCCATTGTTCTTTATGAAGAGGCTGATGTTAATGGACATGTGTCTGAATATACTGAATATACCTGCATCCGATCCAGTCCAGTCCGCTAAAAACAGACAGATGGGGATTCCATTCCCCATCTATCTAGCAGATCATATCGGATGGAAATGGACAGGCAGTCCATTTACATCCAACCGCACCATAGAGAATAGCGGGCTGTGTCCATGTCCGCTCTGCATCAGTGGAGTGGACACGGACCTGTCATCCGCCTGCTCAGTGGGGATCAGTAGGCTAATCCTCCTCTGAGCAGGTGCATCTGCTTGACAGAGTCCACGTGAAAGGGGTCTTATCAGGAGCAGCTGGTCCATTAGGGGCTCAGGGGGGTTTGTATGATTTTTTTCAAGCCGCATGATTAGAGCCTGAGGCTTGAAAAATGTTGGGCTCAGGGCGCAGAGCATTGCACCCCGTACCCACCCATTTGTGACAATAGCAAATTAATATTCGCTATTGTCTTCAGGCTTCTCCTCCTGGTCAATCAGGAGGGATCGGGTTGGCTGGGATGAGAAGCTGAGGAAGCCGGAGAAGGGTGGGGGCGATCACCATAGAGGGGTGAGTGCGGGCGGACCTGGGGGGTCTTACTTTGTTTGTTTGTTTTTTGTTTGTTTTTTTACTTTTTACATTTTTTACAGTTGTTTTTTTTTTTGGGGGGCGGGTGGGTTCTTTGGTGAGATTTCAGAGGTCTAAACAGACCCCCATATCTCGTTTTTTGAGAGAGAGAAAGGGACTGAAGATAGTCCCTTTCTCTGTAGCACTTTACATGAATGAATGGAATAAAGATTCCATTCATGAAATTAAATGACAGTCTGATACATTGTAACACTCACGGTTACAACGATAAGCTGTCAGTGGATATAGAAGAGATCACTGCCTATATCCATTGTACACGGGGGGGGTTTGGAATACACATGTATACCAAGCCCCCCAAGCCACAACTTCACCCCTACCAGCACTGCCCCCCTCCCCCCACCGCGATCTCTAGCCTGACAGATCATAGGAGATCTGTGCAGGGAGAAGCTGCAGGCGGAGGGAGGGCAGGAGGCTGACAGCTGGTAACTCATCGGTTGATAAGGCTCCCTTACAACCAGTGCACAGTGCATTGCAGGGCATCTGGCGGGCCGAACACCCTGTAAATTTGGGTGTTCCCTGGATGGGGAAAACAGCCAATGTTTAGTTCGAATTGATGCTTGGTCCGAACTATTCACCCAACTCTATCTACCAGTCTGCCTGTTGCCTGTCAGATCTGTAGGAGCCAAATAGAAGTTTTTAAGGGAAGAGTGGCCTGGTATGGATCAGGAGGGGGGCGCTCGCTCACCAGTCCCCCCTTTCCTGACCTGCCAGGCTGCATGCCCGGATAAAAGTCTGTTATATATTTTGGGGGGACCCCACAAATGATGACTCATGAGTTGTTAAGGACGCCGTGGCCCGTTCTTTAACAACCAGCTCATACTGCTCCCTGATTGGGCAAAGCTTGGCCCAATCAGGGCACAAAATGCACTGTGAAGCGTGCATTGCAGGTCGTTCAACGGGGTGAACACCCTGCAAATTCGGCTGTTCCCCGAAAGGGGTGACCGGCCAATGTTCGGCCGGAACTGATGCTAGGGCCGAACCCTTTGCCCAACTCTACTTATTAGTCTGCCTGCTGGTCTTCCTGTTGCCTGCAAGATCTGTAGGAATCAAACAGGAGTTTCTAAGTTGACCATACCTCTAAAAATCATATAAATACAGCCACCTATAGTGTCCACTAGGGGTAAATGTGATAGGATGGCCATTAAGGATGAATGTGACAGGATGACAATACAAAAGCACAATTTGTAGACAGTTGTTAACCCATAAGGGGAAATGTGTTAACAGGAACCTTCATGGCTGGATTTCAAGATATTTTAATTAAAGCTGATCCTTTAAAAAGCTGTAAAACCAGTTAAAAAAATTGCAGTAATATGATACAGCTCATATTGGGTTTGGGTTTGGGTTTATAGCTACTTGATTGGAGATTAGCAAACAATGTTTATGGAGCAGGTCACCACAGCAACAGGGCCCATAAATAATATAGTAAAATGCTAAAAATTACACTTTTCGCTGTACTCCTACTACCTTTAAAATATCCTGTCAGTGACTATGACCACTGTGGGAGTGGGTGGTAGTGTCTTCCTACTGTCAGTAAAAATAATGCTTCTATAGAAACAAAAACCTCTGCATCTTACATTGTATAGCTTGGTTAAAAAAGATTTGAAGAACTTCTCTTTAAAAACAATTGCTTTCTCATAGCAAACATCCCTGCTGTGCTTTGCAGTATAAATATTTTTTTCATTGTATCTCACTCTGCTTTATCCCTGTTAATCACTGTAAGAATATCAGGCTTTGTGTAGATAATAGACTCCATCATGATTTTTTGCTAGTTATAAGCTTTAATCTGTTCTGCATTTGTCTTGCTGTCATTAGCAATCAGCTTTATATTTCATGTTTTTGCTGACCTGATTGCTCATTTGCAGGATTTGTTGGGCTCTTTGTAATATTTCTACAAGGCGTTTGATAACATTTCTTTGTCCTCTATACTTGAGCATAGTTTTCTATTTTGGTACATTTTTAGAAATAACCTAACTTTTTTATTGAATTTTTTAATTTTTTCACAAAAGAATTAAACTAGGAGCCCTAATAATATATAATTTTATTAATTAATCAAATTTAAAACCCCCCTACTATGTGTTTTTTTTGTAGATTCTTTATTTATGGTATTTATCAGCATTATACACCCAAAATACGATGACAAAAACATGTACACTTTTGAGCAATCACATCTACTGTATATACCAAGAATTGTGGAATACCACGAAGTGAATACAACAGGGCTCAATCAATTATAATCAATTATAACAAGTATGGATTAAGTATAGCTTTCCTGCCTAAGTTACTCATCAAGTAAGATTATCACCAGAATATATCAACAAAACTCTTAAAAGTGTTGGGACAGGACACTAAAGCTGGGTTCACACTAGTGCAAATTGGATGTGGGTTCCCCGCGTCCAGTTTGCAATAGCAGGAGATTGTGACTATGGAGCCGGTTCACACATCCCTGCTGCGGCTCCATTGAGAATTTGCTTCTTTTGGTCTGTTTCAGGTCCAAATTCAGCCCAAAATTTGGGCTGAAATCGGAACTGAAACAGTGAACAGGGACGCACTGGATCCCTGCTGTAAGCCGCATGCAATAATGTGAACCCAGCCTGAGTGTTTTCTTTATTGTAGCCAGAAAGCTAGCAGGGCATGAAGAGAGTAGAGTGGAAGGAAGATTGAACAAGAAAAAGGGAAGAAGAGGAAGGGGAGGCAGAAAAAAAGGGAAATTGGATATTTTCTGGATACACAGGATAGGATTAAGGGGCACCTTTATGGGTTGGAATCCAAGTGGGCTTTACCCGAGAATATGAATATATTTCAATACAGCAACATTTTAGAGTAAGTATCATGTTTGTTTTGAGCTGACAGGACTAAGTCCTCCATCTGGTTCATATGAAAAAAAGGGGGGGGGGGGGGGGACTTTGTTGGACTTTAAATGAAACTTATGTGAATAAGTCTCCATCCCTGATTCAGTAGAAACAAAAGAGAAATGAATGGGAGTTTATTGTTTCTACACCATCGGGTTCAGTTCTTCTACTTTTGAGAACCTAGATAGAGGGAGGTTGCGGATGCATGATTTGGAGGCATTAAGAAGGTAGTGTAGGACTAATTTTTTGTAGGTTTTGCTTGGGATATTATAAACATGGGGAAGGAAGAAGAAGGGGCCCTCAGGGAGTGCATAATTGGTAAATTTGTGTGGGATTCTCCATACTTCCTTTCAGAATTGCGATAATTTCAGGCAGGACCAAAGTATGTGATGCATCAATGTACACAGAAACCAGCAGAGGAGGAAGGAAGTAAGGAAGGACGTAGAGCACACTTAGTCTTCATGGCTATGCCTCAAAACACGTTGTCATGAAAACTAAGTATGCTCTACATGCTTCCTGGAGATGCTCCGCTAGCTTCAATGTACATTGATGTGTCATTTCATGGTGATGCGACTGCAGCTGACACACTTCTGGCACATCGCTTCCGGTGATGCGGACCCTTGGATAAGCACCAGAGTGCCATTGGTTCCATTCTTAATGGAGTAGGTTCCATTCTTAGAGGAGTCGGTTCTTTTGCCCATATGGTCTGGACACCCTCTTGGGCATTATCTCCTCCAGTTACCACCAAACTGCCAGTTCACATAGAAGGAGTCCCGGGTTGCATGGGAACATACATATTATTCCTCCAACATTTTGCTTATCTTTGCTTTTTCCTTGACTATTTAATAAAGTGGAAGTTTTTTTTTGGACTGAAGATTGACCTGAGGACTTTTCTTGATTTCACCAATTGGGAGAGTGATGTGGCCTATTTAGTCTAATCCACACATTGTGATTGATATATAAAGAATTCCGCGCAAAAGTATAAATAAATATAAAGTGCAATATTGAAAGTGGCCAGCAGGTAGATTTGGGTAACAGATGTCAGCAAAACCTTGCAAGAGTCACAGTAACGACACGTCCCCAGATGAAGACACGTGACGTGTCGTAATGCGTAAGGGAGTGGCCGTAGGCAGAGAAGCACTGAAGGAGACGTGAGAAGTCGCTGAGAACGCCTAATGCTAATTTTTAACCCTATTTGCCTGCTTTTATTTTTTATAATGTAAGATTCCACCTATACCTATTTAATAAATATTCCCACATTGTTTTAAATACTACACTAGTGGAGGCTTCCCTTCTTCTTTTTCTCTGGCGCTGTGTTAATATGACACTGAGCATTGCAGGTCCAAGGTTTTAAATGCCCTTAAAGGAGAAGTTCCTTACTGTGACTCTTGCAAGGCTTTGCTGACATCTGTTAACCAAATCTACTGGGGCTATAGGATACCCCTGAAAGGCTATATGTCCTTATTATTAAGGTGAGAGTTTGTGGAGACCAGATATTGGATGGAAAATATATGAAAATCAGGACCAATTTCTACCAAATCAGAAACATCCAGAAAGTGTTGATCATTATTCGGATGAACTGTTACAACAGAATTTACCATTGTCTGACCCCTGTAGTGATTGTGACTTTTCTTACACCATTTCACTAGCAGGATCTGACGGACTAATTTGGACATTTTCTGGGACTACCTTAATATATTTATTTATTTATCCATTTTGGAATTACCTCATCACCCTTTTTACAATTTTTTATAAATATTTTTCTCGTTCACCAGTCACGGATATATATTTATCTTTTTACCTTATTGTATATTGCTGAATGCACATTCCTTTATGCACAGTATAACAGTAGCACTATTTACACAGTATAACATTGTTTTTTTCAGTATTTTACACACTTTTACATACTTTTTTACACATATGGCACTTTAAATATTAGACAGACAGTCACTTTATATTTATTGTTAGTCATTCACCTGTGTATTTATTTATTTGTTTTAATATCTTTATCACTATTTACTTGAGTTCATAAGTACCATCGCCACCTGCTGGCAACTTTCAATATTGCACTTTATATTTATTTATACTTTTGCGCAAAATTCTTTATATATCAATTCTTATTTGTGTATTTGTGAACACGCCACATTTTGCTGCACACCATCATACTGTTTATCGTTGACCACCTGAATACTCCAAGTAGCGCGAGGGACACATATATATACAGTGGTGTGAAAAAGTGTTTGCCCCCTTCTTCATTTCCTGTTCCTTTGCATGTTTGTCACACTTAAGTGTTTCGGAACATCAAACCAATTTAAACAATAGTCAAGGACAACACAAGTAAACACAAAATGCAATTTGTAAATGAAGGTGTTTATTATTTAAAGGTGAAAAAAAATCCAAACCATCATGGCCCTGTGTGAAAAAGTGATTGCCCCCTAAACCTAATAACTGGTTGGGCCACCCTTAGCAGCAACAACTGCAACCAAGCGTTTGCGATAACGTGCAATGAGGCTTTTACAGCGTCCTGGAGGAATTTTGGCCCACTCATCTTTGCAGAATTGTCCTAATTCAGTTACATTAGAGGGTTTTCGAGCATGAACAGCCTTTTTAAGGTCATACCACAACATCTCAATAGGATTCAGGTCAGGACTTTGGCTAGGCCACTCCAAAGTCTTCATTTTGTTTTTCTTCAGCCATTCGGTGGTGGACTTGCTGGTGTGTTTAGGATCATTGTCCTGCTGCAGAACCCAAGTTCGTTTCAGCTTGAGTACACGAACAGATGGTCGGACATTCTCCTTCAGGATCTCTTGGTAGACAGCAGAATTCATAGTTCCTTTTATCACGGCAAGTCTTCCAGGTCCTGAAGCAGCAAAACAGCCCCAGACCATCACACTACCACCACCATATTTTACTGTTGGTATAATGTTCTTTTTCTGAAATGCAGTGTTCCAGAGTTCCACTTTTGTCTCATCGGTCCACAGAATGTTGTCCCAAAAGTCTTGGGGATCATCAAGATGTGTTGTGGAGAAATTGAGACGAGCTTTGATGTTCTTTTTGCTCAGCAGTGGTTTTCTCCTTGGAACTCTGCCATGCAGGCCATTTTTGCCCAGTCTTTTCCTGATGGTGGAGGCATGAACGCTGACCTTAACTGAGGCAAGTGAGGCCTGCAGTTCCTTGGACGTTGTTGTGGGGTCTTTTGTGACCTCTTGGATGAGTCGTCGCTGCGCTCTTGGGGTAATTTTGGGCGGCCGGCCACTCCTGGGAAGGTTCACCACTGTTCCATGTCTTCGCCATTTGTGGATAATGGCTCTCACTGTGGTTCGCTGGATTCCCAAAGCTTTGGAAATGGCTTTATAACCCTTTCCAGACTGATAGATCTCAATTACTTTCTTTCTCAATTGTTCCTGAATTTCTTTGGGTCTCGGCATGATGTGTAGCTTTTAAGGATCTTCTGGTGGACCTTACTGTGTCAAGCAGCTCCTATTTAAGTGATGCCTTGATTGTGAACAGGTGTGGCAATAATCAGGCCTGGGTGTGGCTAGAGAAATTGAACTCAGGTGGGGCAAGATCAGACTTGGAGACCTTTCCAACCGAAAATCCACTGGGTTACTGGGTCTTGAGGATGAAACATTGGCCAGAGCTTGCACAATATGCAATTGAGCTACTGGCCTGTCCTGCATCCAGCGTTCTTTCTGAATGCACATTCAGTGCTGCTGGAGGCTTTGTAACCGATCACAGAGTGCGCCTGTCCACAGACTCAGTTGATCGGCTTACCTTCATAAAAATGAATCAGTCTTGGATCACCAGCTACCAAGCACCTGATGCTGATGTAACCGATTAATTTTTCTATGAATGTGAGATCCCTTGAAGACTGCCTATGCTGAGTGACTATCCTTTTATGCTGAGTGACTATCCTATTCCTCCTCAATGTTCACGTTGATAGCTTCTAAGAACATTTTTGTTTCAGGGCACCACTACCAGTGCCTAAGGCCCAATTTTTCTATTTATTTTTGCTGTAATATTTCGCAGCAGGGCTCATTCTTGCGCTCAACTAGAGTATCTGTGAGGGGTTGCAGTGTTGTGCCTCCACCACCACCGCCTAAGGCCCAATTTTTCTGCCCCTGTTTAACAGGGGCATGTAATTACAATTTCTGATCTAATATTTCACAGCAGGGCCCGTTCCTGCGCCCAACAATAGTATCTGTAAGGGGGTTACAGTGTTGTACTACCACCACCACCACCACCACCGCCTAAGGCCCAATTTTTATGCCCCTGTTTAACAGAGACGTGTAATTACAATTTTTGATCTAATATTTCACAGCAGGGCCTGTTCCTGCACCCAACAAGAGTATCTGTGAGGGGTTGCAGTGTTTTGCCACCACCACCACCACCACCGCCTAAGGCCCAATTTTTAAGCCCCTGTTTAACAGGGGCCTGAATTTAAAACGTTTGATCTAATATTTCACAGCAGGGCCCGTTCCTGCGCTCAACAAGAGTATCTGTGAGGCTTTACAGTATTGTGCCACCACCACCACCGCCTAAGGCCCAATATTTCTACCCCTGTTTAACAGGGGCATGTAATTACAATTTTTGATATAATATTTTGCAGCAGGGCCCGTTACAGCGCCCACCAAGAGTAGCTGTGTTGGCTTACAGTGTTCTGGTACCACCAACACCTAAGGCCCAATTTTATATAGGGCAGGCTGTATAGTATATACAGGCGGTCCTCTATTTTCAAAGATCGAAATTGCAAACGACTCCTACATAGAAACGGAGGGAAACGGAGGGAGACAACAGAAAGTGAGATGAAATCTACCCCTAGGAAGGGAAATTCTCTCCTGTAAGAGTTAGTATGGGAAAAAGGTGTCTCCACTGATCGTTTATCACCAATCCTTGTTTCTACAACAACCCAACATTTTCAAAATCCAATTCTCATTGGGACAGAAAGTGAGGTGAAATCTTCTGAACAGGGGCACAGACAGCAAAACAAATGTTACAGGGGTGACCCTTCCCTATGTTATCCAAAAAGCTTTTTTGGCTGAATCTACACTTAGAAAATGTACCTGTTCCAAATTACAAACAAATTCAACTTAAAAACAAACCTACAGTCCCTATCTTGTTTGTAACCCGGGGACTGCCTATATACTGCTGCTGTTCAGAGTATATAGGGCCTGGAGGCCCCACGCTTTTTTTTTTTATTTGAGTGCGGGGTTCACCTTAATATCCATACCAGACCCAAGGGCCCATTAATGGGCTGGGCAACATTACATTACAGCCACAAGCAGTTTTAAATGACCTTTTTTCCTTCAGAAATGTAATTTTGTGCAGGGATGTTCTAAACACGGGAAACACGCGCCACTTTGCAGGCATACTATAGACACCCCAGGTACAATATTTAAAGGAATATTTAACTTTTATTTTTTCACTTTAAGCACTATTAAAATCACTGCTTCCGAAAAAATTGCCGTTTTAAAAACTTTTTTTTGCATTGATACATGTCCCCTGGGGCAGGACAATAACTTGCATATTAGCCTTTAAAATTCACAATTTTTCAAGTTCGAGTCCCATAGACTTTAACGGGGGTTCGCGTGCTCGCACAAATTTTTGGTCTGTTCGCATGTTCTGCCGCAAACCGGCTCATCCCTATTAAGGATTACACACAATACTGCAAGTTATTTAACAATTCCAGAGGGACAAAGTTGGGACAGATTCTCCCTTTTCCCTTTCATCAACATACAATGCAAAATCCAAGCTTTGAGGTATTTAACCTGTTGTTAGGATGACAGTAGGTGCTACACCACTTTGGTTATAAAAATGGAAATACAATTTAAACAGTGATTTGGTATTCTATTAAAATCAAATCCCAAGTAAAATTCCAGTGAATGCAGTTTACTTAAAAATCATTAAATATATTCTGAAAATCATCTAGTACCTGTATTTGTCTTTAAAGGAGTCAAAATACACAGAATGCTGATGCTTGGGGTATTCTGGACCAAGCTGTGCTACAACTTGAGGGAAGGTCCACAACCCAGCAATTCTATCTGGCAGTAACACTTGGATAAAATAATTGACTGAACAAAATTCTAAATCCAGGTAAGGTATGAATTTCAGCTGTGTATTTTGCTGCTTGCCTGGATTTTGGCTTTAAATATTGCTCTTGAGAAAGTCCTTACATGGCACATGAAGATATAGTCCCACTGGTACAACTTCTTGGCAGATAAAGCTAAAAGGACATACTGTATTCCCAACTCTTCAAGGAATTGCAATATGAAACATTAGTAGTAGGGCTGCCACTATTGCCCTTTTACTCATTAAAGCTTTGTGCTTGCTTTCATTCAGCATTGGCAGTTTGTCACTAATGATGCATTTTTCATCACTCTACAACATTTAAAAAAATGTAATCTCATTTAAAACGTATACATACTTTAAGCCTTATTAAATACAACTAGTGAATAAAGTGATTACTATATGTAAATTGACAGAACAACAATGTTACCTTATTTATTATTTGATCTATGATTTTTGATGGAATGTTTTGCATAATCTGGAAAAGTAAATTAATGGTCTTAAAAAAATAAACATTTCCTGGGCTATCGTTTTTTCTTTAGATGTTATCTTTCATGTACAACACCAGAATGGTGCATGTCCTATAGAACAACGTCTTTTTGTTTTTCCTATTTGATGAATAAGTAATTAAATACATATAAAAAAGGATAAATACTATATGACCAGACTGCTAATTTGCCATTTAAACTCAACCCTAAAGGACGGGGTAACTCTAGTACAAAATGTTGCCTCTCACCCACTGGAGAACCCAAACTTTACCTTTCTTTACCTCCCTCCACTGTTCTTCATTCCACATGCCAGTTGTGCCCTATCCCTTATATTCCCCACCTTCTGTTACCCTCTCACCAAAATTCCCCCAAGCCTTTCCCCCCCCTGTATCTTTTGGATTTTCCTCTGGATTTCCATGTAAACCACCCCTGACCTTTACCATTCATTCCCAGGGGAATGGGATACTCACAACCATACTCAAACTCCCCCTTAGAGCACTGTAAGTTCTTGGACATGGGTGTATCTGTTTAGCCCTAGCCTCAGTTTTAAAACCATACATATAACCTTTTCTTTAAGGCCCATGCTTCGTTACCCTTTCTATCTCCTCATACTCCTCATACTCTGGGCTAGGCAGTTTGACCAACTTCACAAAGCCTTGTGAGTCGACCCATAGACTACTGTAAAATAATGAGTTTGGAGAAATGTTTGAACGCTTGTGCAACAGCTGTTGAAGTTAAGTATTGTTAAAAGGAGCGCAGCGCTATAAAGCAATAACATTTTTTTGTCAAACTCCAAATGACAGAACGGATAAACCACATATCCCAGAAAAGGTGAACAGGAAGCTTCCACGTGTTTAGAAAAGAGTCCGGGAGCACAAATCTTAAGTGACAATCCATCCACCTCCAAAATTTTCGATTTGCTCACCTCATAGAATGGACCCCTGACAGCAGGGGCGTTTCTAGGTGGCAAAAAGACCAGGGACTTCAGCCCGAAGTCCAAGGCTGGCAGGAGGGCTGCGGCAGTGCAGGGTTTTTAGGCTGGGCGGTGGGGTTGTGTGGCGGGGGAAAGCTCACTTGCTGGTTGCTGCCTGGCTTACCGGTGCCCATCAATGCTGACCACTAAACTCACCTGCCTGCCACACTGACCTACCTACCTGACACACACTGACCTACCTGACATACATACACTGACTTAACTACCTGACGTACATACACTGACCTACCTACCTGACATACATACACTGACCTACCTAGCATACACTGACCTACCTGACATACATACACTGACCTACCTACCTGACATACACACACTGACCTACCTAACATACACTGACCTACCTGACATATATACACTGACCTACCTACTATACACTGACTTACCTACCTGACATACGCTGACCTACCTAACATACATACACTGACCTACCTGACATGCATACACTGACCTAACTGACATACACTGACCTACCTAGCATACACTGACCTACCTACCTGACATAGATACACTGACCTACCTGACATACATACACTGACCTACCTAATATACACTGACCTACCTGACATACTGTAGCGGTGAAGAGGTACATTAGGAGGGAACGACTTCACAAGTATAATTTTACTTATCCTTTTAACTTATGTTTTTATTATAAGTGTACATCTATGAGGGTTTATTTAATAAACATACCTTTTGGAAAATTGGATTACGCTATGTGCACCCTTATTTTCTTGCTTGTCACAAGCAATATACAGATGGAAAGATGCAGTGATTGCTGATTTTAGCCACCTGACATCCACACACCTTCCCACTAATATTGGATGAAGATTCACAGAGGCTTGCTGATAACAACATAACCAGAGATATGCAATAAATCCAGTAATAGCTGGTGTCATTCAAGCATTGCAGTGATGGTTAATCGTCTGCAGTAATTAATTATAATTTACCCTGAACACTTCTCTTTTGGACCGGATTTACCTTCATCTTTTTTACATTTTGGCTGCCTATTTTGTCAAAAGTGGACTGTGTATCAAGTTTGAAAGACTTTCAGAATATATAAGCGCTATTAGTGTTTAAATATTTATTTTGGACACAATTTTGTTACATTGTTTTTTTTTTATTATAGTAGCAGCTTGATTGATATTGTATCTTCACCGTGAGCGCTGAGAGAGTGATATCTATAGTTGTTTGATTATTTCTCAATTTTTATCAATATAAATATGTATAACCCGAAAAAGGCACCTATCAACAACTTCTATCACTAGATTAAAAAATCCTAAAATGCAAGTTATCACAGTGAGCCATTAATGTGCCCCATATAAATCCTTTATGGACCAGGACAAAAATAAGCACAACACTAAATATATAAAAAAAATGGGTACAATACTGACCCCAAAAGGATTTATCAAGATATTAACCCACATTTTAAATCCTTATGAACAATTACATTATATACCCACTGCCATCCTTTACAGAAAAGAATACCAACATATAAAATACAAAAAAATTTAAATAAAAATTCATAAAAAATCATCCTTTAGAAATATAGCAATTTAAATCAAAATCTACATTTCCTCCTTAAGGTGTTAGAACTTTAGCTTCAAAAATCCAAAAAGACTCTCTTTGGCTGAGATAACGAATATAGTTCCCTCCTCTCCAATGTCTATTAACCCTTTCTATACCTCAAAACTTGAGACCTCTGAGGTCCCTATCATGGCACAACCTAAAGTGTTTAGAGACACTATAGGTCCTCAAACCCTTCTTAATGTTATTAACATGCTCACCTATACGAATACTCAGGCGTTTAGATGTTCTGCCTATATATTGGAGTCCACAACTGCACTCCAACATATAAACTACCCCTTGTGTGCTGCATGTGATCAGATTCTTTATCTGATACTTTTTATTAGTGGATGTAGATGTGAAATCTTTCTGTTTCTTTCACATTGGGTGGATCTATGACTCCAGGAGCAATAACGTCTCTCAAAGTGGGGGTTCGCTTATAAATAAATTAAGGACAGGGAGGAAAGACAGTTCCCAAAACCCTATCTTTTCTTAATACTTCCCAATGTTTAGTAACAATTTTCTCAAACTGTTGTCGGGTGACGCTGTTGTCAGGTGACGCTGTAGCTCCACCCCACTGAGAAAGTTCTGATGAACGTAACGTGTACAGAGGAGGAGCTACATTTGGATGACATCCCCCGCTGCCATCCTAATTCATACACAGCACACTCCTGTTTTATATGCTTGTTTTAATTACTATCATGCGAGTATGAATTTGAATTTTTAATAAACTTTTGAATGCTCATAAAGAGAGTGCTTGGATCTCTTTTTATTTATATGGTCCTGGTATTCCAACCTGGGGTATCGTATTGGAGGATTGAAACCATCAGTCATCTGCTGTACTTTACCCTTGTGAGGGATCTGCGTTTGTGACTGCTTGTTAGTTCAGGGGTCCATTCTATGAGATGAGCAAAGTGAAAATTTTGGAGGTGGAGGGATTGCCACTTCAGATTTGTGCTCCTGGACTCTTTTCCAAACACGTGGAAACTTCCTGTTGACCTTTTCTGGGATTTGTGGTTCATCTGTTCTGTTATTTGTACTTTTTTATTGTTTTATTGTGCTGCATTTTTGTGAAGATCTATTATGCCCCGTACACACGGTTGGAAATTCCGACGGAAAATGTCCGATCGGACCATGTTGTCAGAAAATCCGGCCGTGTGTGGGCTCCATCGATCCTGCTCTCAACAAAATCTGATCAGACTTTTTCCAATCGTGTGTAGAGAATTCCGACGGACAAAGTGCCACGCATGCTCAGATCAAATTACGAGACCAAAGCTACGTAGTTCCCTCGTACGCAACGAACGTCACCACGATCAGAATGATCGGATTTTCCGACAACTTTGTCCGACCGTGTGTATGCAACACCAGTGTCGGTCAAAATCCGTCAGATTTTGTGGTCGAAATTTCCGACCGTGTGTACGGGGGCTTAGTGTTCAACTTACATGTTATTTCTTGTTATATTGCGCTGATTTCATTTTTATATTATTACATGTTAAGTATTGACTCCCTAAACCTTTGTGGGGTCCCTGGTCTTCCCTTCCTTTCTACTGTATCTGTGGTTCTATTTACACTTGTTTACTAGTATTTCTACTTAATATGTGCTCATATATTGGGTACATCAGATGTTTGTAAAGTCTGTCTGTATGTCTAAAAATCATTAAAATGAGGAGAAGGAGCACACCTCCAAATGATGAATGCATAATCAGGTAACTCCTTATACTCCTTGAAATGGGCATTAGATCAGTACATAATCTATATAATCTAAACAGATCATCTCATAATCAATAATGTAAAATGTTATTAATGCTTATACGTATAAGTAATGTATAAGCAAATCTCTCGGTATCCCAGGCTTTAGTTGCTACATTAAATCTCCACTATAATTCAGTTATCTGAATGAACACCTTTTTATATTATTATATATAGACTTTTTAGAAAGTGGTGTCATTATGCTTACAATTAATAATGTTTGAGTGCACGTGTGTGTGTGTGTGTGTGAGGCAATTTAGAATCTAATATTTTCTGGCTTATATTGTCAATGATATTATATTTTCAAGCTGAAGCGGCTTGTTTTTTAGATGGGGGAGGGGGCTTGCAACTTGCTTGTGGGCTTCTTTTTATGGAGACTCCAAACTGTGTTCCAGGTATGCCAGACAACAATCATTTTTACATCAGCACCATGCTTTTTTTTTTACTAAGAAAAGTGTACTGTAGGTTCAGCAAATCTACGGTAGAACAGACATTTGATTATTCAGTCATTCTTTGTTATAGCACAATAAACATTGCTCCTCTGCTTATTAAATAATCCCACAAGCGCTTGTACTGTATACACCTTACTTTTCCTGTACCAGTGATTTGTTGTTTCCAAGTTTAATTCACTGGTCTGGGAAAAGGATAGGGTCTCTAAAGGCTGCAGGAATGACATCTGCATATATATGCAGATGAAGCTTCACAAAAAATGAAGTAAGCCAAACAGCTTTGTCCTATTCTCTTTCACTCAGATTCCATTTTCTGGCAGGTGCATTCTATATTGGATTCAATGGACCCTATCAGCAAGCACTCTGCACAAATTTTATTCCTATAGAGATGAAGCATTTCAAAACAGTAACAGTGCAGCAGCTGAAGAAATGTATGTGTATGCTCATACCTCATATTGAAATACATACGGCACAAAAAAAATCCTATTTGAATATTGTAAAAATACTGTGCTAGAGAATGAAAAATCCAGAATCTTTTAACCTTCTACTTATTGCTTCAATCTGCTTTTAAATTATTTAAAAACAAACTTAGGGCCCTAAACCTAAATATACACTTAATTAATGTTATTGGGAGGCCCATTGTATACATTTGATAATAATCTACATTACAGTTTTGAAAAGGGCCCTTGGGGTCTGAGCAAATTTGAAACTTACCTTAAATTTACCCAATCTGTGGACTCATCACTTGACAATCCCATCTAGTTTTTTTCATTCTGTGAAAACCAGTTGCATGTCTTTCTTTTTCTGTAAAGAGCATTCACTATTAGGCTAATTACTCTATGCCCCTGGGTTTTGTATCCTCCAGAAAGTTGTCTATGTCCATGGAAGATAGTTGTGTACCCATTCTAAATATACAATTTTTCAGTTGTATGGATATGACTGTACATGACTGTACATTTTTAAAAAATCAAACAAAAAAATAAAATATAGGTGTCAACTACCACCCTCAAAATATTATACACATTATATATATATATATATATATATATATATATATAATACATACACATACAGTTGTGCTCATAAGTTAACATACCCTGTCAGAATTTATTAGGTCTGCAGTTTCTAACAGCCTTTTAAAGCCTTTTAAAGCATTAGATATATAGAACAGTGATGTCATGAGGCTGCATTTGAGGCCTCATTTAGCTGATAAGTTGACAACTATTGGTTTAGAACCTTAAGGTTCCATGTACACTGGCCACCCCTAATGCCGCGTACACACGTGCGGACTTTTGCCGGTGGACTTAGTCCAGCGGACAATCCCGCCGGACTTTCCAGCTGGGTCCGCTGGACTTTCCGAGCGTGTGGACTTGCCCACACACGCACGGACTTCTCCGGCGGATAATCCGCCGGCCAAAAGTCCGCGGGACTTTTGAAAATGAACGGACTTGTCCACACACGGAGCAGTCCGTTCATTTAAAACGTAACTTCAGGTTACGTAGCTAGCGTTGGCAGTAAATGCCGCCGCGCTAGCTCCGTGACCTGGCATGGATTTAAAGGGACTCCCCACGCCGAAAAAATGGCGTGGGGGTTCCCCCCAAATCCAGACCCTCATCCGAGCACGCAGCCTGGCAGGCCAGGAAAGGGGTGGGGACGAACGAGCGCCCCCCTCCTCCTGAGCCGTACCAGGCCGCGTGCCCTCCCACCCCAAAGCACCTTGTCCCCATGTTGATGAGGACAAGGGCCTCTTCCCGACAACCCTGGCCGTTGGTTGTCGGGGTCTGCGGGCGGGGGCTTATCGGAATCTGAGAGCCCCCTTTTATAAGGGGGCCCTCAGATCCCGGCCCCCCACCCTATGTGAATGAGTATGGGGTACGATGTACCCCTACCCATTCACCTAAGGTGTAAAATGTAAAGTAAAAAAAAAAAACACCCACACTTTTGAAAAAATAGTTTATTGCACTGCTCCGGGGGTCTTCTTCCTTCTTGGGGGTCTTCTCACCGGACTCCCCCACCATTTACCAAGCTCTTTTACCGAGCGGGGGAAGTCCGGCTACCTTCTTCGTCGTCGCCGCCGTCGTCTGGGGGTCTCGATCCGCCTTCGGGGGTCTTCCGGGGGTCTCTTCTGTTCTTGCGGCGGTGGTCGTCTTCCGCGCCGCCGGCGCCGCCTTCTTCTTCTTGTCCTTCTTCTTGTTCTTCTTCTTCTTCCGATGTTGACCCGATGCTCTCTCTGCCCGGAATGCCTGTGCCGCGCTGCGCTGGGACTTATATAGGGGCATGGGGACAGGGTCACATGCTCATGTCACATGGTGACCCCGCCCCCTTGTGTTGTCACAGTCCCGGAGGATGCTGGGACTGTGACATCACAAGGGGGCGGGGTCACCATGTGACATGAGCATGTGACCCTGTCCCCATGTCCCTATATAAGTCCCAGCGCAGCGCGGCTCTGGCATTCCGGGCAGAGAGAGCATCGGGTCAACATCGGAAGAAGAAGAAGAACAAGAAGAAGGACAAGAAGAAGAAGGCGGCGCCGGCGGCGTGGAAGACGACCACTGCCGCAAGAACAGAAGAGACCCCCGAAGGCGGATCGAGACCCCCAGACGACGGCGGCGATGACGAAGAAGGTAGCCGGACTTCCCCCGCTCGGTAAAAGAGCTTGGTAAATGGCGGGGGATTCCGGCGAGAAGACCCCCAAGACGGAAGAAGACCCCCAGAGCAGTGCAATAAACTATTTTTTCAAAAGTGTGGGTGTTTTTTTTAGTTTACATTTTACACCTTAGGTGAATGGGTAGGGGTACATCGTACATAGGGTGGGGGGCCGGGATCTGAGGGCCCCCTTATAAAAGGGGGCTCTCAGATTCCAATAAGCCCCCGCCCGCAGACCCCGACAACCAACAGCCAGGGTTGTCGGGAAGAGGCCCTTGTCCTCATCAACATGGGGACAAGGTGCTTTGGGGTGGGGGGGCCCATGTTGAGGGCATGCGGCCTGGTACGGCTCAGGAGGGGGGGCGCTCGTTCGTCCCCACCCCTTTCCTGGCCTGCCAGGCTGCGTGCTCGGATAAGGGTCTGACATGGATTTGGGGGGAACCCCCATGCCGTTTTTTGGCGTGGGGAGTCCCTTTAAATCCATGCCAGTTTACGGAGCTAGCGCGGCGGCATTTACTGCCTAAGCTAGCTACGTAACCTGAAGTCACGTGCTAAATGAACGGACTTGCAAGTCCGTTCATTTCAAAAGTCCCGCGGACTTGCCTACTAACGGCGGGATTGTCCGCCGGACTGCCAAACATGGCAAAAAAGCGGTACCACAGTTTTTCTGCATTCGTGTTTTCTTGCTAAAACATTCCTGTGTGTTAAAGCGGTTCTGCACCCATTTCATTTAGTAAATCTCTTTGCCTTCCAAATCAGGCAAAGAGTACTAAATGAAATGTTTTTTTTTTTTACTTACCTTGTAATTGAAGACTTCCGGTCTTCTCTCTCTGCGGCGGCGGGCGGGGTCTCTGCGTCGATCGTCGTCACGCCGCACTGTCTCCTGGGATCTGGTGTCATTGATCCCAGGAGTCAGTGCGGGCATCTTCCGAAATCTCCCGAGATTTCGGCCACATCTTCCGAAATCTCCCGAGATTTCGGCCACATCTGCCGAAATCTCGTGAGATGTCGGCAGATGTGCCGTTACTGCGCACGCGCGAGTAACGGCGGTGCATGCTGGGCCATCTAAAGTTCCTGTGGGTGTTTCACATGCCCACAGGCAAGATGGCCCCCAGCACTAAAGAAGAAGACGAGGAACTTCATCGGACGAAAACCGGCAGCGATCGAGATGGAAGATGGAACAGGTGAGTCCCCCAATAAAGGTAAGCATCCTTTATATTCCGTCCTAAAAAAAAAAAAATTTTTACAGAGTGCAGAACCGCTTTAAATGTCCCTCTCCTGAATGCATAAGAATCACTTTCAGGAGAGGAACATTTCACTGCACCCAAACTCTGCTTCTCCTAAACTCTGATAAAAGCCTATGTGTACATTAGTTGAGTTCAGGAACTTTGGCAAAAAAACTTCAAAAGCTCATAAACTCATGTTTAGGAGCAGCAGTGTACCTGAGACCTTACAGATAAAACAAACTATATTAGTTTTAAAGCAAATATGTTCTATTTCCCATGGTATTTACCATGTTGAAGTGTGAAATTTGTTTATTGTCTTTATAATTATCATCACAAACTTTGCCCCCAAGGATGACAATCAACTAATGCCACGTACACACGATCGGAAATTCGGCCAGCAAAAGACAGATGAGAGCTTTTAGTTGGAAAATGCGACCGTGTGTATACGCCATCGGACTTTTGCTGGCCGAATTCCAGCCAGCAAAAGATTGGAGCATGTTCTCAATTTTTCGGGCCAGAAAAAGTTCCGATCGGAAATTCTGATCATCTGTAGCAATTCCTACACATGCTCAGAAACAATTTGATGCAAGCTCGGAAGCATTGAACTTCATTTTCTTGGCTGGTCGTAGTGTTGTACGTCACCGCGTTCTTGAAAGTCGAAAGTTGAGCTAACTTTTGTGTGACCGTGTGTATGCAAGCCAAGCTTAAGCGGAATTCCGTCGGAAAAACGATCCAAGATTTTTCTGACGGAAAATTCGCTCGTGTGTACGTGGCATAACAGGTAAGACAGACACTGAAGCAATACAAGAGCACGGTGATGTTAATAGGCAGGTGATCTAACTAGATCATAAACAATAGAAGAGTAAATTCAGACTGTCAGATTAAAAGGGTTGTAAACCTTCAAGGTTTTTCACCTCAATGCATTCCAAACCTCCTGTAATTCTGCAGCCCCCGTGCCCCAGTTTTACTTACCTGTACCCCCTCTATCTCGTCCCGGGGACGAGCACACCAGCAAGAGGATGTTTGGGGCCACTCTGTGCAAAACGAGCTGCACAGTGGAAGTAAGTATGACATGTTTTTTTATTTAAAAAACAAAAAAAAGCTTTAGTGTCACTTTAAAGTATAAGGAAAGGCATTTTTTTTTGTTTAGTTTTGAATAGTGTGGAGATGGATTTGAATCCCTGTCAGGTTTTTATGGCCTTCTTTGCCCCCATTAGGGAGATTTACCTCTATTTGTCCTGCTTACCATTATCATTGAAAGTGAAAGTAAAAGAGAATCACATTTTGGGCTGTACCTAGAACAGTAATAGAGTTGAAATCTTCCAATGGGGACACTGTTTTCAGTGACCAGGAGGTCCCCAAGGAATTAAGGAATTCCCTTTAATATACAGGAATTTCCTTTCCCTTCCTGTTTAGAATTTAAAGGTAAATAAATTCTTATACATAAAAGTGGGCTAGGGACAGGATGTGAAGGGTAAACCTCCCCAAGCGTGGGGGACACAGATGGCTACATTTAAAGATCCTTTGTGTAAAAAAAAAAAAAAACTGACAGTGGCTAAACCCCTCCGATATAAGTTCAATTTGGTAAAAACCTCTCCAAATAAATCCCGAGCATGCTTTGCGGAAGGATGCAAAGAATGATGATGGGAGACGGATGGGGGGTTGCCTATAGTTCTACTTTAAATGTCTCAGAGATATTGAGAATAGGCTACGGTATTTGAGTGGAAATTTGAGTGCACTCTTGAAACAAAAGTGTCTATTAGCTATGCAAAATATTGTATATCACACAGAAGGTGTGGGAGAAGGGGATGAAGAAATGAAGAAGAAAAAAAAAAAAAAAAAAAGAGAATAAAAATTGAAAAAGTGTATATAAATAATTGAGTAAATAAAAAATAAATTAATAAAGAAAAATAAAGAAAAAAAAGTAAGAAATAAGTATGAGGGGGGGGGAGGGTGGTGAGGGGAAGGGGCAAGGGGTAAGGAGGTTTTCCGGAGATAGGTTAGGACCAGCTAGTCTAACCTATTTTAAAGGTCCGGTTAGGTCAAAGAGCAGGTAAATGCTCTTTGTGTGGGAACGAGGTCTAATTGGAGCCAGAAGATGTCTTGATATATTCAATAAACTACTGTTAGATATTTACAGCGGGCACTTTGGAGCAGCTAGCTAAATGTTGTACTTGATGTTACAGGCTAAATGGAGTACTATAATATCCGTGAATCGGGGATGTTGGGCATTAAGTGGGAAGGTATCTATCACATTATGTTTATTGGGATATTGAATGCTGGATTCATGTGTGTATTCTTTTTAGTGTAGCTTTTATTGTAATAAAGCTAGGCCATAAGAACATGTGTTGATTATTTAGACAGATTTAGTATGTAAAATAATCCCTTCTGCGATTCTGTTTTTTGGCCACAAGATGGGGCTAGTGTGTAAGAAAGTCCAGATTACCTATTCACTGTATGATAGTGAGATAGAACTTTTGGGGGAAAAGACCTGTTGGAAGTACCTTATTTAAGTCATGCTATATATATCTGTCTGGATTCTTGTATATCATTACCAACAATTATTAATACGTATTGTTTACCCATTATATCTATTACCGATAGGGCTGGATTGTATGTGAGGCAGCATGGCGGTCAGGAACTGTTTTCTAATCTTATCATGGCCTTGCTAGTTAATTGCGTGGGAGCCATATAACCAGCAGAGGTGTCATCAGGTTGTTTCACCTCCGACATGGGGAACACTTATTTATGAGGTGGGGAATTGGATATATTCTGTAGATTATGTTTCAGTTCTAGTGAGATATTCACAGAGATCCGCCCATATTGCCTCTTCGGAGAAATCAGGCTAGTAAACAAATAAAGACCGCAAAAAGGCGGAAACAGTGAAACATATATAAAAAAAAAGTAAAAAAAATTCAACAAAACACAGTTCTTTTTTTTTTTTTTTTTCCTTAAAGTTGTGTATCATAAAGAGTGATACGTCATATAGGGCATAAGAGTAATGTGGGTAATGCATTCCCCTGTGTTCCTGTGATGTGTGGTTAGACTTAATAAAAAAAAGACAGCTGTGTTTTAAGGTATACGTCTCGAGATTTACCTTTCTTGAGTGCATGGGGAAATTCGTTACAGTCCATTTACTCACGTAAAGTCATACCGGGTTCGTGCATACCGGTCTGCCGTTCATGTTTTGGGTTCATTGTTTCCGCTTTGGGTCATCGGAATTATGTAGGTGAGCTTGTTGAAGGTGGATTTGCTGCGTCCCAGGTGTGTCAGTTTCCTGTAATGTAAAGGGGAAAAGGAGAAAGGGAAAAAGACAGAAAACTAATCTAAAAGCAGTCCAGCAGTCTTTAACCACTTCAGCCCCTGACCATTTGGCAGCCAAAGGACCAGAGGTCTTTTTTCAATTTCGAACTGCACTGCTTTAACTGGTAATTGCGCGGTCATGCAATGTTGTAACCAAACGAGATTTGCATCCTTTTCTTCCCACAAATAGAGCTTTCTTTTGATGGTATTTGATTGCCTCTGTGATTTTTTGCGCTATAAACGGAAAAAGACCGCAAGAAAAATCCAATAAACTCAATTTTAGTCAAACATTTGGGCCAAAATGTATTCATGTCTTTAGTAAAAAAATGCCAATAAGCGTATTTGGTTTGCGCAAAAGTTATAGCGTCTACAAACTAGAGTACATTTCTGGAATTTACACCGCTTTTATTTATGACTGCCTATCTCATTTCTTGAGGTGCTAAAATGGCAGGGAAGTACAAAACCCCCCCAAATGACCTCATTTTGGAAAGTAGACACCCCAAGCTATTTGCTGAGAGGCATGTTGAGCCCATTGATTATTTTTTTTTTTAGTCCCAGTGATTGAATAAAGACAATGATATATTGCTCACACATGCCATGGTTATATGGAGATGCACCCCAAAATACATTTTGCTGCTTCTCCTGTGTATGGGGATACCACATGTGTGGGACTTTTTGGGAGCCTAGCTGCGCACGGGGCCCCAAAACCCAATCAACGCCTTCAGGGTTTCTAAGGGTGCAAATTTTAGATTTCACTCCTCACTACCTATCACAGTTTCGAAGGCCATAAAATGCCAAAATAGCACAAAACCCCCCCAAATGACCCCATTTTGGAAAGTAGACACCCCAAGCTATTTGCTGAGAGGCATGTTGAGTACATGGAATATTTTATATTTTGCCACAAGTTGCGGGAATATTACAAACTTTTTTTTTTTTGCCCAAAGTTGTCACTAAATGATATATTGCCCACACATGCCATGGGCATATGTGGAATTACACCCAAAATACATTCTGCTGCTTCTCCTGAGTATGGGGATACCACATGTGTGGGACTTTTTGGGAGCCTATTCGCATACGGGACCCCGAAAACCAAGCACCGCCTTCAGGATTTCTAAGGGCATAAATTTTTGATTTCACTCCTCACTACCTATCACAGTTTTGAAGGCCATAAAATGCCAAGATGGCACAAAACCCCCCAAATGACCCATTTTGGAAAGTAGACACCCCAAGCTATTTGCTGAGAGGCATGTTGAGCCCATTGAATATTTTTTTTTTTAGTCCCAAGTGATTGAATAAAGACAAAAAAAAAAAAATGTATTCAAAAAGTTGTCACTAAATGATATATTGCTCACACATGACATGGTTATATGTGGAATTGCACCCCAAAATACATTTTGCTGCTTCTCCTGAGTATGGGGATACCACACGTGTGCGTACGGGGCCCCGAAACCCAAGCACCGCCTTCAGGATTTCTAAGGGTGCAAATTTTTGATTTCACTCCTCACTACCTATCACAGTTTCGAAGGCCATAAAATGCCAAAATAGCACAAACCCCCCCCCCCAAATGACCCCATTTTGGAAAGTAGACACCCCAAGCTATTTGTAGAGAGGCATGGTGAGTATTTTACAGCTCTCATGTGTTTCTGAAAATGAAGAAAGTAAAGAAAAAATTTTTTTTTTTTCTTTTTTCAATTTTCTAAACTTTGTGACAAAAAGCGAGATCTGCAAAATACTCACCATACCTCTCAGCAAATAGCTTGGGGTGTCTACTTTCCAAAATGGGGTCATTTGGGGGTGTTTTGTGCCATCTGGGCATTCCATGGCCTCCGAAACTGTGATTGGCAGTGAGGAGTGAAATAAAAAAATTACACCCTTAGAAAGCCTGAAGGCGGTGCTTGGATTTTGGGGTCCCGTACGCGACTAGGCTCCCAAAAAGTCCCACACATGTGGTATCCCCGTACTCAGGAGAAGCAACAGAATGTATTTTGGGGTGTATTTCCACATATGCCCATGGCATGTTTGAGCAATATATCATTTAGTGACAACTTTTTGTAAAAAAAAATATATTTTTTTTTTTTTCATTATTCAATCTCTTGGGACCAAAAAAAAAAATATTTAATGGGCTCAACATTGCTCTCAGCAAATAGCTTGGGGTGTCTACTTTCCAAAATGGGGTCATTTGGGGGGGGGGGTTGAACTGTCCTGGCATTTTATGCACAACATTTAGAAGCCTATGTCACACGTCACCCACTCTTCTAACCACTTGAAGATAAAGCCCTTTCTGACACTTTTTGTTTACATGAAAACATATTTTTTTTTTGCAAGAAAATTACGTTGAACCCCCAAACACTATATATATTGTTAAAGCAAAGGCCCTACAGATTAAAATGGTGGGGTGTTGCATTTTTTTTTCCACACAGTATTTGCGCAGCAATTTTTCAAACGCATTTTTTGTGGAAAAAATACACTTTTTTTATTTTAATGCACTTAAACACACTATATTGCTCAAATTTTTGATGAAATAAAAATATGATCTTAGGCCGAGTACATGGATACCAAACACGACATGCTTTAAAATTGCGCACAAACACGCAGTGGCGACAAACTACATACATTTTTAAAAGCCTTTAAAAGCCTTTACAGGTTACCACATTAGATTCAAGGAGGAGGTCTACTGCTAAAATTACTGCCCTCGATCTGACCTTTGCGGTGATACCTCACATGCATGGTGCAATTGCTGTTTACATATGACGCCAGACCAACGCTTGTGTTCGCCTTTGCGCAAGAGAAGGGGGGGGCAGGGGTGCTTTTTTTTTTTTTTTTTAGTTTTTGTTTTTTTTTAGATTTTTTATTTTATTTTTAAACTGTTCCTTCCATTTTTTTTTTCTTAGTTATCATTTCTATTGTTATCGCAGGGAATGTAAATATCCCCTATGATAGCAATAGGCAGTGACAGGTACTCTTTTTTTGAAAAAATTGGGGTCTATTAGACCCTAGATCTTTCCTCTGCCCTCAAAGCATCTGACCACACCAAGATCGGTGTGATCGGTGTGATAAAATGCTTTCCCAATTTCCCAATGGCGCGGTGGGTATGCCCACCATTAGAATACCTCCCTTCATCCACCCACTTCTAATGATGGGCATAAATGCACCATTTATATATGCCGAAGCATGGGGGCATCCTCCCGCAAAAAAGTTATGCCACGTACACGGGCAAGCCTCCGTCGGAATTTCGACCGTATGTACGTGGCATTAGGAGCAAAATCGCTCCTCCGCCCTCTGCTGCCCCCATGCTTCGGCATATATGCTCTTTTTTTTTAACTGTGGTGGTGAAATCACCTCCTACAGTGTTGGAGTCGCAGGCTTTATGTATCGTGGGAGCAAATGCTGTTGCTGTCAAGATAAATAAATCCACGCTGCAACTGAATGGCGTACCTGCTAAGCAAATAATGGTTAACATTAAAACAAAGTAACATTACAGTATAACAGTAAGACCTTACCATACCATACCTGCAAAGCAAATACCAAAAAAAAAAAACATAGTAAAAAATAAAACATTTTGTTAACGCAACCGGTGCCTAAAATATATATATTTCCCGAAGCATGGGGGCATCCTCCCGCAAAAAAAGTTATGCCACGTACACATGGCCGGACTTTTTTCGACTGTATGTACGTGGCATTAGGAGCAAAATCGCTCCTCCGCCCTCTGCTGCCCCCATGCTTCGGCATATATGCTCTTTTTTTTAACTGTGGTGGTGAAATCACCTCCTACAGCGCTGGAGTCGCGGCTTTATGTATCGTGGGAGCAAACGCTGTTGCTGTCAAAATAAATAAATCTGCGCTGCAACTGAATGGCGCACCTGAAAACAAAAAAATGGTTAACAATAAAACATACCTGAAAAGCAAGCATGATAAAACATAATAAAACATTGCAGAATAGGATAGAGTAAAAAAGAGCAACAATAGAGAGAGCGAGAACAATAAAAGGACAACTATTTTTGTTTTTTTTATGTTATATTTTTTTTGGGGTTTTTTTTTTTTGTACTTTTTTTTTATTTTTTTTTTTACACTTTTTTTTAAACTATAACTATAATTTTAACTGTAACGGTCGGGTCTCAAAATGCGATGGCATTCTTGAGACCCTGTAACTATAATTTTAACTGCAACGGTCGGGTCTCAAAATGCGATGGCATTCTTGAGACCCTGTGAAAGTGTATCCTAGCCTGTGAAATGCTGTACCCTACGCTAAAACCTCACTAGTGAGTGGTAGCGTTCAAAACATTCACCGATGCAGAGACCAGGATTGTCAGGACAGCGTGGACAATAATAACGGGTGTCACGCCTACATCCGCGCTTGCTACAGACACGACATCTTTTTTGGGGGGCTCGTTGGGTAGGGGTACTCGGGAGGACATAAGGAAAATGCCTCTCATGCAGCCGGCTTACTGCATTTGGTAGGGGATGTTGAGGTGTGGAATCGCCTGGATACAGGAGTTCCATGACAACCGCTCCCTGGAATTCAAGGAAGGGTAACGTCCCGCCTGAAGCTCCGTATAGCACATGAGCATTCAGCAAAGCCAATTGGAACAAATAAATAGACACTTTTTTGTACCAGCGTCTAGCCTTACGGGCAACTAGGTATGGCGCCAAAAACTGGTCGTTGAGGTCCACCCCTCCCATATTAAGGTTATACTCGTGGACACAGAGGGGTTTCGTCACAACACCAGCCGCCGTACGAATTTGGACTGTCGTGTCTGCATGAAGGGAGGTAAGAAGGAAAACATTCTTATTATCCCTCCACTTCACAGCGAGCAAATTATTACACTTCAAGCAGGCTCTCTCCCCCAGCCTAAGAGGGGAATCTACAAGCCGCTGGGGAAAGCCCCGGCGATTAGGTCGCACGGTGCCACATGCTCCAATCTGCTGATCAAACAAGTGACTAAATAGTGGCACGCTCGTGTAATAATTGTCCACGTACAAGTGGTACCCCTTTCCGAATAAGGGTGACACCAAGTTCCACACTATCTTACCAGCGCTCCCTATGTAATCTGGACAGTTCTCCGGCTCTACGTAACTATCTTTTCCCTCATAAACCGAAAAGCTCCACGTATAGCCTGTTGCCCTGTCACAGAGCTTGTAGAGCTTGACCCCGTATCTGGCACGCTTGCTGGGAAGGAATTGTTTGAAAGACAAGCGGCCAGAAAACTTAATCAGGGACTCGTCAACGCAGACAACTTGATTGGGCGTAAACAAGGCTGCAAAACATTGGTTGCAGTGGTTTATGAGGGGCCGAATTTTGTAGAGCCGATCAAATTCAGGGTCTCCACGAGGATGACAAAGTTCATTGTCACTGAAGTGCATGAACCGCAAGATCTGTTCGTATCGTGCCCTGGACATGGAGCAAGAGAACACGGGCATTTGGTGGTGCGGTGAGGTGGACCAATAAGACCTCAGAGTCGGGAATTTATGTATGCCCATGTTGAGGGAAAGGCCCAGAAAGGACTTAAATTCGGAAACCGTAATTGGTTTCCAATCTCTGGCAAGGGAAGGCAACTGGGGATTAGCGGCGATGTATTGACCAGCGTATATATTACTTTGGTCCACAATAGATCGGGCCTGCCTTTGTCTTCTTCTTGGTGGCAGCGGGACACTACTTGTGCTTGCCACCTCGCCAGCTTGAACTGCACTTATGGGACTCGCCACGTCACCAAGTGTTACTGCAGTGCTGGTTTGACTACGTCCAGGGTGTACTAGGCCGCTGGTGCTTGCCAGTTCACCAGAAGGAATAGCGGCGCTAGTACTTCTCTGCTCCATACAAGAGACCTGCGGTTCCTGCACCTCAACAACAGCAGAAGATCGGGATCGGGTACGCCTGACCTTAGCAGGGACCACGACTCTGTCGCCAGAGCTATTTGTCATGGAGCCGCTGTCGTCTACTGGATCGTATTCTGAGCCTGATTCTGACAGATGAGTGACCTCCTCTTCACTATCTGACATACTCAGAAACAAGTAGGCCTGTTCACTAGTGTACTTGCGATTTGCCATTTTGGGCTCTAAATTTAGATTCACAGGTAAAAAAGCTCCTAGGCTGCTGGCGACTGAATCAAAGTGCTACCAAAAAAAACTGTTAACGATCGCAGGGATCAGGCCTGACTCTGCGAACGCTGCAGTTATGTGTGCTTAGTGTTTTGTAAGTGACAGTGATCGATCGATACTGCACTTGGGTGGGCTGGGCTGGGCTGGGCTGGGCGGAGGGGGAAAACGCAGGTGCTAGCAGGTATCTGGGCTGATCCCGCTAACAATGCGTTTTTTGGAACCCTAAACTGCTGGGACGCTAGTATAGATCTGATCAGATCAGATATTGATCTGTTCAGATACTATACCACTAAGGGAGGTGTATGCTTTGCGCGTGGGTGTTTGCGGTACTGGCACTAACCTGGGGCGACGCAGACCTTATATGACCCTAAAACCTAATTGATATCACCCGCCGGGCGATCAGGGGGTTAAACCGATAGTTGGGTAATAAATGGCGGGTGCCCTGACAGTATAAAAAAACAAGCTAACTAACCAGCGTCACCCGTAACAGTTATACGGTGATCACTGGTAAAAGGGTTAACTAGGGGCAATCAGGGGGTTAAAACCTTTATTAGGTAATATATGGGGGTACCTGACGCTATATAAAAACCTGACGGGGAACCTAAATAACTAAATAACTAACTGGCTAACCAGCGTCACCAGTGACACTTATACGGTGATCACTGGTGAAAGAGTTAACTCTAGGGGCAATCAAGGGGTTTAAAACCTTTATTTAGGTTGTAATATGGGGGTACCTGACCTATAAACCTATTTATAAACCTATATAAACCTGGCGGTTAACCTAAAAAAAAAACTGGCTACCTAGCGACACCAGTGACACTAATGCAGCGATCAGAAAAACGATCGCTTAGTGACACTGGCAAAAGGGGGTGAAAGGGTTACCTAGGGGGCAATCAAGGGGTTAAACCTTTATTGGGGGGGGGTAGGGGGCTACCTTAGACCTAAAACTAACTGCCCTGACAGTTATTGCAGTCACACTGACATTAAATGCAGTGATCAGTAAAATAAATGATCACTGCAATCAGTGACACTGTTACTGGGGGGGCAGGGGGTGATCTGGGGGGTGATCAGGGGGTGACAGGGGGGTGAAATATGTGCCTATGTGTGCCTGGTGTCAGTGTAGTGTTGGTGTACTAACCTGATGTCTTCTCCGCTCGGCGTCCCGGTCAGAAAGACCGACACGAGGAGCGTGACATCACTTCCCCTTGCTGTGTTTACAATTACACAGGAAGGGGAAGCATCTGATTGGCCAGGAGCTATCGCGAGGGGGTGGCCAGAAACCACTGGCCGTCCCCTCGTGCCGGATTGCTTCTGAAGCCATCCCGACCGTCCCCGCCGGCGGAGGGGGTTCCGATCGGACACCCCAACTGCCGGAAGAATGTCACGTACAGGTACGTGATTTTGCCTGTACGTGCCATTCTGCTGACGTATATATACATGGGGCAGTCGGGAAGTGGTTAATGAACCACTAACTGGGGCAGGTGTGCAAAACAATTTTATCTAAGCTGAAGTGCAGAGTAAAAATTAGTAGGTAGCAAAGGCTTGATTTTGATCATACAGATCCAAGTCAAAGTGCATCGTTTTTTGTTTTTTTTTAACTACTGGCCTTCGGAAAGTTTTTTTTTTTCTGTTAAAATGCATTCAAATACATTATTACATTTCCTTATGTATTTGTGAAAACCTAATCAGAGTAAATAATTTTTATTTAATTCTCAGGGTCAGATTCTTTAGTAGTACTGGTATTTATTTAAATTGATAAATACAGTATATACTGCATCAATTGATTAATTTGGGAAAGCAAATAGTGACTGTTCTATTTATGTGACTCCATATGTGACTTCACTTCATAGTGACTGCTCTTTTTACATTTTAACATATCTAATTTTCCTGGGACAAGGGTTTTGTCACAATGACTTTCCCCCCTCCCTAGTAGCACATGTCTTCTCTTTGATCACTTACCACTTTATTCATAGTCAATACTTCAGAGCATGTGACACATTCCTCTTCCTACCTTGGGACAGAATGGGTGTTTGGCTCAACACTAAGGAGTGGATAGAGTGTCTTCATCTCTTTGTGAGTTTCAAGACACTTACGGAAATTGAATGAACTGAGAGAAGTAAAAATAGTTGAGTATGTTTTGATGGGGAATGAGTAAAATATGTAAACTCATGACTTTTCTTGCATGAACAAAGCATAGGTTCAGATCTAAAATGACAGTTGTAAATGTTGTTTGCGTGATAGCTTTAGTTTGTGAATAATTCATTCAAATGTAGAAGAAAATATGGGTTCAATTTAAATAACAAACAAATGGCCCCTGCCCCCCACCTATAACTGGCTTTCACAGCACATGGAAGGGTAAACGCATAAAAGACAAAAACAGAACATTCCATAGCTCAACTCACCAACCAGTCTGCTGACCAACCAATTTAACCTGTCCAACAGTCTGCATTAAAAACAGGGGTTTAGTTAGCACGCATTTGCAAACACATGTGTAAGGCCTCTTCGGAGAACACTGTGTATGCTTGCAGTCCTAAACGCTACTGAATTTATGAGCATCTCCACAGTGGGAGCACATGCATTCAATGGATAGATGAGGGGCAGATGGGCCTGGAGGCAGCCCAATCCCTTTTAAAGCAACAGGAGCACACTGGACACCCAGCACATAGCACAGTTGAATTGCATCTTGATATAGCGTGGTCATTTAACTCCTTAGGATCTCGACCTGCTAGGGACACACATTTGCACATATACTAGGGACGGTTTGGACAAGATCCAATTAACCTACCAGCGTGTCTTTGGAGTGTGGGAGGAAACCGGAGTACCTGGGAGGAAACCCACGCAGACACAGGGAGAATATGCAAACTCCAGGCAGATGGTGTCGTGGTAGGGATTTGAACCAGTGACCCTTTTGCTGCTAGGGGAAAGTGCTAACCACTAAACCACTGTGCTGCCCACAGTGGCAGCAAAGGTGCTCAGTGTGTCCCCAGACCATATTTACACCAGTAACAAACAAATGTCCCCTTGCCCCCACCTATAACTGGCCTTCACAGAAAGGTGCACATGGAAGGGCAAATGCATAAAAGACAAAAACAGAACATTCCATAGCTCAACTCACCAACCTGTCTGCTGACCAACCAAATGAACCTGTCCAACAGTCTGCATTAAAAACAGGGGTTTACTTAGCACACATGTACAAATGCATGTGTAAGATGCAAGGCCTCTTCACGGCACCCTGTGTATGCTTGCAGAACAAAATGCTACTGAATTTAAATAAAGCAACACAGCTTCAAATTATATTGTTTACAATTACACCCTTATAATAAGGGGACCATTCTCCTTACAGTATGCCTTTACATTATACCCAGTAAAATGTATTTCCTGCTTGTATGTATGCAAAAATTAAGCTAAATAGCACAGTTGCCAGGACCATAATGCTGACTTGGAACATTGTAGGTTCCATATGCTCACAACTGAACTAAGAGCAATGCGCTTTTAAATCTGGCAATATGTTAACTGATATTATAATTTTCTTTCAGTGTGTGTTTAGACTTTACTGTCTTTAACTGGCCTGGGTAATTTAAAGCTCATAAACATTTTTTATGCTCTGCTATCTTCTTAAAATTACTGACACATGAAACAAGATGCATTTCAGATTGTGTGAAGGAGCAGAACTGTGACACTAATGTTTCCCTTTTAACCTCTTCATCATTTCAACTTTTAAAATACTTCAAAAAGAACATTAAATTGTTAAATGAGGCAAAAAAGTAATTGTTTCAAACACATTTACGTTGTTAGGTGCTGGTATTATTTCCACACTACCTAGGTATGCAAATGTATTTATGCTTAGAATTACAGCCACTATTCCTTCTTATACTTGAACTATCATGAAACAGACATCAGTGCATTTCCATGCTCATTCCAAGAGAGATAATTAGATATTCATATTAACCACTTAAGCCCTGAGCCTCTTTCTGAGATTTGGTGTTTACAAGTTAAAACTGTTTTTTTTTTTGCTAGAAAATTACTTAGAGTCCCCAAACATTATATATTTTTTTACAACACCCTAGAGAATAAAATGGCGGTCGTGGCAATACTTTCTGTCACACCAGATTTGCGCAGCAGTATTACAAGCACACTTTTTTTGAACAAATACACTTCTTTGAATTAAAAAATAAGACAACAGTAAAGTTAGCCCATTTTTTTTTTTATAATGTGAAAGATAATGTTACGCTGAGTAAATTGATATCCAACATGTCATGCTTCAAAATTGCGCCCGCTTGTGGAATGGCGACAAACTTTTACCCTTAAAAATCTCCATAGGCGATATTTAAAAAATTCTACAGGTTGCATGTTTTGTGTTACAGAGGAGGTCTAGGGCTACAATCATTGCTCTTGCTCTAACAATCACAGCGATACCTCACATGTGTGGTTTGAACACCATTTTCATATGCGGGCGCTGCCCAAGTATGTGTTCCCTTCTGCACGCAAGCTCGGTGGAAAGGGGAGAGTTTAATTTTTTTTTATTATTTATTTTAACTTACATTTTTTAATTTTTACACTGTTATTTAAAAAAAAAATGGTGTCACTTTTATTCCTATTACAAGGAATGTAAACATCCCTTGTAATAGAAAAAAAGCATGACAGGACCTCTTGAATATGAGATCTGGGGTCAAAAGACCTCAGATCTCATATTTACACTAAAATGCAAGTAAAAAAAAAGAAAAAATGTTGTTAAAAAAAAATCAAAAAAGAGTTGTTGCTTTAAGAGCTATGGAAACAAAAGGGAAATCAACCAGCAATTGATACTAACCAACACCATATCCCTAAAAACATTGTTAAAAGAAGGAAGGGTTGCCCCAAGGAATTTGTGGAGGTGGGGTTAGATAGCACTGTAGAAATGAGTATATAAACCAATATAAAAATATATAATTTTTATTATTACATCATTGTAACAAGAAAGAAAAAAAAAAAGGAAAAAACAACAAGAAAAAATTGCAGATAACAATCTACAATATATGTGCAGAGACTCTGATTAGGATAACATAACAGCTCTAAGTGATAAGGGCATAATTCATTATGTTCCTAATATATTAATTTTTATATATTTAATTCCTTCTTCAGGGATCTCAGAGAAAGACTGCAATATCTATTAAATGTATAAAGAAGTATATTTAACATCAATATAATATCGTATAGAATATGGCATATATGCAGGAATCAAAGCGGTAGGGGAGGGGGGAGAGAAAAAGGGAGAAAGAAAAACAAAAACAAAGAATACACTTACTGGGTGGCTTCAGAAGGTGAGGAATGATGTTATTGTTTGGAAAAACCAAACAGATATCCGGGTTCTCAAGTTCCAGATTGATGCAAAAAAGGTTACTTTACTTAAAAAGGTTAAAAGTCTCATACTTCAATTTAGATTTGGTGTCAAAAAACTGACAAAAAAAATTGCAGCAGACAGCCTAGTCAGTATCGCATAGTAGCTCTGGCTGCAACTCGCATAAAGATCACCCAGTCTGCTTTAAAATGTGGCCAAAAAAGAAGGGGGTAAGATGGAAAAGCAGCAGTGTCCACAAGGAGCAGGTTATTTGTAGGCGGAAGTTTCCTAAATGGATAATAAAATATATATATAAATTATTTTCCAATTAACGTTTTTATTTGTCAACATATTCAAAACAGGTTATTTAACTTTACATACATTTTGGCAGAATAGAGCTCCCATAGGCAAGATATATGCTTCATGCGTGTTGTAATCAGTCCATGGGTGTGCCCGTAGGTGCAACATTATTTTCTAAAACAGCGTTCCCACTACAAAAATGCAGGGGGTTAAATCTTTAGCATATAGCACCTATAGTGACGTTTATGTAAAACATGCAGGTTAGGTCTGCTTTACAGATGGTAGGAAAAGAAAGGGGGGGAGGAAAGAAAAAGAGAAGAGAGGGTGAAGAGAAGGTTGGGAAAAGATGGGGGGAAGGGTATGGGGAGGGGGATAAGAAGAGAGGGGGTGTAGATACGTTCTCACCTCAACTGCCACGACGGCTTGCCTTAGTCCTCCCGCAGATGCCACCTCTCCCAGACTTCGTTGTGGTCGTCCAGTTTTTGTCGGATCCTGGCCGTCATCTTTTCCATGAGTTCAACGTCTTTAACCCTGGAGTATAGGGCCTCTTGAGAGGGTGGGATGGGGGATTTCCAGTTAAGGGCTATTAGGCACCTTGCGGCCGTCAATATGTGTCTGAGCAATTTCTTGCTAGGCTTAGATAATTTTGGTTGGGACAGGCC
The DNA here is from genome assembly GCA_028564925.1 of Lithobates sylvaticus. Taxonomy (NCBI): domain Eukaryota; kingdom Metazoa; phylum Chordata; class Amphibia; order Anura; family Ranidae; genus Lithobates; species Lithobates sylvaticus. The sequence continues at coordinate 100,822,331 of CM053036.1, forward strand.
TAGCAGGAAGAGTTTAGGAGTGAACATTATGGGCGTCTCAAATAGCCGTATCATGAGCTGTCGGGTAGATTCCCAGAAAGGGGTTATAAGTGGGCATGCCCAATATATGTGGAAAAGTGTCCCTTTCTGTTGTTGGCAGCGCCAACACCTGTCCGGGGTGGAGGGGTATATTTTATGGAGTATGGCAGGGGTCTGGTACCAACAGAAGAGAATTTTGTAGGAGTTTTCCTTATATAGAGTACATATAGAGGTTTTGGTTGCCTGCCTCCAGACCGCCTGCCATGCCTCCATTGGGAGCTCCTCGCCTAACTCCTTCTCCCACTTGCACATATATGAGTGTTTGCCTTTAGTTAGGAATTGGTATTTGTTTATAATTTTGTAAATGTCCGATATCAAACCCCTGCGGTTGCGTCCTTCTAATATAACCTGTTCAAATGGAGAAGGTGGGGAAAAGAGGAGTTGTGGAGCTATCGTTTGGGCAAAGTGTCTGATCTGCAGATAACTGTAGAACGCTTGCTTTGGAAGGTCATGTTTAGACTGGAGCTCCGAGAATGTGAGCAACCTGCGAGATCTGGGATTCACAATGTGACCAAAATGGAACAGGTTCCGTGTGGCCCAAGGCCACGACATCTGATGTGTTAGGCTGGTTGGCAGTTTAGGATTGTATAAGAACGAGTTCATCAGGGAGTTTTTGGATTTGAGGTTATATTCGCGAGAGACCTTGCGCCACAATAGGCAAAGTTGCAACATTGAGCCTAGCATGCGTCTGGGGTCCACCTCCACATTTGCGCTTCATATTATACTGTTTGGGTGTACTGGGGCTAGCCAGATTTTTTCTAGTTCTGACCACTTGCTGAAGGACCTCTGGGTGAACCATGAAGTCAGTGCGCGGAGTTGGGTCGCCTGATAGTACCTGACCAGGTCAGGGAATGCCAGGCCCCCATCCGTCCGTGAGGCCGTCAGGACTGAGCTGGGCACTCTGTGTTTTTTAAAGTTCCAGACATATTTCAGGAGATCTTTTTGTAGTTTACGTAGTTGTATGTAGGGAACGGGTATAGGTAGAGTTTGGAATAGGTATAATAGTTTTGGGAGGATGACCATTTTGACGGAGGTGATCCGGCCTATCAGGGAGATGTGATGAGCTTTCCATTTTTGGATCAGTTCCCGGATTGATCGAAATATCGGTGGGAAGTTTGCCTGGTACAGGGTGTGGTAGGATGGGGTAATGGATACCCCTAGGTATTTGAGTGAGGTAGTCGCCCATTTATAAGGAAAGATAGACTTAAGGTGGGTCGTTTCGTCTGTCAGGATATTGAGTGGAAGTGCGACTGACTTAGAGGTATTGGTCTTGTAGCCCGACAACGTGCCGTAGTGATCTAATATGGCGTGGAGGTTGGGTAGGGAGGTCCGAGGCTTGGTCAGGGTGAGGATGATTTCGTCCGCAAACAATGATATCTTGAATTCCTTGCCCCTAACCGGAATGCCCCTAATGTCAGGGCTGTTCCTAATGGTGGCCGCCAGGGGTTCTACACACAGTGCAAACAGCAAGGGGGAGAGCGGGCATCCCTGGCGGGTACCATTCGTAATCAGGAAGATGGGGGATGTGGCGAAGGGTGTCTTGACCTGCGATGAGGGGTGTGTATAAAGGTTCTGGACCGCGTTCAGGAAGGGGCCCTTGAATCCCATATGTTGTAATGTGGCCGTCATAAAGGGCCAGCTTAGGCGGTCAAACGCCTTCTCTGCGTCTAGACTAAGGACCAGGGATTGTGTAGATTCTCTGTTCGCTACGTCTATCAGGTCTATGACTTTTCTGGTGTTGTCCCCCGCTTGTCGCATGGGGACGAATCCCACTTGGTCTTTGTGTATCAAGGTTGGGAGGATTGCGTTAAGGCGGGTGGAGAGAATTTTTGTAAATATCTTAAGGTCCGAATTCAAGAGGGCTATGGGTCTGTAGCTGGCGCATACTGTCGGGTCTTTATCGGGCTTGGGGATCAGAGTTAGGTATGAGCCTAGCATCTCGTTCGGGATGGGGGTCTTTCGGAGGAAGGCATTAAATAGTCTGGTCATGTACGGACCTAAGATGTGTAAGTAGGTCTTGTAGTACTCGTATGGGAGTCCGTCTGGTCCCGGGGATTTATGTGCCGGTAAGGCCTTAATGGTCGTCGTCAGTTCCTCTGTGGTAATGGGGGTGTTTAGTTCTAGGAGGTCAGCCTCTTTTAGTTGTGGTAGTCTGGCTTGTTCAAGGTATTGGGTTATGCGGTCGGTTAGATCTGCTGACGGGGGGTTGTGGGGTATTTTGCGTTTGTTGTAGAGGTCTGTGTAGAACTCCGCAAATGTTTTCGCAATGTCCTGGGGGTGGGTCACTAGGTCAACTTTTTTGTCTTTGATCTGGTCGGGCGTGGATATATGTGCTTGGTCTGCGAGTTTTCTGGCTAGGAGTGATTGCGCCTTGTTACCTTTATCATAGTATAGCTGTCTCAATCTTATTATTGATTTTTCTACTGCCCCTAGCGCCAAGTCCCGGAGCGTTGGACTATCTGCTTAATAAGCGTTAGGGAGGGGGAAGTCAGCAGTTTGTTTTCAAGGTGTCGGAGGCGTTTTTCCCCTAAAATTCTGGCGGTCTGAGCGTCTCTTTTCATTTTTGAGGAGAGTGCAAGGCACCTACCTCTGATTACCGCTTTGTGTGTGGTCCAGGGGGTGGATTGGGTTATGTCTGGGGTGTTGTTTTCATAATAAATTATTTATTGTCTGGTATTGAGTATTAAAGGTAGGACAAGAACCCAAAGGGGCCACACCTAAACCAACTACATAAGCTGCACTTGAAAGGTGCTTGCTAAAGCTATAAAGCTAAAAGTAAAAAAGTTGAACTCACTCAGTATTGGAAGTAAATAAGCTTAAAATTAAATAGGATTCCAGAAAAGAGAGGGGATGAGCCTCAAATCTAGAGACCTAAAACCAAATAAGGTATATTGTCATAAAAAGTAGCCCGGCCTGAATATAACAGGCTGACAAAAATACTCAAATTACATTGATGTATAGAATGATTTAGGTCAACTAATGAGCTAGAAATAGAGGAGAGATGTTTCTTACCAGATTATCTGCTATCAAATGGTAACCAAACTGTGTGAGAGTGAGGTGAGCAGCAGGTGAATTGTATTGTGTTAATTTATATGATGTCTGTGGGGCAAACGCCACACAGCCATCTTCCCCTCACTCGTCTACAAACCTAACAGGAGGAAGGACCGGCGGCTCCGGTAAGCGGTGTGATCTAACAGGAAATCCGCTGCAGAGACCATTTTTATCTGAAAGCGGACTGCCTGCTGAAGAAGAGGATACTGGGGTTATGGTAGCTAGCTGCTGCCATAACAATGCTATCCCTCTTCAAATTACTGACGTATAACAACAGCGGGCGGTCCGTAAGTGGTTAAAGGTGATCCAACCCCTATTTCCACAAAACAGTTCCTGACCTTCAAGACAAGCATGCACTTTCAGGAATAGCAGAACCCTGCAAGACTATAGCCTATCTGTGGTGTTCATACTTTTGGCCTGTAGATGCCACAGTTTACAGTTGTAACATGTATAAAAAAAAAAAAACCCTACTGCCATCACACAGGCCATGAAATCAGAATCTGCCTTTCATAAGCCGCATATTCAGGCCCAATACAATGGTACAACAAGAGATCAATCTAAACTACAATGCAGAGGTGCACATAATTAGAACAAATACTGCTTCAGGTGTGTTTCAACACAGCACATTACAAACTAGTTACACACGTCCAACTTCAAGTGTGACCTTTGCGACCCTGGTAGTTCCTCCACTGGTGTGAGCTCCCCAGGAAATCCATACCAGATCCTTAAAGCAATATTAAACCCAAAAGCAAACATATATTATATTGCAGCTTACCGATTCTTAGATGTAATGGTTGCAATCATTTTTTTTTAGCATTTAGCATTTTTTTTTCTGGCCAGCAAGTCTATTGTTTTTCAAAAGCACAAGCTCTCCAGCAGAATTTATTTGTTTACATGGATAAGACAAACCATTTAACACTGGCAAGAGTGCTTAAAATGATCAAATTTTGTTTATTTATGCAAAGCCTTTATCCCAAAAGGAAAAAAAAAATGTTTGCTATACTTAATTATAAAGTGTGAGCTGGAATTTGGCCTGGTGGTTGTGGGGGTCTGTAGGTAGGGGGCTTATCAGAATCTGAAAGTCCTCTTTAATAATAAAGGGGGGCCCCAGATACCATCCCCCATGTAAATGAGTATGGGGTACATTCATTCACAAAAAAAAAAGATTTCACCTAGAAATAAAGACACCTAGAAATAAAGACACGCAACAGTTTTTTTATAAAAAAAAAAAAAAAAAATCCCCAAAAATGTCCCTCTATAAATCTTTGATCAATCATGATGCGCACCAACGTTTTGAAAAAAAAAATACTAATCCCGACGTTACACAAAGCTGAATGACAAGGGATTGTGGTGACATCATTTAAGAAATATGGCCAGGGACAGTGATGGGAAGGGATGTCTCCGCTGTCCCCATCTCTTTAGTTACATAGTAGTATACTCTCAGCAACACCAGTGGTTCCTTGCCAACCAGTGACAGCAGGATGCTGTCAAACATAGAAGCAGTAGAAATTGTGCTTCTATATACAGTAAAACCTTGTTTTGAGAATAACTTGTTGTGAGAGTGTTTTGCAAGACAAGTAACATTTTTGAATACATTTTGACTTGATATACAAGCAATGTCTTGATATACAAGTAGCGTCATGTCACAACTGAGTATAAACGAGAAGAGAGGTGCCTCTAAGTGTAGCAATATGGTTACATTTAATCATTTAATTAAATTACATTTAATCATCAACCATGTGAGTTGCTAAATGTTGTACCTTCATTAAATGTAACTATAATGCTACACTAATCTCTTCTTTTTTATACTCTGTAGTTCCTGCTGGATTTTGCTTCTAGTCCCCTTGTGGAGGCTGCCATTTGTGGATGGACATTTTATGGTTACACAACCTATCACATTGCTATAATCTTTGTATCTAGACTATAAACTGAAGGACTTATGAATATATGGTTGTGGAATGAATCATCTGAGATTCCATTATTTCTTATGGGGAAATTTGTTCCTTTGTTTCCGGAACAAATTATGCTTGCAATCCAAGGTTTTACTGTAAATGGTTTTCGGCTCCCACCAAAGAGGCAAAAGTTTGGGCATTCATCTGAATGCCCAAAAAGCCAAAGTTTGGTTCAAACCTAGGCTTATACCTACCATCTATCCATCCAGATGGTCATTGTGGATGCTGAAATTCAGTGTAGTAGTTTTTGTTACATATAGAGTCTGTGCTCTGTTTCAGATGCTGCTGGAGAAACCTGTCATTTGCACACTGAACACAGGGAGTTGCATGTTATTGTACCTCTGCCATTCAGCAAACATCTTGAGTTTTTTTTATGAATGAAATGCATTCTCTGATAGGATAAAGTGGACAGAAGAGGTGGCTAATGTCATGATCAACCATTCATCCAATCAGAAAGTGCCTTGTACAATGTATACATTGAAATAAAATGCAAGACATTTAATAAATGATAGGGATGCAGGAGCAAGTGACTCCCTGTTCACCACCACCGTGAATTGCAGCATCCCCAATGGCCCCCCAGATGCAAAACATGCATAAATATATATGTAACCCATCTGGCTCAATGTAAGTTTTTCAAAAATAGATAATTATTGGTGCTCAGCTTTAATATTATTGTAAACTTTCATGCTCTGTGTTACTTGAGTGCTTTGAATACAAGTTAAATTGGTGCTAGCTTTCAAAAAGCTGTGTCAGGTGATAATTATACTGTATGTTGATGTTGTGGACTATGGAATGGACACAGTAAGTGCTGTTAACCTCTAAAATCTCTATTTCTGATTTCTTAATCACAAAATATGATATGGGTTAAATAAGAGTTCTATTGACCAGGAGGAAAAGCTTTTAAATATAATAGCATGTATTAAAGGTAGTTAAAAGTCTAGCTAATACACAAATCTCTAGCACATCAAGGCATAAAATGCTAGGTTGGAATAAAAATATATACATGAAAGAATGTAGATTATATTCCTTCAGACCGTGGTCTACGAGGCATGTTTGGTTACAAATAGCAGGGCATGGCTTCCCCTGCTAGCTACCATTTACCTTGGCTACCTGGTTCCCCGAAAAGAAGAGAGTTGCCTCCCCTTTCCTCTGAGGATATCAAAACCAGGCTGATGTCTCATTGGCTGGCTTAGCGTGAATTCAGATTGGTTATCTTCCCTATACTTAGTCTAAGCCAGCCCCCTTTAATGCAACTCCCAGTGATGCAAAAACTCTTGAATGGTCCCGGGAAGTTTAAGTATGAAACCTGGGGTGGGACTTACTTCATTACCTATCCCGGCATGGGGTCTTTTATAGTGAATAGGTGACAAACAATGAAATTGGCTCTCCATTGTTTGTGTATACATGTCTCGGCCCCGCATTGTCTGCAATTAACAAGAGCTTGGGAGGAAGGCGGTTGGCCCCCCTCTCATAGCTGCAAGCCAAAAGAGACATATTCATAAATACAGTATTTCACAGCTATTAATGGAGATTTCACATAAACTCATAAGGCAACAGTGCTCTACTGTCCCAGTCTTTGGAATATATTTTGAACTATTGAACTGAATTATGTCAGTCATGGCTTTACAATGGAATCTATATGCCCGACCTAGAATCGCCCCACCCGCAAGCTTGAATGATAGCATAAACCGTACATCAGTAAGTTGTGTTGGTAAATTTTTATACCTTTAGCACTAATGTCTAATTTATTATGTTTTATTTATTTATTTTTGCCTGCACAGTTGTTATATGTGTGTTTGCTTACATATTAAAAGTCTATAGACATACGGAATAGTTCAGCTTCACAAGAACGACTTCATAAGTTTGCCAAATTAGTATTATCCAAGGGCATATAATTCTGCACGACAGTCACTTTAACAGAAGTCCCATTAAGATACACACTAAACAGAATATTTTAATTCTTTAGCATATTAGCTAACCCTACAACTAGCCTATCAGGGCATGCAGAAGGGACTGGAAGTATAATAATATAATTGCTCCATGGGGGATAACTAATTACCTTGATAAGTAGCACAATAAAATGCCAGATCCCATGAAAAACTTTGCCATGATTGCAATTTCACTGCAAACTTTGTCAAGCTCACAAATTGCCAGAATGTTATTTATTTAAGTCATTTAAGGTTGCACACCTTTTTTTTATATCTTTTTTTTTAAAGAAAATCTATATATAATACTAAGAAAACTTTTTGGAAACAAATCAAATTAAATTAAGCACTTTATGTTGTTACCCTGCCACTGGAACTCATTAAAATGTCATTTTATGTTGATTTAGTAAAGTTGATATTACTTAAGACTTTGATCTCCCTACCATGTGTCTACACAGAGCAATAGAATTCTGTATCAACATCTGATGTCGCTAAAACATAAAATACTCACTGTATGGCAGGTTCCTGTGGATTACAGTAGAAACTTCAATAAGATGAGTCAGAGCCACAGTACTGGATTTTTTGTTTGTCTACTCCAAAAAGAGTTATACTAAAATAAAGTTATGTTATTAAAATTTATAATATGTCTTTACTGTTATATATTTAGTAATATATTATTGGCATTAAAGTTTAAAGTGGTTCTAAAGGCAGACGTTTTTTTCTTTTTTTTTACCTTAATGCATTCTATGCATTAAGGTAAAAAAACCTTCTGGGTGCAGCTCCCCCCAGCCCCCACTCCCTACACTTACCTGAGCCCCATCTCAATCCAGTGATGTACATGAGAGCAGCTGCTTTCCTGGGTCTCTCTCCCCATTGGCACACACAGCAGCGAGAGCCATTTACTCCTGCTGCTGTCAATGAGCCAATGAGGAGAGAGGGGGGGCTGAGCTGAGCTCTATGTGTGAATGGACAATGTCCATTCACAGGAGCGTAGCTTGGGATTGAGCCTGCTTGAGTGCCCAAATAGAAAGAGTCTTTCTATTGGAGGCACTCGGCAGGGGGGAGGAACCAGGACCGTCTGTGGGGGACCCAAAAGGAAGAGGATCCGGGCTGCTCTGTGCAAACCCCTTGCAAAGAACAGGTAAGTATAACATGTTTGTTATTTTTTAAAAATACAACCTTTAGAATCACTTTAAATGCTCTTTAGAAAATTTTAATGGGCTGTTCATGTTCTGTAAACAAAAGCTGGAAGTTTGTTTTTTTCTTTCCAGTAAAGTCCTTGAACCTCTTCTGTCTTTACAATCTGTAGTTGCTCAAAAAACAAATCAGCTACTGCTTTTGGTTAAATCATAAATTATGATGCTTAAAAGATAACTAAATGTCAGAATGCAATAGTACAGCAGGGGAGATCACGGCACAAACATTGCTTGTGTTTGTACAGCGATCCGAGACTTTTTTAAATGAATCCCACTGGGTTTAACCAAAATAAAAAAAGTTATAGTGTGTGCCCTGCATTAGCTGTAAAAAAAAAATGCCACCCAGGCGATTATACATACTGTATTTAGACAAAACCAGTGCTTATATAGTCAATCAGGCATGTTTTGATGTATGCACATCTTAAAGTTATTTTAAATTCTCACAAGACTATATGACTCAGCATATACAAGGGTCAAACGAAGATAGTCTCATAAACAAGTGTGTGGTGTCTTCTTTTCTTTTCAAATGTTCTCTGCCCCCCGCCCCAAAGCACCTTGTCCCCATGTTGACGGTGACAAGGGCCTCATCCCCACAACCCTGGCCAGTGGCTGTGGGGTCTGCTAGCAGGGAGATTATCAGAATCTGGAAGCCTCCTTTAATAAGATCCTACCCCCCCCCCCATGTGAATGAGTATTGGGTACATAGCTGGTAAGAAAAAAAAAAAGAAATGGCGTGGAGCCCCGTTCCCCAGTCCATACCAAGACAATTTTTCCAGCCTCCCCTTTGAGTGAATGAGCGTCGGGTACATAGTACCCCTACCATTCATCAAAAAGTGTCAAAACATAATAAAAACACAAACACAGTTTTTGACAATTCCTTTAGTAAAAAATAAAAAAAAATTGTGTCCCCTGATGTAAATCCATCATCAATCATGCTGCCTGCTACACCCCACAACCGAAAAAACAAACAAAAAAAAAGCTCCCAACATCTATGGAGGCTGGCCGCCTACTGCAGGCTCCGCCATTTAACAATTGTTATATAGGTAAGGGTCGGTGCCACCTGGGTACGTCAGCTGGTGGCACTGTCCCCTTCTGATGTCACAGAGTGGTTCATGCTGAGTCGGCAATGTCCTCACGTCATATGGTATAGACGGGTAAGGCCCCATGCCATTGTTTTCTCTCTTTTTTTTTTTAAACAGCAATTGTTTTTTTTTTTCAGCTGTCAGCAGGAAACCTATTGGCAGCTGAGGACTCATCGGTTGATAAGAACGCCGCAGCCGGCTTCCCGGCCCCGTTCCTTAACAACCAGCTTATACTGCGCCCTGATTGGGGAAAACTTTGTCCAATCAGGGCACAAAATGCACTGTGCATTTTTGGGTGTTGGACAAATGGGCCGAACAGGATGAATGAGCCGAAAAGCCAATGTTCGGCCAACACTACATGGCAAATGAGGTTTAATATTGAAAAATGTAAACTAATACACTTGATGGCTAGAAATGTGACTTCAAGTTACTTGCTAAGGGGAGACGCTCTGGAGGAACTGAGGATGTAGATCACAGGCTTACCAATAGCATGCAATGCCAAGATAAAGCAAGCAAGGCTAGCAGACTATTAGCATGCATTAAAACAGGTATCTACTGAAGAGATAAGACAATAATTCTGCCACCGTACAAAACTGGTCGGGCTACATCTTGAGTATGCCATTCAGGTCTGATCACCAATCCTCATAATAGGACGTACTGGAACTAGACAGCATCCAGAGAAGGGCAACAAAGTTAAGAGGGCTGGAAGACCTCAGATATGAGGAACAATTTCAAACATTAAAAGTATGCTCCCTGGAGAAGAGACTTTTAAGAGGGGATATGATAGTGGTATACAAATCCTTGAATGGTGACTCTGACTTTGGAGGAAACTTTTTAATCTTAGCTCTCTAAGGCTGGGTTCACACTAGTGTATATTGGATGCGGGTTCCCTGCATCCAATTCGCAATGGCAGAAGATTGTGACTCGCACATGGAGCCGGTTCACATATCTCCACTGTGGCTCTGGTGCGAATTTGTACCTAGTCCTGTGCGTCTTTTGGTCAGTTTCAGGTCTGAATTCAGCCAAAAATTTGTGCTGAAATCAGGCCTGAAACAGTGAACGGGGACACACCGGACCCCTGCTGAGAGCCACATGCGGCTTAGATGTGAACCCAACCTAAACAATTTGGCCACACAATGAAGCTGGATGAGAATTAGTTCAATCTTAAACTGTGTAAGGAGTAAGTTAAACTGGATGCATTTGTGTCTTCATTCAACCTTACCAACTATGTATCTAAGGATTTTTAAACTGTAATATGTAATTTTCGGTAATTGTTAATACCAAATGATGCTGCAATAAAGAGCTTTGTGCAGACAGTTTGATAGCCCTTGTTTTTAGGCCAGTCACTAATAACAGAATAACAATTCATAATACATATATCTGCCATTTTCAAAGTTATTTCAAGGATGTGACTGTTTTGACTTTTCAGGCACATAAAAAAAAAAACACAGACTAATTATAATCATCAGTATTGTATGTCAATCCACTTTGTCTTTTTGCTTTCTCAGGGCTAGACTTTCCAATCCTGGAAACTAAATTTTGATCTACTGCTTTAAAAATAGTTAACTGTTTAAGACTTTATTTAAATTATGGCTAGTTCTAAATGGACATTTATGAACTGTCCCTCTCTCTTTAGGACTATTTTGATTTTTAACCTACTTTGCTTTTTGGGAAAGAAAGTACAGGAAATATCACTAATGGGGCTATAGACAGCAATATAAATTTGACAGATTCCATGTCAGAGAATGGTTTGCAAAAGAGCTGGCACATCTGCTAATGTCCAAAAAAATTGCAGATTGGCATATAAGAATTTGCCAATGCAAATGTGCAAGCATGCACGGGCATTAACTGCTGAAAAGATAAATGTGCAACTGGGCACCCACGTGCGGGCATACGTGATGCTAACAGATTCTGGTGCCCATTGGCCTATTTAAAGCCAGCAGCTTGATCCATTAGTTCCTGGATGATCTTCAGCTCCACCTGTGTGTTCCTGTGTTCCTGCTTCTGATATTATTGGATTATCTGTTACCAATCCGGCTTGCCTTTGACCTGTCTTGTCTTCATTCCTGGCTTTGACGCTTGGCTTGCTCCATTGACCCTGCTTCTGCCTGCTGATCCGTGAATGAGCTTTCTCGGGGCACAACTCTGCACTCCTGTCCTTCTCACCTGCATCTCGGGATTTGGTTCTTGAGAGGGGAAAGCTTGAGGCTCTAGGTTGTCCAGAAGAGGCCATTCCGACCCTCCTTAATGCCAGAAGGAAAAGCACCAACAGGGTCTATGAATGTATATGGACCAGATTCACAGACCACATGTCTTCCAGGCCTAACCCTTGTAATGTTCCAGCAGTCCAGGACATTCTTAACTTCCTTCAATCAGATCTACACCTGTCCCTAGCAGTGAACTCACTTTGGGTACAAGTTTCGGCCATCTCGGCATTCACAGGAGTTTCATGGGCCCATTACTCCCTTGTTCACCAGTTCTTTAAAGGTGCTATCAAGCTTAGGCCTCAGAGGAAACCAAGGTTCCCCAAGTGGAACCTCCCTCTTGTTCTGGATTTCCTTTTCTAAGCTTGGATCAGATCCCAACAAGCCTCTCTCAGTGAAAGATCTTACACTCAAGACCACCTTCCTGGTGGCTGTTACTTCAGAAAAAAGAGTTTCTGAAATCAGAAACCTGGGTTTGAAGGAGCCTTTTTTAAATTTTTTTCCAGACAGAGCAGTGTTAATTTTCATGCTGGGGTCAAACCACAGTTTTCCATGAAAATCAAGAAATTGTGCTTCCTACCTTTAGGTCAACGGAAATTCAAGATGTCCATCCCCTTGATGTGGAGCACACTCTGAAACAATACCTGGAAGTCACGACTCCCTTTAGACAATCAGATTTTCTTTTCATCCTTCTCCACGCAGGGAAACAAAGGAATGCGGGCTTCGGTTAGATGCATTGCTGCATTGATCGTAAAGACCATTCAAAGGGCTTATAAAGCGAAGGGCTTGGCTCCTCCAGAAGCAGTGGCAGTACACTCAACTCGGAGTATCTCAACCTCTTGGGCAGCTTCTTGACATGCCGCCCCCAAAATAATCTGTAGAGCGGCTTCCTGGTCTTCTGTCAACACATTTGTGTCTCACTATTGTGTTGAACCAGCTGCCTTATCATCTGTTAATTTTGGTTTGCAAGTACTATCGGTCAACGGTGTTAAATAAATTTGGTTTCTTTGCTCAGCATTTGCCCACCCGGGTGTGTATGGCGAGTTATTTCCCATATGTATGCTTCCATGGAGCCTGTCAGGAAAACAGAAAATTTCCTATCAAATACTTACCGTAATTTTCCTTTCCTGATAGGCTCCATGGCAGCAGGAGTCTCCTCCAAATGCCTGGAATAGGCTAGTTACGGAACATGGCTGGTAGCCCAGAGCAAAGATTTATGGGAGAGGTGTCCTATAGGGTAGTTATGGAGGTGGGGCTAACCCACACGTATGATGTCATGGAGCCTATCATGAAAGGGAAATTACGGTAAGTATTTGATAGGAAATTTTCCTGTTTTTTTTGTGTCTCACCTAAAAAGCTCTCTACAGCTCAATATTTAATATTATGTTTAATACTGAGAATTACTAAAAATTATATTATTGACACTTGTATAGTCTAGATTACATAATATGTTGTATACAGTTCTTGACAAGTTGTGGCATCTACATGGCACTGCATTAGTTGCATCTATTTAGAGACCTAAAAGAGTTTTTTATAGTTACTTTTTACACAGCACTTTCATGTTGCTGAAATGCATCTTGAAGAAACATCAAGGTTTCTGTGATATAGAGTATCTTAATCTGCTTTTGAAAATTTGCAAGTATTGTTCCTCAAGGAATTGCTAAGGTGGAATCTGCTGTTTTATGATATTTCCTTCATTTTCTTTGTTTGTGAAAACTGCTCAGTTACTGCACATCAATAAATCACACACTTCTTATCTGCAAGGGCATTTCTCTATCACTCCATTGTGGCTTTATGCTTGCTCAGAGCTGGAATGTTCAGTTGTAAAAATCATATTGAATAAAAGGCTGCATCTTGATCTGCCACTATAACGCACTGTTAACTATTTAAAGTGTATATCAATCGTGACAATGAACTGCTCCTGATTCCCTTCTTTTTGCTCTCTTAATCATAGCATTGAAATTGTTTTATTTTATGTGTTTGATAAGTGCAAAAGAACTGGCCTTGTCACTCAGAAATTCAGTTCTATTCACCTGTTCACCTGTCTTGTTTACTCTGTCCTTGTTATCTCAAGAAACCTAATCAGCCCTCCCAGTACTTTTTCTAGATTATAGAATAATTACTTTTTAGTTTGTGGAGATGGAAGGGGAAACAAAGACTTTAAAGAGACCTTCATAGAATTTTTTTTTGCTGCGCTAAGCTAGTCTACCTGCAGCAGTCTCTAATACCCTATTTTCATGGAAAGAGCCATGCCTTTAAACAGGCAAAACTACACTTTTTTTGAAATGATAATAAAAGAAAAACAAGAGGAAGTAATAAAAATCAAAAAAAAAAAATACAAATTCCTTCTTACTCAGATGTGATCAGAAGAATTGTCCCCATTATAAAATGCTCCCTATATTTCGGTTCTCACAGTGTTTTCACAGGGTTTTCTATATTAATATATATTAATATATAAGTATGCAAAGTTTATAATCTGTTATATTTATTTTGTTTTTATGATAGTTATAGGAGATTACACTGACATCATGGTTTGGTTAAAATGTAATTGAAACTGTATTCATTCATTCACAATTTTATGAATGTAGTATTCATTGTATTAATATTGTTATTTGTTTTCATTACTATAGAATATAGTGCAGCATATACTGTGGTTATTAAATTATTTATGTAATCTATATGTATGACAACGTTATTGAGGTATTTGAAATTATTATCTTTGGTTGCTGTGATGGACATTTTGGGTGGAGATCAAAGAACCATAGATTTAGATCAGTATTTTTAACCTATAACAATAGAAAACTGTGGATAATTTGGGAAATGGCTTGGAAATCATTTAAAAAAGAAATTGCACTTACTGTATGCTGTTACAGTGTCTTGAACAAGTATTCATACCCCTTGACATTTTCTACATTTTGTCATGTTACAGCCAAAAACATTAATGTATTTTATTGGAATTGTATGTAATAGACCAATGCAAAGTGTCACATAAAGAATACGTATTAGGAATATTTTAATAGACTTGATAATCAAGAAGCCACAATACTGAATGAGATACAGAGATAAAATCACATAAAATAAAAAATAAAAACGAATCAACTATTTTTAGTTATGAATCTTTTTGAAGGAAGTAAAAATTATCTCATGGGAAAAGTGGAAAGACAGTAGAAAAAAGGTACAATGACATAATAAAGTGAGAACATAAACATGACATAAAAAAAGAGAGAAAAACAAGAGCTAGTATAGAAGATTTTACAATAAAGAAAAGAACGTGAAAAGCTACACAGAGCAGAAGAGCTGATCAAAAAGATGGCATTTAGAAATTCATTCAAACAAGTTCTTTTAAAAAAAGAAAAGGCTTCCACAACAAATGAAGATGTGTAGCAATAACAATAGAAACTGGTCATAAAGAGAAAACACTAGCATTCTGGATAAATACATAAAGAACTATTAAACACTAAAAAAAGCAAAATCAGAAAATGGAAATCAAAAAGTTTTAAGTTGATAGCCCAACTGCCATTTTATGAAGAAATATAAACAGACATCAAACAATTTATAATAGAGCAAAGCACCAGGAGAGAATGATGTAAATTCAGTAGTGATAAAATAAGGACATACAGTTTTATGGAAGTATATAGCACATTAAGTAATAATTCAGCTATAGAAAGAGGTAAAGATGTAAAAAGAATTTGGAAATAATTATTCTTATTCTGAAGAAAAAGGAGGAAAACATTTAGATATTTTTGCAGTATTTCCTTGCTAAAAATAAATCATGATTACGTAGTGAGGAACAATCAGCAATGAGATTAAAAGTTTATGTGGGCAATACTGGGAGGCTATAAATGTGCTTTTTAAAAAAAAAGGTCATCTGTCATCTGTAAATCAGGGTTTCTTGTGATGAGCTTTATTGAAAAAAAAAAAAACAACAACAAACCTATAACAATACAAGATATAAAGTATTCTATAAAACATTACATACATGTGTACTTCTCTCTAAATTAATTAGATGACTGAAGATGGCACCTACATACAATATATAAAAAGATCAAGTAAAAAAACATAAAGAAGGCTTAAAAATATGGTAGCGCTGGTTCCTGACGAGCAGGCGCTATTATTTTTCACAAATTTTCCTCAAATTAAGTTGCCTGAAGCCACAGTTGGGTTTTAGGCTAATTTCTTTAAATTTCTGGTTTCAGTACCATTCCAGCTGGGTTGCACTGGGTTCTCCTTGACCGCAGGTGTCACTGTAACCTCCAGAAAGAGTAGGAGGAGCCTGGACACTTAGTTGAAGGACACAACCTAGATAAACACATACGGTATCGCCAGGGGAGGACCCTTTCAGGAGAAGGCTGTGCGCAAGGCTGGCTTCTCTGAAGGGAGAGGCCAAGGAACTGAAGAACCCCAGGGGAGGACCCTTTCAGTTGAAGGACACAACCTAGATAAACACATACGGTATCGCCGGATCGGCTGAGAGAAACTGGTTGTCAGGGAAATACCGTACTCCAGCGCCGGGTTCCAGGAATGCGCACGCGTGGTAGAGCGGCTCGGCAAACAGTACAGGTACGCGGGGCAGTGGGTGCGCATGCACGGGTTCACGGCGCTTGGGTATCTGCTGTAGCTCACCCAGTGCGGCTCACTGCTATGCGCATCGCTGACAGAAGACGAGTGCGCATGCGCACTCGTCCGAGTACCCCACCTGACCATTTACCTGGCCTATAAAAGGCCTTCTCTTTCCCCTCACTAGTTGCTGGTTTGTTGTCTCTACTTCCTGAGTCCCTGGCTCCAGTCCTTGTATCCTGTACCTTGTATCCTGTATCTGCCTGATTACCTGTGCCTGACCCGGAACCCTCCTGACCACCGCTGCTGTTACCTGTGTTTGACCCCTGGCTTGCTTCTTGGATATCCTTCTGCCTGATCATCTGTGCTTGACCCTCGGCCTGCCTACTGGACATTCTCTGAGTTACTTACCTGTGTTTGACCCCTGGCTTGCCTCTTGGATATCCTTCTGCCTGATCATCTGTGCTTGACCCTCGGCCTGCCTACTGGACATTCTCTGAGTTACTTACCTGTGTTTGACTCCTGGCTTGCCTCTTGGATATCCTTCTGCCTGATCACCTGTGCTTGACCCTCGGCCTGCCTACTGGACATTCTCTGAGTTACCTACCTGTGTTTGACCCCTGGCTTGCCTTCTGGACACTCTCTTGTTACTACTGGCGTTTGACCCTCTGGCTTGCCTTCTGGATCCCCTTTGGTTGACCTACCTGTGCTTGACTCTCGGCCTGGCTTCCTGGACTTCCAGTTCACGTATGCACCTCAGGATCTCCCTCCAGTGTGTGTTCCGGTACCTCTACAGCCTCTGCCTCATCACGGTCCTGCCAGGTGTCTACTTCCAGTGCAGCTTCAGCCTCACCTGGTCTACGTCGCTACTACACACCACCTGCAACCCACCTGCTGGCAACCCGTGCATCTTTGTGCCCGGTGTCCTCTGTACCCATTCCAGAGGCATCGTGCACCTAGTCGCAAGGGGAGCAGCTCTCAGCATTTCGGCCCGGGTGAGTACCTGTGACACTGGTACTGTATGTTAGCTCTTTAAAATTCATCCAAATCCCTCAGTGACGCTCAAGTGTAACTTACAAGTCTGTGGCAGAGACTTTTATCGAGCATCCCACCGGCTGCTAGGCCTAGTGAGAGAGACCTATCTGGGGGTTGCAGGAATCCAGTTGTGGAACAGTAATATGCTCTTGATTCTGCTAATATCTTCACCCTGCAATCTAAGTACCTGAACTCACCCCTAACACTCTACCCTTTTGTTACAAGACTTTGTCTTCTTTGCCAAATAAATGACCTAAAAGAGGATTCAGTGTCAGTCTCAACATTACTTTGGGCCACTTTCCACGGGATCCCCAAGACGGAGAAGCAAGTAAGCGAGTTAACGGTAAGCCCAAATAAAACCAGCAGCTCCTTCGGGGGTTAGTGCTACAATACTAACACCCTCAATATAGCAGAGAGAAAATCACTAAGGCCATGATCCATGCCAAAGTTGACACAGTTCTTCAAATAGGATTGAATACTACACAGAACTGTGACAACCTTGGGTGCACCATTTCTTACCTCCTCATTTTGATGACTCTTTATTGCTTTATTACTTTATTTTACCAAAAACCCCTCTAGAGCCAGATCCCCCGGCTCACCCGGGAACCCCCTCTATCCTCCTTCGCTCCCACTGCCTCTCGTCTTTCCACCAATTTAGGCTTACCTGTAGGTCCAAGAAATATCTCCTAAACCTACATGGTTTAGGAGATATTTGCAAAAAGACAAACACCGCTGTCTACGGTGCATGCGCACTGAGCACGCTGCTGCTAACGGCAATATGCCACTAGTGGCGGCTCCCGTGCGCATGTGTGGGAGTGACGTCATCGCGGCTCTGGCTCCAGTAGGGAAAAAATAAGTGGGGAAAGGGGGCATTCCTGCTGCGTGCCTATGGTTATGGTGAATGGGGTAGATAGGGATCCTCCTGTGAGCACTCTAGCTGAGGACTTAATAAAGGGAGAGTATAGCATATAGTGTTTTGGTACCAACCAGTGATACAAAATTTGGCAAGGACCACTTTTAGAAAACCCCAATGAACCCTGTCAAAGACCCTTCTCTGCATCTAATTATGGAAGCAGAGAAGGCATCTGTGCTTGGGTGGCATGATGGATAAGGTTCAGTACTGTTCTAGTAGCATCTGGCTTCTGCTGGCCAGGGATGCACCCAACCTGGTCTGGGTGCACTAGGGATGGGAGGTATGTCAATAATCTATTGGCAATGGCTTTAGCTAATAGTTTGATGTTTGTGTTCAAGAGTGATACAGGTCTATAGTTTCCTGTCAAGGAGGAATCTTTGTCAGGCTTTGGGATAGTTGTAATAGTCGAATGTAGCATGTTCATTGGTAGGGAACCTCGCAGAATTTAAGCGGATCATTTGTTGAGGTGCAAGGATATCACCAAAATGTTTATAAAATTTGTTTGGGAACCCATCCTCTTGAGGTGACTTATGTAAAGGTAAGTTCTTAATTGCTCTAAGAATTTTCTCTGCGGAGAAGGGTTGTGACAGAGATTCAAGTTGGGTAGCTGAGATAGTGGGAAGGTCAACTGAATCTAAGAATTCCTGGATGAGGGAATCAGATGGCTGAGGGGTGGAAGAGTAACTTTTTAGATTGTATAGTGACGAGTAGTACTCGCTAAAGGCATTTGTGATATCTTGTGGGTTAGTTAGGAGTCGTTTTGAGGTAGGATGGTGGAGAGACAGAATTTTAGCTTACGTACATGGTGTGTTGACTCTGTGGGCCAAAAAGGCTGCTTTGTTGCATAATGCAGAATAGTTGGCTTTAGAGTATTTGAGGTTGTTTTCAAATTTGTGCAGTAGTGGGGACTTGAGCTTTTGTCTCTGCTCTAGCAGTTCACCAGTTAGTTTATCGGAGAGAATGGCTCTATTTTGTTTCTCTATTTTTTCAATTTGGAGCATGACATTCAGTTAGACTATTTTGAAAGGCATAGTGACTGTTTTGATTTAAGTAGGCACTTAGGATAGAATAGCTACTACAGGATGGTGGACAGAAGAGGTAAAAAAGGTTAGCTTCTTTTCAAAAAGGCTCAATATGCAGTAACAGTGAAAATTGTTTCCCAGTGGTGGTCAATAGGAATAGAACCGTAGAAATGAAGATAGGCTTTCTCAGAGTAATCCGCTACTACCCAGCTCTATAATAATGTGGGTGATGAAGGGCATTCTGAACTTGTCTGGCATCATTTGTCAGTTTCCATTTGAGAGGCAGAAGGATTGCTAGGTGCTGTGGTTTCTATAGGGATGTGATGCCAAGCCCTTAGTAGTTTAAGGCCTCCTGTAAGTGTTCTCATGGTGTGGGTTTTGCCTTGGTATGTTATCAGCAACTTAGTGGTGAATGATTTTGTGATGTGGCCAGTTGGTGGTTGTTCATTGTTGCTTTTGAGAGATCGGTGTACAGTTTGACCACTGTGAAAGAATTTGGGAGGTTGGGCATGCATTTTGCTGCAGTTATCACTTTCTTCTTGGTAGTGAAAAAGTGAATGCGGGCAAGCACGTCCCTTGGTTTTGATTCAGGGAGGTGAGGTGGCTTCGGGATCCTATGGGCTCGGTCAATCTCTAAGTCTCAGTTGGTCAGATCTGGTACGAGACACTAGGCTGTATGGGAGCTGACTCCTCTTGACAGGGTTTCAATTTGGCCAGGCTGGCTGTGGAGGGTGAAGCAGGGGGAGACAACTCACCATCCACTGCTGTGAAGGAGGAAGTGCAGATGCTGTGTGTAGTTGAGTCCAGCGCGAGGAAAGAGGAGCCACGCCACTTGTCTGTGAGAGCCACCAGCGCTATCTTGGCTGCAGCCCACGTCAGCTGCAGAAAAGAAGTCTGTCATCCTCTGTGGGCATTTTAGATTCATCCTGCACTTTGACATTGTTCCCAGTAGTAGCGGGGTGTCCCGGGATGCAGGTTGGGTAGTTTGCACTCTTTACAGTCACCTAGGTGCTGCTTAATGCTGGGTGAATTGTGGACCTGTGAGTTCAGGCTTCCATCTGCTCCACCGGCAAGACGCCCCGCAACGCTAACATTTTTATTATTCTTTGAGACAAAAAAATATGTTTTTCTTAGTTTTTGTTATAAAATTTTCCAAATAAATAACCATTCTTCCAATGGTTGGGCCAAAATGTATTCTGCTACATTTCTTTGGTAAAAATAACCTAAATCAGTGTATATTATTTAGTCTGTGTGAAAGGTACAGATTCTACGATCTATGGTTTATATATTTATTGATGCCCTAAATGCCAGGACAGTACATATATCCCCCAAATGACCCCTTTTTGGAAAGGTATTTAGTAAGATGCATAGTGAGTTTGAAAGTCATGAAACAGGAAGTGATGTCTGGGTGTGGCAACATGTTTTAAAGCTGACACTTTTTTTCAAGCTAACATCACTTCCTGTCCTTGTCTGTGCTCTATAGATCAATCTAGGGAGATCTGATCCGAGCCTGAGGGGCAGGTGAGAGTGAATTTTTGTCTACACACCTTGGGTCCGCCGTGACCACTATGCACCGCTGCTGATATCTGTTTGAAGAGCGGCTGCAATTTTATTTTGCTTACTATGAACTTATTTGATGTGAGTGTAGTGATTGAAGATTTTTGAGTGTTTTAATTAAACATTTTTTTACGTTATCACACTATTTGGAGCACTTTATCATTTACATGTGGAAAGATCCTGATTGATGATCACAGCTGGATATTGGAGCTCACTTGACCCCTTTTTGTGTGGTTGAAAGCGTTTAAGACAAGCACAAGAGTGTAAGGCAATTGAAGATTTTGAGTACTTTTCTGAAGGGAGCGAAATCACTTGCACATATTGGTGTGGTGGAAGAAATAAGAAGACACTATACAAAGTTATTAATATTTGAAACATTTGTTTATGGACAGTTTTTTCATAAATAATCCATCGTCTTGTTTTCACACTTGTCACAGGGTGGTTAATATCCATGAATGCATATTTATTAATATATATGTCATTTTTCACTTTAATATTGTGTTTTGAGCGCCACTATTTTTTCACTATCTCATTTCTGATAGAGGTTAAAATACTGTTCACATTAGTTGGGTAGTTGTTGATCACCTCACTAAGATGGCTCGCTTTATACCTGTTAAGGGGGGTACCCTCTGCTGAACAAACTGTGGAGTTGATGGTTTGAGAAGTCGTTAGACTACATGAAATTCCTGATGATGTTTTACTCTTGAGTACTCTTGAAATTTTAAATATTTTGTCATGTTACAACCAAAAACCTAAATGTATTTTATTGGGATTTTATGTGATAGACTAACACAAAGTGGCACATAATTGAGATAAATGGTTTTCCTAATTTTTTTACAAATAAATATCTGAAATGTGTGGCGTGCATTTGTATTCAGCCCCCCCAATCAATAATTTGTATGCATACTTGTATGAATACACTGTATCATCAGAACGACAGGGTGGACTATCTTTCTAAGGCCGAATTTGCATATAACAATTCTAAACATAGCTCCACTTCTCAAAGCATTTTTTTCTTTAACACCAGGTATCATCCAGTTTTTATTCCTGATTTCCCCATCTCAACTCCAATTCCTGCTGTTACCAACAGATTACCTACATTACAGAAGATTCAGGAGAAATTGATACTTTGAAGGGGGTTCAGGAATGTTACAAAGAGGCTACTGACAGACATTGCAGGTCATTCCTATGTTTAACCAGTTGCAGACCGCCGCAAGCTGATATACGTCGGCACAATGGCAGCGGTGGGCAAATGGGCGTACTTGTACGTCCCATTTAAGAGCCAGGGATAGCAGGCATGTGCCCGCCGCGTACATCGGTCTCCCGTCGATCATGTCATGGAGCCTCAGAACAGGGAAGTGCCTATGTAAACAAGGCACTTCCCCGTTCTGGCTTGTGTCATGACAGAGATCACTGCTCTCTGTCATCGAGAGCAGTGATCGCTGTCATGTGACTAGTAGCCCATTCCCTACACAGTTAGAATCACTCCCTAGGACACACTTAACCCCTTCATCGCGCCCTAGTGGTTAACCCATTCACTGCCAGTGTCATTTACACATTAATCAATGCATTTTTATAGCACTGATCGCTGTATAGATGACAATGGTTCCAAAATAGTGTCAAAAATGCCCGATGTGTCCACCATAATGTTGCAGTCCTGATAAAAAAAAAATTATAATAAAAATGACATAAAACTATCCCCTATTTTGTAGACACTATAACTTTTGCGCAAACCAATCAATATACACTTATTGCGATTTTTTTTTTTACAAAAATATGTAGAAGAATACATATCAGCCTAAACTGAGGAAAACATTTTTTTTTTATATTTTTTGGGGGATATTTATTATAGCAAAAAGTAAAAAATAATGCGATTTTTCAAAATTGCCACATTTTGTTGTTTATAACGCAAAAAATAAAAACCGCAGAGGTGATCAAATACCACCAAAAGAAAGCTCTATTTGTGGAAAAAAAAGGACGTCAATTTTGTTTGGGTGCAACGTTGCATGATTGCGCAATTGTCAGTTAAACAATGCAGTGCCGAATCGCAAAAAGTGCTCTGGTCAGGAAGGGGTAAAACCTTCCGGGGCTGAAGTGGTTAATGTGGGTGACAAAGTCTGGTTGTCTATCAAAAATAGGAAGATTCATGTTCTATTTGCTAAATTGGGCCAAACGTTTGCTGACTTTTCCACATTTCTGCTTAAGTCAATCCAGTCACCTTTTGCTTGAAACTTCCTGACAGTATGAAGATTTACCCTGTTTTTCACATATTGCTTCTTGAACTGTTTTATGAAAATCCTTTTTTTGGAAGAATTCTTCCCCCCCCGCCACCTGATGCGGTACAGTGTCAATAAGAATTTGTAGTGGAGAAAATGTTTAAATCCAGGATCTTTAGGAACAAATTACAATACCTGGTATATAATAGGAAGGATATGGGTCAGAATAAAATCCATGGTAGCCTGAGGAGAACGCCCCTAGATTGACAAAAGAACACGGGACTTCTGCTGTGTCTGGCAGTAACTCTTCTCGCTGAGCCACCGGAGATGCTTAGACAACCTTGTTGCCAATATCTTGCTATTATCACTCCTGCTGTCATCCGTATCTGCACTACCACTCGTTACCAAACTTTGGCTTGTTCCACAACCTGTAACCACTTGTTACTGACCTGGCTTGTTTATTGACTATGCTTCCACTTGATCCTCAACTGCTATATCTGCTTCTGGACCCTGGCTTGCTTACCTCCTGGTGGGTGATCCTGGCTTGCGTACCTCCTGTTGGAGTGATCCTGAGGATTGTGATATGATACTAACACAAAGCAAAACCCATCTCCGTGATCAGGAGCTCTGGTGAAGACCAGTTAGTACTTAGACCCTGTACCACTGGTGAGCCCTTATCATCCGTTCGGGTGACCTGCTTGTTCATATATCCAGCTGGTGAGAGGGAGCCTCTTTACTGCTATAGCTACTGGCCTCAAAGCCTGACCCCTGACCATGACAACCAAGTTCACTTGCCAGGAAGTAAAGGAGGCTGATGGAAAGAAGAACAAAAGAGTTTATGTGGTTTCAGGAGTGCAGTTGTCCACAGGGCAGGGCAGGGCCTTGTGACTTGCAAGAACCTAGTCAGTGGGATGTTCAGATGGGTCAGTTTTGGCACAGGCAGACACATGGTCAGCAAACAGGCAAAGGATCAGTCCAGATAGAAAGCAGAAATGTAGTCAATAAACAGACCAGAGTTAGTATAGGCAGAAGGCAGAGGTAACACTGCACTGGTGTGGCATTGATCAGGAACAGCGTTGCTGACTGTACTGGTCTTATGACAGTGGGACTTGTGTAGTGATGATCAGGAACACTGTTGCTAGCTTATACTGGTCTGGAGAAACTGGGGACTAGTGTGACAGTGATCAAGTACACTGCTGCTGACTTACACTAGTTTGGTGACACTGGAATTGGTTTAGCAGTGATAAGGAATACTGTAGCTGATATACGCTGATCTGGTGACACTAGTACAGATGTGGTAGTGATCAGGGATGCTGTACCTGGTGTGGTGGTGATCAAGGACACTGTAACTGGTGTGCTGATCATTAGGGACAATATGACCAGTGTGGCAGTGATCAGGGACATAGGGACTGGTGTGACGTGATCACACCAGTCCCTATGTGGCAGTGTAGCAGTGATCAGAGACACTGTAACTGGTATGGTGGCGATTAGGGACACTGTAAGTGATATGGCTGTGATTAGGGACACCGTGACTTGTGCAGCAGTGATTACGGACACTAACTAGTGCCGAAGTAATTAGGGATACTGACTGGAAGCACTGATCAGGTGACATTGTACTGCTGTAGCGTCGATCAGAGACATGATCATACATTAATATCAAAGCAGCCAGCCATTGTACATGATCACCACATGATCACAGCAGTACAATGTTACCAAAGTGTCACTGCACTTGCTCTGTCAACAGTATGTAAAAATTTTTTTTACAGTTTTTATGAAAATATATTATAGAGCAGTGTCTGAGAATGGACTTGCAGAATGGGGTACTGTAACACAGATAAAGTCTGAGATTGAAACTGGATCTAAAGAGAATAGAATTGCAGAAAAATTGTTAAAATAGATAAAGAAAAACAGAACGCATAAGGTATATTAATAGTCCAAAGGTTACATTTTGGAAGATTTGGTATGAGAATATGAGGCTGTGTCATGCCTACCCCTTGCATTGGTGGCCAGGAACTATAGCTGGCTCTGTGTTATTCACCTATAGTAGCCCCCTTTCCCATAAAGCAAGCAGGCCTACCAGTACTCAGTTGCCCCCAGATCTTATGCACAATGCTATAGTACCTGGCCACCATGCCGGGGAAGGCACAAACTAAGCACAGCAAACAGGTACTTACAGTTGGCAGACAGGCAGAGTGGTGCAGTGACAGGCAAACTTCAAAGAGTAGTCAGGGTCAAAATCATTGTCAAAAAGCAGATTGAGTTCTGAGTGCAGTCAAAATTGATTCCAACAAGGGAATCCAAACTAGTCAGTAGGGCAGAGCTCAGGCGAAGATGAAGGTCAAGGCATGGAAACAAGGCAGAGTAACAGGGAGCTTGAAGCACATGTTGCAAATACTATCACAAGCATACCACTGACTGTGTCTAGCAATCACCCTGCAGGTGGACAGACAGACAGGGAGAATGCAGCTCAGCCCAAACCAGGATGCTGGAATGAGACCAGCAGCTACCATGGATCAGGAGCGTAACATGCTCCTGACAGCCTGGAGAATGAAGGAAGGAGACAGAAAATAAATTGGCATTAAAGGGGTTGTAAACCCTTGTGTTTTTTCACCTTAATGCATCCTATATATTAAGGTGAAAAAACACCTGGCAGTGACCGGCCCCCCAGCCCCCTGTTTTACTTACCTGAGCCCTGGAACTTCACCCGGCTGGGACGCGCTGTCCCTCTGCCCGGGGTTCTCGGCTCTTGATTGAATAGATTGCTAGCAGTGCAGTCATTGGCTCCAGCTGTTGTCAATCAAATCCAATAATGCGGGCGCCAGGGGGCGGGGCCGAGTCATTTATTCGGCCACTATGGATGCCAAATGATGGACTCAGGATCACGCCCACAAGGTAACCCCCCGGGAGAGCTCTTCTCCTAGGGGGTTATCTGATGTGGGGAGGAGCCGCAAGAGTCGCAGAGGGACCCCAGAAGAGGATGTTCAGGGTCACTCTATGCAAAACGAGCTGCAAAGTGGAGGTAAGTATAACATGTTTTTTTTTTTTAATAATCAAAGCTTTACAATCACTTTAAGCCTGCAGGAGGATAAAGCCCACAATGGCCTATAGCATCATTAAAGCATATTTAAAGCCAAAAACTGTTTTCTATTTTGGAGAAGGAATAGAATGTCTCTAGGATTTTTCAACTATCATGGTCTCTGTTTCTCCCTCACTATCTCAATGACAATGTTTCACTATACAGGAAGTGTGAGAAAATCTGCATAAGGGACACAAACAGAAATAAAAATCTGTCAGGGATTCTATTTTTTCCCTGCTCAGCTAAAAGTTCTTTTTGTATTTCTGTCGGTGTTTCTATGAAAAAGGTCCCCTAATTTCCTGTTTATTAAAACACTGTCCGAAGGAGCAGGAAATCTTCTACCAGAGCCCCAAAGTAGTAGTGAAGCCAACTGGAGTTCAAACCCTTCCTTACTTTATTCAAAACTAAGAAAGTTTTGGCTGGACATACACTTTAAACATTTGCATTATATCGGTGTAATCATGTATACATTAGTGTAGTTATGTTGCTGTTTTCCTGTAAGATTTATGCAATAATTTTAAAATTTACACATATCAGCAATATAGAACCTTTACTGTGGTCATATACTTTTAATGCTTCAATTTACCTCCAAATATTGAGCTGTACTACATGCTGCGCATTCTGTGATTATCTTCCATAAGTGGCATTCAGATACTTAAATATAGATTGAATTATGTACCATTCACGTGAAGTCTAAAAAAACTCATTAGAAATTTGTACCGTTAATGTTTCACAACCTGAGAAATATATAAGATAACCTGCTATCTTAGTGATGAGTATTAATGATGTAGTTCACAGGGGTTCTTGTTTGCTAAACCCTCTCAGTTTGAATCCCCATCTCCCAAATCGAATTCTTGTTATCCCTATAGCAGGAGTCAGTGACTGATTCAACATCTGCTCTATGCTGATAAGCAGGTAGGAAAGGCATATTAGAATTCTTAACTACAATTTCTAGTGAACCTTTTTAGAGATTATAGACATCAGTAAACTTCACTTTAATAGAAATATTGGTTAAATCAAGAAACTTGAAGTGCGATACAGTTGGCATATATACTTTTATCAAATGTTATACAAGGTTTTGGTGTTCATATATGGCTCTATGGTAGCTACTGCTTGACTTTACTATTGACATTCTTTTGTAGTCTCTATGTATATATTGTTTGATTAAGCCTTTTTTTCCTCCACTTGTTGCTAGCTAAGCATGAGATTGTTAAAGCAGAAATATAGGCAGCTACAAAAGATTTAAACAAATGCAGTTCTGTAATCATTAAAGTGATATTAAAGTCTTGTTTTTTTAAATAACAAAAATGTTATACTTACCTGCTCTGTGCAGCCCGGATCCTCCTTTTCTTGGGTCCCACACCGACGCTCCAGGCTCCTCCCTCCTTCCCGGATGCCCCCACAGCAAGCAGCATGCTCTAGGGGCACCCACGCAGGCATGCTCCTGAGCCACGACTCCATTCCCACATAGAGCTGCGGCTTGGCCCCATCCCCTCCTTCTTCTGATTGGCTCACTGGCTGTGAGTGACATCAATGACTCCCACCAATGGCTCCCACTGCTGCCAAAAGCCAATCAGGAGTGCAAGTGAGAGGTCCAAGGCTCTCGTTGACATTGCTGAATCAAGAGGGGGCTCAGGTAAGTATTAGAAGGGGCTGCTGCACACAGAAGTTTTTTTTTACCTTCATGCATAAAATGCATGAAGGTAATAAACCTTGTGCCTTTACAACCACTTTACTACAGTATTTTTAAATGCAAGTAGTGTACTTACCTGAATTTGACCTGGTGTCAGCCTGATGCAGTCCCTGTATAGCAGAGCTCAGTAGAGCCTATCACTTTATGTGCTGAAAAGAAGCATGCTGATAAGAGGAAAAAGCAGAGTGACAGAGAGAGAAACTCATCACTGTACCGCTTCTTCTTTCACTATCCAGTCACAGGCTAGAACAAGTTCAGGATGTCCTGGGATCAGAGCAAATAGATTTCATGATGCTGGCCATCAGAAGACACTATTGGTAGAAAATAACTACTGTGGGAGAATTCTCTGGATTAATGGTGCAAGTTGTAGCAAAAGATGATTTTGTTATTATATATGTAGCGGTACCCCCGTAGGGGCTGCAAATGTGGTTGTAGCAATCTGCCAATAACCCTGCTGCCATCCCCTCATTAATCACCCAAAAGACAATAAACAGTCAATTGCTCCTTTTTCTTGCTTTTATTTGTGGGATTAAACTTGGATGGGAATGAGGGATGTATGAGATGCCCATGAAGATTTCAAAGAATAGGTTATCATCCATGGCCTTGGCCTTGTTAATGGATTTCCCCTGTAGAGTCCACACTGCAGACTATTGCTTCTTCTGTTATCTATCTGACTGAAGATTTACTACTCACGGCTTCCAGTTAAACAAAATGAATCACTCTGAATAATTCCCCTGTTTTAGACTGATGTGGTATTCCGGCTACAATCAGAGAGCCAAAAGCCTATACCGCCTATCTTCCATGGCTCAATGAACTAAAGGACCCCATAGTCTCTGGAAGTTGCTGCAAACATGAACTTGGCACATGATCAACAACAGACTATTGCTCCAGCCCGTCCACTTTTGTCTCCTGGTACTGTTGGACCTCAGTGCAGCGTTTGATACTGTGGACCACAATACTCTACTCATCCGCCTTACAGAAGTAGCAGGAGTCACCGGCTCAGATCTACAATGGTTCAGATCCTTCTTAGGAAATCGCTCTCAGACGGTGAAACTAGGAGCTTTCACCTCTGAAACCCGGGCAATCTCCTGTGGAGTCCCTCAAGGATCACCCTTGTCGCCAGTGCTCTTCAACATCTACATTCGCCCACTCCTCAACATCATCAGAAGATCAGACGTCTGCTTCCACTCATACGCTGATGACACTCAATTATATTTTTGCATCACCGGACAAAAAGACCATCATCAGCTATTAGGAAAATGCCTCACTATGATAGACGACTGGATGACTACTAGCTCCCTCAAACTTAATGAATCAAAGACAGAACTTCTTATTCTACATGCAAAGCATAACACCCGAGCCAAGATCCCTTGGATACCTCCTACCATCTTTGGACGGACCATTACCACTAGGACCAAGGCCAAGAGTCTCGGAGTCATTTTTGACTCAGAAATGTCAATGGATGCCCAAATAGGAGCAGTAGTCAGTGGATCACATCATCTGCTCCGCCTGCTACGCAGACTCATCCCCTTCATTCCAAAGGAGGACAAAGCAGTGGTAGTTGGAACAGTCATCAATTCTCGACTGGACTACGCTAACTCCCTCTACATAGGATTACCCCAATATCAACTTGCGCGCTTACAACTTATCCAAAACACGGCAGCAAGACTGATAACAGGGAAAAAACCCTGGGAATCCATCTCCCCTTCCCTGAGGAACCTACATTGGCTAAACGTAAGGAATCGGGTCGCATTCAAGACCCTCTGCCTCACCCACAAATGCACACATGGAAACGCTCCGCAATACCTTCGCGAGAAAATAAAACACTACACACCGAATCGCAGTCTTCGATCGGCTAATCAAAATCTTCTCCTCATTCCTAAATCCCGCTACAAATCAAAGGGGGAACGGAGATTCGCTGTCCAGGGACCACGGCTATGGAACGCTCTACCAACCGACATTCGCATGGAAGAAAACCATCAGGCTTTCAGGAAGAAACTCAAGACCTACCTCTTCTAGAAGCTTGATAACCAAACGCCAATACAGCGCCTTGAGGCGATTCAGTTCGCATTGTAGCGCTATACAAGTTATTCATTCATTCATTCATTTTGTCCATACTGTGCTCCCCGGCCACACAGTATGCTACGCTACTCTCTCCAGTACTTCTGCTTCTTCAACGTTACACTGACCTTCTCCTTGTATCAAAGTCCTGTGTTCCCCGGTCATAGAAACCTGATGCACTCCGCAGAGATGAAGATCCTTAACTCTAGCTCCTTCTCCGAGGCTCCTCCATCCCTCCTCCGAGCATGGCACCTCCCCACGTGGGGATGCCTAGCATAGCACCTCAGCACACCATGCTGTATTTCCTCTGCTCCACAACTTCCCCTGGAAGCATGTGTCCCCAGCTTATATGGGAGGCCTGCCCCCTGCCAATGCAAATTAATGATTGGTCAGAGCTCCTTACATGACCTGCCTGCCACTCAGGTCTCAAGTCAAGCCTCTCTTCCAGAACAATTCCACTGAAAGCAGGAGAGGATCTCTGAGCCAGAGTGTAGGTGGCCACACTCCCACTATACTGACACTAAGAATTCCCAGATCAAAGCAACCAGGCCTGGAATGAAAACACTAATCTAGCACCTACCTGAAAGTAGAGGGTGCTACATATAATGTAATGGACTATACATTTTTAGAAAAAGAAAACATGGGACATGGGAGCCCCGGGAGAGCAAAAAAGGGAGAGAATCAGCCACGGCTTATGATACAAAATTTGAAACTGGCTTACCACTGACTCTAGTCAAAACCGTAAGCTAACTTCTAGGTGTTGGTCTCACAAACTCAGATTGCACCAGCATATCACTAAGATTGTCAGCCCGTTTTGCCACCATAGATGTTTTTTCTCCCACGGTTTGTCCAGAGTCAACGGCCCGAATGAGGGTAGGCCAATGTTTACTGAGAATCGAATGTACCTGATGCCATTGGGCTCTGTATGGGGTAATGAATTGCACTGGCCCCATATTGTCCTGCTGTGTCTTCTTCTGGGGGAGGAGTAAATCCGATCGCTTCTTCTGACCCGCGATGCTCTTGGCTCGCTTCAGAGTGCGATGAGGATATCCCCTCTCCCTGAATCGCTGATAAAGTTGTTTATATTAATACTTATAGTCCTCATCTTTCAAGCAGTTACGCCGGATCCTCATGAACTGTCCGACCGGGATACCCCATATCAAGGACTTGGGTCATGGATACTTTGAATGCCTTTTTTGCCTACAGGAATGTCCTGCATTTTTAACCTAATAATGCTGCAGCATTTTAACCACTTTCAGACCGGACCATTTTGCAGCCAAAGGACCAGGCCCCTTTTTGCGATTCGGCACTGCGTCGCTTTAACTGACAATTGCGCGGTCGTGCGACGTGGCTCCCAAACAAAATTGACGTCCCTTTTTTCCCACAAATAGAGCTTTCTTTTGGTGGTATTTGATCGCCCCTGCGGTTTTAATTTTTTGCGCTATAAACAAAAATAAAGCGACAATTTTGAAAAAAATGCATTATTTTTACTTTTTGCTATAATAAATATCCCCCAAAAATATATAAAAAAACATTTTTTTCCTCAGTTTAGGCCGATACGTATTCTTCTACATATTTTTGGTAAAAAAAATCGCAATAAGCGATTATTGATCGGTTTGCGCAGAAGTTATAGCGTTTACAAGATAGGGGATAGTTTTTATAGCATTTTTATTAATAATTTTTTTTTATTAGTAATGGCGGAGATCTGTGATTTTTTTTGTGACTGCGACATTATGGCGGGACACATCGG
This sequence comes from Lithobates sylvaticus, assembly GCA_028564925.1. NCBI lineage: Eukaryota > Metazoa > Chordata > Amphibia > Anura > Ranidae > Lithobates > Lithobates sylvaticus. The sequence goes on from CM053036.1 coordinate 100,853,699, forward strand.
ACATTTTTGACACATTTTTGGGACCATTGTCATTTTTACAGCAATTAATGCTATTTAAATGCATTGATTCCTGTAAAAATGACACTGGCAGTGAAGGGGTTAACCACAAGGGGCAGTGTAGGGGTTAAGTAGGCCTAGGGGTGTGTTTCTTACTGTGGGGGGCGTGGCTGTCAGCTAGTGAATGCTGATCTCTGCTCCAATCACAGGGAGCAGAGATCGGCGTCACTAGTTGCTAGGCAGAACGGGGAGATGCTGTTTATCTCGGCATCTCCCCGTTCAACCGTCCTGTGAGACGATCGCGGATGTCCCCACGGCGATCGAGTCCGCGGGGACCGCGATCGGACTCACGGGGGTCCCGACCGGCGCGGGAGAGCGCCACTCCCGGCACACTCCCGATGGCACGGACAGGCAGAAAGGAGGGACTTATATATACGCCCTCCTGCCTGTCCGTGCCATTCTGTCGACGTACATCTGTGTGCGCCGGTCGGCAAGTGGTTAAATATCTATATTCAGTGAGATATAGTGAGTAAATTAGGATTTATTATTTTCCTTCATTGACATACATCTAGGATATTATGTATGTGGCCCCTCCCCCTACATTTCAATAAAGCCAGTTTCAAATTTTGTATCATAAGCCGTGGCTGATTCTCTCCCTTTTTGCTCTCCCGGGGCTCCCTTGTCCCATGTTTTCTTTTTCTACATAGTATTTTGCTTATGTGGTAGGTATCCGTCTTCCATAGACGAACCGGCTGATACTTTATTATTTTTATATTTAGGTGAGGGATTCTAGGACTCTTTTATCTTTATTTTTATACTATACATTTTTAGCCTATTTTAAGCAGGAGTTTTCTCTAAGCACACAAATAAGTAACAATTTAAACTTTCCCTGAGTATATAGCTGCCCAGCGCATCATTACAAAGCAAATATGCCAGTTCACATTCAGGAGATCATGCAATATAATGATCTGCAGTTCACTGGTCATTTAACAAGTTCTTGTTGCTGGCCTCTGGGTGTTTTTTTTTTTTTTTTTAGATTTACCAAAACCATATAATATGAGGTCAAATCTAAACCCTTTCAATTTGTATGCAATCAGGCAGGCCCTTGCACTACATGGTTGAAGGTAATTCTAAAGGAAATTAAATAAGAAAATTGTATAGTGAATGGCCAGCCTTATGCCCCGTACACACGGTCGGATTTTCCGATGACTATTTCCGTCGGATCATTTCCGTCGGAATTTGTCTGATGCTGGTGTTGCGTACACACGGTCGGACAATGTTGTTGGAATTTCCGGTCTTCAAGAACGTCGTGACGTAAGTCGTCTTCCACGAGACTAGAAAAGGGAAGTTCAGCACCACGTCCGTCACCGTTGGGCTCCTTCTGCTGATTCCGTGTTTATCGCGCGTTAGTAGAAGTTTGGGGACTTACGATTCGTGCTTCTCAGTTTTGTGACTCAGATCGTTACTGCTCTTCAGTTTGTGCTTGTCGTGCGTATCTGTTTATTAGTGCGTGTAGTCAGTTCGCATTTGTTGGTCATTGCAGCCTATATCTTGATATAGGACGCTTTGATTTTCACTGCTTATTGTCTGCTCGTTTCTGGTATTCATTTCGTTCTTTCAGGCCTTGCTGTTTATCAGTGCTTTCTGTTTGTCCGTTCTGACCAGCCAACCATTTGTAAGGGGATGTTTCCCGTACGTACTCGTCGCCGAGTTCGTGCTGTACGCAGAATTGGTGTCTGGCTTTTAGCTTTGAGCCAAGACCCGTCCATGAACAGAGCGAGGAGGAGTATGTGGACCAAGAATTGGTTGCTTCAGCATGATCAATTCTCGCACATGCCTTTGCTTCGTGAGATCCGGGAGAATAATCCTGATGATTTCAGGAACTTTCTCCGGATCACGGACCCCATTTTTCACCGTCTTTTGGCTTTGCTGACCCCTTTTATCAGCCGGCAGGATACCTGCATGAGACAAGCCATCACTCCGGAGCAGAGGCTTGTTGCCACGTTGAGGTACTTGGCGACAGGGAGAAGCCTTCAGGATCTGAAGTTCTCCACAGGTATCTCTCCCTAGGCTCTGGGAATCATTATTCCAGAGACCTGTTCTGCTATTATCCAGGTCCTGCAGGAGGACTATATTAAGGTAACATTTCTCCTTTACTATTCCCTTCTATGTATGCTCTGTTTGCTAATGTCTTGTATTTTTGACCTCCTTCCCTAATTACCATGATTGCAATATGCTCTAATATGCTGTGCCCCTTTTCTCCTTTATGCATTTTCCCTTCACTTACCTCCCCAGCATGCTCTTCTGGCCCAATAGACACCTATGGCCTAGTCACTTAAGCAATGTATTTTGTCTGCTGCATAGTATTGTTTTCTCCCAAACTACCCCTAAAATATGCACCAATGTTTGCTGTGTGTTTTACTTCATACAGAGCCCCTTTTTTTTGTTTTGTTTTTTTGGGGGGGTGCCAAACTCATTAGGAACCCCCTCCCCCAACTGCTCTGTCAGATGCTACCAATCCTCTATCTGCTGGCTTTCCCAAGGTCAATACACACTATATACCTACCTCTTTATAGTGGTCATATTTAGGGATGAATTCAGCAAAGCATGTAGTGCAAGGGGCTGGCTCCATACTTTCCATTTGCTATTTTTTTTTGGTTATTTCCCTCCTATTAGCTTGCTAGGTAATTGCAGAATGTCAAAATGTGCTTTGCTTTTTTTTGGGGGGGGGGGGGATTCGGAATGTTCTTTTATCTTTCCTGTGGGCTGCCAATAGTGTTAAGTAAGGAGGGTCTGGCCAAACTAGCACACATTATTGAGCCATTTGGCAATCAATGAAGTGCAGAGGGTTACCTGTCCAACCCCCCCCCCCCCAAACCCCTAGTTATTGTCATGGGCCCATCAGAAGTGGGGGGATTGATGGGGGGTGAGTAATCTGCTAGGGGGACCTTCTACTTTGGGGTGCAAATACTTTCAAGGTTACAATTTAAAAGTCTGATCTTGTTCCAAGATGTTAGTGTCTAATCTGCTTGCAATGTTTATGTGCAAAGTGACAAATTTTTATTTTCTTGTTTCACTCCACAGTTCCCTTCCACGCCACAGGAATGGCAGACTGTGCCTCCCACTTTGCCAGCCGTTGGGACTTTCCTAACTGCGGAGGTGCAATTGATGGGAAACACGTCCGCATCGTCCCACCCCCCAACTCGGGGTCATACTATTATAATTACAAGGGGTTTAATAGTGTAGTGATGTTGGCGGTGGTGTCGGCGACATACGAGTTTTTGTATGTGGACGTGGGGATGAATGGCCGGATCTCGGATGGTGGTGCCATTGCGCACACGGAGTTCTACTGGCGTCTCCAGAGTGGCAGTCTGTGCTTGTCACCTCGAGAGGAGAATGCTGAAGGACTCCCCTTCGTCTTTGTCGCGGATGAAGCATTTGCGCTGACTCCCCATCTGATGAGGCCCTTCCCGATGAGGACCCTCACCCCAGACCAGAGGGTCCTGAATTACAGGCTGTCGAGAGCCCGCAGAGTGGTGGAGAACACCTTCGGGATCCTGGCCAGCCGCTTCCGCCTGTTTTTGGCGGCTATTAACTTGGCGGAATACAAACTCAACCACATAGTTCTTGCCTGCTGCATATTGCACAACTTTATCAAAAGACATAACAGCAACTATGTGGTGCCCGTTGGCCCAGATGTGGACGGGCCTTCCAATGCGGACCTCACAGCCCTTCAAGAGGCACGTCCAGGCTTGCCCCCTCTAAATGCCCGCGAGGTCCGCGAGCAATATATGGACTACTTTGTGGGTAGGGGGGCCATTGATCTGCCTGACGCTGTGTGAGAGGCATTTTTTATTAAATATATTTTTTAACCAGACCTATGATTTCTTCTCATTTCCTGCTTGTGTTTCTTGTAGGTGTATTCTAGCTTATTTGTCTTTAAAATTTTGGCCCTTTATCTTCAACAGTGGGAATGCACTTTCTGGGCAAAAGGAGGTAACAGTCTCTTCTTCCCAAAAAGAATCTTCTCATGTTGTGTGTGTGATACCTATTTTTTTTTCTAGAGAAGGTTTGTAGTGCATAACTGACACCCAAAATACTCCTTTTCATCAGCATGACAGAAATGTGTGTATTCCCAAAAATGGTGTGCTACGTGTTTTATTACAAAGCACTGTGTGTGTCATTTACATAAGCCAAATCCACTATGCACTACAAGTTTACTGCAAAAGTGCCCTGGAAAACACACTTGCAGTGCAAACTGGAATAGGCTTTAGTAAATAACACCCATTGCCCCCCAAATCCTTTACTTTTGCCATAAATAATGCTTTTGTGTTTTTAAAGAAGGAAGCCACACATTTTTGACATGTAAAATTTTTACTTACAAGACATTCACAAGTGCCTTTCAAAACTTCTTGGCAAAACTGACAAGATCTTGGTTCTTTCGAACATTGTTTACTAACATTCCGCATTTGTTAAAACCAGGCATGGAGCAAAACATAACAGACTGAACATAGGAACTTGCAAAGTTCAACTTTCAAAAGTGAAGACAAGATCAGACATGACTATATGTTCAAAGTGTGTTTGATCTTGCCTTCATCACATAGGGTGTCACCCCTGGAAACTTGAAATTTCGAACAAGCACACAATTTGGGTATCAAAATGGGCATTAGATGGTAAAACACATGCCTAAAATGTTCAAACGTGCAATTTCCCATCATGGGGATCAATGGACGTGTTTTGGGGGTGCAACCCCTTCACCTCACCCACTTTAGTAGTTAGTAAAGTGGTTGCATCCCCAAAACCTTGTCATTCATCCACCATGATGGGAGCTAGCACATGTTGACACAATGTGTGCATCTTCCAAATTTGCCACAGTTATTAAGTTTGAAATGTTGTCACAAACAGCCACAAATGTGGGATAATTACTTTGTGCGTTTTCAGATTTTCCCTAAAACATCAATGATGTTCTTCAATTTTTGTTGAACATCATTGACGTTTTTCTTGATCTCATCTAGATCTCAATTGCACACCATTATCTCCCCGATGAGTACATGTGCACTTTCGGTGGTAAAGTGCGATTCTTCTTCCACAACATCCACATCACCTAAAAACAAAAAAAAAGAAACAAAATGGCTATTGGAAAAGAGGCAGGCATACATTGATTAGCTTACCAGTAGCTGTGTTCTCCCACACTCACCTGTTGTGGTGACAAGTTCTCCAAGTTCTATGATCTCTCCTTCCTCCTCCTCCTCCTCTGCTTCTGGTATTTCCCCTTCTTTGGGAGGTGTGGGTTTCCTGGTGTCCTCAGACGTCCCGAGTCTTCGCTCCCCTATGAGAATGTACAAAAGGAAGATTTAGCACAACAATCTATTGAGGGCAGAAATAGGAAATGTCAAACATTGCTTGGAAGTGAGGGACAATAGTTTTTTGTGGCCAGGTTCAAATGACAACAACATTAATGTAGTCACTTTGTATAGGTGCTAAACTTACTACCTTTTTGGTTGAAGTTTGTCAGATGGAGACACCCCTATAAGTGGCCGAATGATCGAGGTTGAGTACGATCGAATGGACACACACGAACATGACAGTGGCAGAAAGATCGAGGTTGAGTACGATCGAATGCACAGACGAACATGAAAGTGGCCATTTTCAAATGTACAACATAGAAAAAATCCAACCACATGGAGCAGTATGCAAGCAAGAAAAAAAACACAAAACACGACAACTACTTACTTTTTTGAAGAACTCGCTTGATCTTTCTGTACTGATCGGGCTCCCTCAGTTTCAGGTCTGACCAGCGTTTCGTCAGTTGTTCCTTGGATCGTTGTACCCCAAAATTATTGTACAGCCTCCTCACAACTTTAGACATGATCTTGGCCTTTCTGACATTTGGGTTGAGGTAAGGCCCATACTTCCCATCATAGTCGCTCCTCTTCAATATGTCCACCATCTCCAACATTTCTCCAAAAGACATATTGGAGGCCTTAAATTTAAGCCTCCGGGATCGGGACGCTTCTGCCTCCGGCCTTTCCTCGTCCCCCTATTCGTTGCTGTAATATTTAGGGCACACCTGCTGTGTCCCCGCCATGTGCTCTCCCCACTGCGCCGTAAAGAGAAGGGGTGGGGAATAGACGAGAAAGATCGTCAGGGGCAGGCGGAGTTTCATGCATGCGCACTGTATATAAAACATCAAACGCCTGTGTCGTAGCGACGATCTGTGAGCCGAGGGGAGAGAAAGCTGACGCACGAGACGATCGCTAAAACGAAGGTACAATTTGAACTTGGTACATAACTAGCCTAGACTGATTAGACCTTGAGGCTTATTTATGGAGAAGATTAGTAGAGTTTAGCCTGACATTATTTATAGTGTTTGGTGTGGTGTTGTGTCTTGCAGAGAATATGGAGGGGTTCAATGATGTCAGTTTTCTCCCCCTCTTAATTGATAAGTTAAGGGAGATGCCCCTTTTATGGCAGGCAAAACACCCCGATTACAGCAACAAACCAAAGAGGTACGCAGCGATGAAGAAACTTCTGGAATTTGTAAAGCCAAGGATGCCCACGGCAACCGTTAACAAGTTAAGAATAAAAATTGGCAGCCTGAGAAGTACGTATTTCAGGGAGCGCAATAAGGTCCTGAAGTCCCAAGCATATGGAGCTGCAGCAGATGAGGTCTATGTCCCCAGGCTCTGGTACTACGACAGGCTCCATTTTATCAAAGACCAGGCTGATGTCAGGGAGTCACTCTCCACTCTTCCTTGCACGCGTCCTTCCACGCAGGCCACCCCTGATGAGGCTTCCGAGGAGCAACCTGGGCCTTCCAGTCTGGAAGATGTGGAGGAGCCCAGCTTGAGCCAGGTATAGTAGTTTTGTACCCATTTTTGTGAAAAATGAATGATGTTCACTTAATTCAGGATCCCCAATTGCTTAGTTCCTAACGTGTTTGACATATCAACGGACAGTAGTGTTGGAGACATTTGGGGCAAGAATCTAAACTGCAGGGCTGTGAATTGTATGGTTTTCTATTTGTAAACATTTTGCAACAGTCAATAGATGAAAATTGTGTGTGTTTGATGAACAAATAACTCAAACTACAGTGGTGTGAAAAAGTGTTTGCCCCCTTCCTCATTTCCTGTTCCTTTGCATGTTTGTCACACTTAAGTGTTTCGGAACATCAAACCAATTTAAACAATAGTCAAGGACAACACAAGTAAACACAAAATGCAATTTGTAAATGAAGGTGTTTATTATTAAAGGTGAAAAAAAATCCAAACTATCATGGCCCTGTGTGAAAAAGTGATTGCCCCCCTTGTTAAAACATACTATAACTGTGGTTGTCCACACCTGAGTTCAATTTCTCTAGCCACACCCAGGCCTGATTATTGCCACACCTGTTCACAATCAAGGCATCACTTAAATAGGAGCTGCTTGACACAGTAAGGTCCACCAGAAGATCCTTAAAAGCTACACATCATGCCGAGACCCAAAGAAATTCAGGAACAATTGAGAAAGAAAGTAATTGAGATCTATCAGTCTGGAAAGGGTTATAAAGCCATTTCCAAAGCTTTGGGAATCCAGCGAACCACAGTGAGAGCCATTATCCACAAATGGCAAAGACATGGAACAGTGGTGAACCTTCCCAGGAGTGGCCGGCCGCCCAAAATTACCCCAAGAGCGCAGCGACGACTCATCCAAGAGGTCACAAAAGACCCCACAACAACGTCCAAGGAACTGCAGGCCTCACTTGCCTCAGTTAAGGTCAGCGTTCATGCCTCCACCATCAGGAAAAGACTGGGCAAAAATGGCCTGCATGGCAGAGTTCCAAGGAGAAAACCACTGCTGAGCAAAAAGAACATCAAAGCTCGTCTCAATTTCTCCACAACACATCTTGATGATCCCCAAGACTTTTGGGACAACATTCTGTGGACCGATGAGACAAAAGTGGAACTCTTTGGAAGGTGTGTGTCCAAGTATATCTGGCGTAGAAGTAACACTGCATTTCAGAAAAAGAACATTATACCAACAGTAAAATATGGTGGTGGTAGTGTGATGGTCTGGGGCTGTTTTGCTGCTTCAGGACCTGGAAGACTTGCCGTGATAAAAGGAACTATGAATTCTGCTGTCTACCAAGAGATCCTGAAGGAGAATGTCCGACCATCTGTTCGTGTACTCAAGCTGAAACGAACTTGGGTTCTGCAGCAGGACAATGATCCTAAACACACCAGCAAGTCCACCACCGAATGGCTGAAGAAAAACAAAATGAAGACTTTGGAGTGGCCTAGCCAAAGTTCTGACCTGAATCCTATTGAGATGTTGTGGTATGACCTTAAAAAGGCCGTTCATGCTCGAAAACCCTCTAATGTAACTGAATTAGGACAATTCTGCAAAGATGAGTGGGCCAAAATTCCTCCAGGACGCTGTAAAAGCCTCATTGCACGTTATCGCAAACGCTTGGTTGCAGTTGTTGCTGCTAAGGGTGGCCCAACCAGTTATTAGGTTTAGGGGGCAATCACTTTTTCACACAGGGCCATGATGGTTTGGATTTTTTTTCACCTTTAATAATAAACACCTTCATTTACAAATTGCATTTTGTGTTTACTTGTGTTGTCCTTGACTATTGTTTAAATTGGTTTGATGTTCCGAAACACTTAAGTGTGACAAACATGCAAAGGAACAGGAAATGAGGAAGGGGGCAAACACTTTTTCACACCACTGTATGTCCCTTTTTCATACACAGGAAGACCTCAGCCAGGAGGTGGCTGTGGAATGTGGCAGTCAGGAGGAGGCAGGGGTTAGTGGCAGCCAAGAGGTGGGTAGTGGCAGCCAAGAGGTGGGTAGGCCTAGGAGCCTGACTGTCTCCCAAGTCCCTCCCCTCTGCCTTCCCTACAAAAGGGAGAGAAGGGTGGGGGAGGTGGGAGAGTCAGCGCTCCGGCTGATAAGAGAGGCTTCAGCCTCCCTACATGCCACACCCACCTACGAGGAGGCCTTTGGCTCCTTGGTTGCCACTATAATGAAGGATATGGAGGCGGGGCAACGCAACATGTGTGAAGATGTCATCCTCAAGGTCCTAAATAAGGGGATGGCTGGGGGGATGACCACACTCACACATGTTTGCGATAGTGACCATGCTCCGCCTCCTTCTCCTTCTGCCACCCCACCAGCACCACAGCCACAGCGTGCAAGGAAGCATGGAAGGAAGACCTGAGAGTGACGACCTGGATTCAGTCTGGTCTGAGAGAAGATGGAGCCTCTCGTATGACCAGAGCCTGGGGACCTAGATGGCATCTGCTGCAGTTCCGGATGTTTTGGACTTCAGGACCAGATAGCACTCCCTTATTATTAAGATACGTACTCCTCAGGCCACCAATTTATGAAGCTTAAAAAATTATGTTTGCCGTGGGGGTCCAAGGCTTTACTAATTCCCCAAGTTTCTCCATCGCTGCGTTCCTCTTAGGTTTGTTGCTGAGACCTAAATAAAGGTATTTTTGAGTTCAAAAAATCATTGCCTATGTGTTTTACTTTTCTACAATGACAGTTTGTTTGTGAGTAGGCAGGTACATTTCACAAATCACAATAAAGTATAATTAACAAGGGGCACCAACAACAAACAACCTCCTAGTAAATTTAGGCAACAAATACAAATGTTAATAATGTTGTTTTGCTAAGTTGAGACACACAACCCCCCTCAAAAATCCAAAAATATAATAAAGAAAATATGTATTCCAAAATAAAAACAAAAAAATGACAAATCATCCAAAAAATCTAACAAACATTCTTTTACGATCTGACGAAAAATAAACATCTAGCCAATAAATCCTGAAAAATAATAAATAAATAAGTTTGTGAGAAGTGAGTGATATATAGTGTGAATAGGAGCAGCTAAAACACGTCATTCTTCTTGCATTGTAAAGAAAAAGAGAATGCGCTGCAATAAAGACATTTTAACATTGCAGCGTGACGAATGTGCTGTGTCGATTAGAAGCGGTAGTTTTACCTGACCGAGCGCTTCCGTCACAGAATTTCTTCTGAGCATGCATGGCACTTTGTCCGTCGGACTAGGCTACACACGATCGGAATTTGTGTGATCAGACTTTGTTGTCGGAAAATTTGAGAGCAGGAGATAAAACTTTGTCCGTCGGAATATCCGATGGAAAATGTCCGATGGTGCCTACACTCGGTCAGAATTTCCGACAACATTGTCCGATAGGACATATTCCATCAGAAAATCCGACCGTGTGTATGGGGCTTTAGACTTAGAACACCTTAAAGTACCAAAATCTGTCCGGTTCAGCAGGACGAATCTCAGTATGTGTGTACCAAAATATATATAGTAGATGGTGGTGCTCTGTTATTAAGATAAAAATAAAGAAAGCCAAATAAAATGATTACTAACTAAACCAGTGATGGCAAAACTTTGCACCCCAGATGATGTTCAACTACACTGCAGAGTGCATGAGCATCATGGGAAATGTAGTTCCAAAACATCTGGGGTGCCAAGGTTCGCCATCACTGAACTAGACAATATATGTTAAAGGATGTCCAAACAGTGAAAAACGACATAATAAACGACAGTCTTATGCAGTGAAAAAAGATAAATAAAGTGCTGTATTCCCTCTTCAGCTGAGTGCAGGTATAACATATAAAGTGACTTGTCCTCTTTTCTGAAAACAGATTGCGCAGATAAATGCAAAGTGCAAAGTGACTTCTCCTCTTCCATGTAACACACTTCAGTGTAGGATGGCCTCTTACCTTACGGCTGTAAGGTAACAGCATATATGTAATAGTGGAGATCAATGGTGTTCACAGGGCTGGCTTCGTTTATCCTGATAACATGCTCTCAGTATAGTGGCACAGGTCTGTTTCTTTAGAGTCGGTGTAAGCAATAGTATTTCTCTCCCAATGGGTATATATAATATAGAGGAAGAAGAAGGGGGGATTCCGGATAGTGTAGTATTTCCATCCAATATTTATCTTTAAAAATAGCTAAAATACTCACATTTCTTGAAAATCAATTGATTTCTTAAAAATCAATACACCATGAGCGGCGAGTTCGTACGCTGACATCACTTCCGGTGCCTGTCCGTTCCAACATGTATCGCACGGTCACATGACTTCATCAGGAGATGTATGTGTGTACCATTGTCTGTTCAACAGACTCTGTTCTAATGGTCATACTGGAAAACCACCATTTGATCAGGGCTCACAGCCAATGATTAGTATATTCTGATAGGAGGGGAGTCCCTGCTGTCAGAATACAATAGAACAGCAGGAAAGATCCCTGCATTAACATTACTTGTGCTGATGCGGAGATATGTCCGTTTTTTCATTCAACCCTCTGGCCATGTCCTTTCTGATTTTCAGTGCATTCTGTCAGTTTGTTCTGAGCAGCCATTCATTTATTAGCCATGTTGCAGTTACGTACTCGTCAGAGTTTGTGCTGTTGTTGGGCTTGGTGTTGGAGTTATTGCTTTGACCCAAGTCCAGTCCATGAACAGGGGGAGGAGGAGTTCTTGGACCAAGAATCGGTTGCTTAATCGTGACCAATTTTGTCATATGCCTTTGCTGCGGGATCTCCAGAAGAATAATCCTAATGATTTCAGGAATTATCTCAGGATGACGGACCCTGTCTTTCACCGTCTGTTGGCTTTGCTGTCCCCTTATATTATGAAGCAGGACACCTGCATGCGGCAAGCCATCTCTCCCGAGCAAAGGCTCGTCGCCACCTCGGGTTCTTGGTGACAGGGAGAAGTCTCCAGGACATCAAGTTCACGAGTGGGGTCTCCCCCCAGGCTCTAGGAATCAATATTCCTTTAACATCACATTCTATGTATTTAATGTTTGCTAATGTCAGACCTCAAAAAATCCACTTGCCTGCTCGCATTTTGTAGGATCGGAGGGGAGGAGAGCTGCCACTGCCGCCTGTTTGATTAGAGCGGCAGGAGAACATAACAGCTTTCGTTTCAATAGCTGTGGGTTCCCTGCTGCGCGCCATCATATACAGCCCCTCCCCCTTGTCCGGGAACTTTGATAGACAGATAGACAGATCACCTGACCCAGGATTGGACGGGTGATCTGTCTTTTAAAGTGACTCGGACAAGGGGGAGGGGCTGTATATGACGGCGTGCGGTGGGGAACACACAGCTATTGAAACAAAAGCTGTTATGTTCCCCTGGTGTTGTAATCAAACAGGCTGCACTATGGGGGACACATGCTGCACTGGGGAGGACACATGCTGTACTGGGGGACACATGCTGGACTGGGGGGCACATGCTGGACTGGGGGACACAGGCTGCACTGGGGGACACTGGGGACACAGACTGCACTGGGGGACACAGGCTGCACAGGGGGACACATGCGGCACAGGGGGACACATGCGGCACTGGGGGGGACACATGCGGCACTGGGGGACACATGCTGCACTGGGGAACACATGCTGCACTGGGGGACACATGCGGCACAGGGGGACACATGCGGCACTGCGGGACACATGCGGCACTGGGGGGTCACATGCTGCACTGGGGGGTCACATGCTGCACTGGGGGGGTCACATGCTGCACTGGGGGGGTCACATGCTGGACTGGGGACACATGCTGCACTGGGGGGACACTGGGGACACAGGCTGCACTGGGGGGACACTGGGGACTCAGGCTGCACTGGGGGGACACAGGCTGCACTGGGGGGGGGGCACAGGCTGGCTGCATTGGTGGACAAAGTTGTTGTTAATATTTATTTTTACAACTTAATTCTGCATAAATCATTTAAGTATCATTTCATGAGATAATTTATGAGGGCGTGTTTAGGGGCAGGATTAGGGGAAGGGCAGGGTAGGGGTTGGGCGGGGCAACTGGTGGCGAGTAACCCTTGAGGCCTGGCTAGTAGCTCAGGACTTGAGATTTTGAGCCCTGCTAATGTATTGTATTAATTTCATCATCCCGTAATTACCATGATTGTAATATGCTGAGAATGTCCTCTTTGTCCTCATGCATGCTGTAAGTTTTTAATGCTCCTTTTTTGTCCTTCAAGCATATTTGCCTTCACTAACCTCCCCAGCATGTTATCCTGGGCCCATACACACCTCGCCGAGTCACTTAACAATGTATTTTGTCAGCTCCATTGTAGTGCTTACCCTAAACACCATCGAAATTGTGTCCAAATGTTATTGTTGTCCTTAAATTCAGGCAGAGTGCAAGAGGCTCTTTTTTTGGGGGGCCCAAACTCATTTTGAACCCTCCCATACACACTATATCTACCTCTTTTGTGTTCATATTTATGGATGAATTCATCAAAGCAAGTAGTGCAAGTGTCTGCCTTACTTTCAAATGGTATTGTTTAAAGTTTTGTTCTCCTATTATCTTGATAGGTAATTTCAGAATGTAAAAATGTACTTCCATTTGGACAGTGAGTATTCATATTTTTGTATTATGAACCTTCCTACCTGTCCAGTGGGCTGCCAATAGTGTAAGTAAGGAGGGGCTGGCCAAAGAAACACACATTATTTATGCATTCAGCTCCAAATTAAGTGGAGAGGGTTACCTGTCCAAAACATCTACCCCCCGCACCATAACATTTTTCCAATGGGCCACCAGAGGGGGTGAGGAATCTGATAAGTTGACCTTATACATTTGTCTTTAAATACTCATTTTAATAAATGTTGTTATACTTATGTTGGCCAAGAATGTTTGTGTCTAATCTGCTTGCAATGTTATGTGCAAAGTACAAATTTATTTTTTCTTGTTTGACTCCACAGTTTCCTTCCAACCCACAGGAATGGCAGACTGTGGCTTCCCAATTCCACCACCAGTGGCACTTTCCCAATTGTGGTGGTGCGATCGATGGGAAGCACGTCCAGATCGTCCCATCACCCAACTCGGGTCATACTACTTCAACTATAAGGGTTTCAGTAGTATCGTGATGTTGTTGGTGGTGACGGCCAATTCTGAATTCCTATACCTGGACATAGGGAAGAACGTCCGTATGTCGGTTGGAGGAGTGATCGCCCAGACGGAGTTTTACCGGCGTCTCCAAAATGGCACCTTGAGGTTGCCACCCCCAGAGGATAATGTTGCCGGCCTCAAGTTCGTGTTTGTGGCGGATGAGGCATTTGCTCTGGGGAACATCTGATGAGACTGTTCCCCATGAGGACCCTGACCCCAGAGCAGAGGGTTTTTAATTACCGGGTGGCCCGTGCCAGAAGAGTGGTTGAGAATGCCTTTGGCATAATGCCCAGTCGGTTCCGGATTTTCCTTACGCCCATCAACATGACCGAATACAAACTGAATCACATTGTCTTGAGCTGCTGCATTCTGCACAATTACCTTCAGAAGAATGTAGCCAACTATCTGGCCTCAGTTGCAACTGAGGCCGACTTTTCACCTGAACAAACAACAATGACAGCGCTTGAAAGTGGCTGTCCTGGCTTGCCCCCCCAAAGCACCCACGAAGTACAGCAAAACTATGTCGAGTACTTCGTGGGTAGGGGGGCAATTGATTTACAAGCCAATCTTGAAGATTTCTAATAATTTTTTTTGGAAGAACTAAACTCATATTTCATTGTTTGTGCTTCTTATCTGTCTCCTGGGTTCTCAAATGGCCTTTGAATGTTGGCCATTTTCTTAAATAGTACAAATGTAACTTATTTGATACATGAGGTCACAATCTCTTCTTCAGCTAAGTATTATGTTGTGCTGTGGGTGTGCTACACACACACAATGTTATTGTTGGTAATGTATGTAATGCATTAATGATAAAAAATAATCATCCTTTTCAACTCCATGAAATAATTGCTTGGAGTTCCTAAAATGGCCGGAATTTGGGCAAATTTTACAGCACGGTGGGAGTTATTTACTAAAGGCAAATCCACTTTGCACTACAAGGCACTGCAAGTGCACTTGAAAGTGCAAAGTGGATTTGCCTGTAGTAAATAACCCCCATTGTCACTGTAAATACACCAACTTCAAGCATAAACTGGTATTGAGTATTAAGAAGCCACACATTGTTGAGTATAAAACATTTTACTCCAAGCACAATCACATGTGAGTTATAAACAGTTTTGGGACAAACCAACATCTTGGTGTATAACATGTATGTTTGACATAAATTTGCCTTTTTTGGGGCTAAATGGGCATGTTTAAAAACATAACATACACATTCCCAACTCAGGAACTTAAAAAGTTCAACTTTTTCTAAAGTGAAGGCCATATGAGACATTAGTATGTCAAAACTGTGTTGATTTTGCCTTCATCAGATGGGGTGATCTCACCCCTGTAAAAGCCACATTTTGAAGATGCACACAAATTGGGACTCAAAATTTTGATTTCCCTCATGATCCCATGCCTAAAATGTGTGTATGTGTGTGTGTTTTCCCTACATCTATTTTGCTAAAGCCACAAAACACACAGTGTGTCAACATGTGCTATCTGCCATCATGGGATATCAATGTACGCATTTTGTGGGTGCAACCCCTTCCTCCAAACTAAAGTAGGTGAGAGAAAGGGGTTGCACCCCCAAAACACGTCCCATGATCCCCCATGATGGGAGCTAGCACATGTTGACACACTGGGGCTTATTTCAGAAAGGACAATCCACTTTGCCCTACAAGTGCACTTTCAAGTGCACTTGCATTGCAATTGTAGTGCAAAGTGGTTTTACTTTTTTTAAATAAGCCCCAGTGTGTCAACATATGCTAGATCCCATCATTGGGGATCAATGGACATGTTTCGGGGGTGCAACCCCTTCCTCTCACCTACTTTAGTTTGGATGAAGGGGTTGCACCCACAAAAAACATTGATATCCCATGATGGCAGATAGCACATGGTGACATGTGCATCTTCAAAATTTGGCTTTGCAATTCAGTTAAAACTGTAAAAACACTTACAACAATAACGACAACTTAAAAATTTGTTTTTGGTTTAGATTTTGCCTAAAATGTCAATGATGTTGCTCAGTCTTTTTTGAACATCGTGGATGTTTTGCTTCATCTTTTCCAAATCATGATTGCACACCATGTTCCCACTATTTGTGCACTTGCACTGCTGAAGTGAATTTCTTCTTCCACAACATCCACATCACCTAAAAATAAAGAAACACACCATGTATTATAAATATGCAGGCATCCATCTATTACCTGAAGCTGTGGTCTCAGACATTGACCTGTTGTTGACACCATTTCGACCACTTCACCCAGGACTTCCTGAACCTCTGCATCCACATCATCATGTTGTGTGGTGAGTTCCCTTTGTTCATTAGGTGTGGGGTTACTGGTGTCCTCAGATGTCCCTATTCTTTTCTCCCCTATGTGCATACAAAAAAGGTATACTTAGCAGACAGATATGTTAGGTTAGAAAAAGCAATATGAAACATTGCTTGGAAGTGTCATCCAATTGTCTGTTTTGGAAGAGTTCCAAGCTGAAGACATGATTTTTTCCCGTTCAAAAGCTGGAATACTTACCTGTTTTATGCAAGTTTCACACATGGAGAGGCCCCTAGTATCCACTGGAGCACCTGCGTGGGACACCATAACAAGGTTGTTATGGTGTCCCACACTAGTGCTCCTGCATCCAGATGTGTAAACAGCTGCTGAGTGTCCTCTTCTTACACTGAATCAAGTTGTCATTTCATTATAGTTTCAAACACATCTAAACAATGATGTAATAAACTTATTTTAATCAAAATAGCCATGAACAAATGTAGTTAACCTGCATCTGACAAAAACGCTGTGTTAGTGGTCGAACTAACAATGTTTAATACGAACGATTCCTGTGCCCACAAACTTCAAACTTGGTATTTTAAACTGTACAACAGTAAAGAAAAGCACATGTACCAGCACAAAACTAATAATAATAATAGGAACACACGACAAATGCTTACTTTTTTGCAGCACTTTCCTGATCTTTCTATACTGATTTTGCTCCCTCAATTTCAGTTCTGACCAGCGTTTCCTCAATTGCTCGTTGGATTGTCCTATCCCAAAAGTCCTGTGCAGACTTCTCACAACTTTAGCCATGAGCTTGGCCTTTCTCACATTAGGGTTTCTGTACGGTCCATGCTTCCCATCATAGTCTGTCATCTTAAAGATCTCCACCATCTCCACCATCTCTTCAAAGGACATATTTGAGGCCTTATATCTTCTCCTGGATCTGGAACTGCCTTGCTCTGGGCTTTCGTCGTCATTGCTGTTCTCAGCACACACCTGCGGAGTTTCATGCATGCGCAGTGTATATAAAACATAACGGAGGATCGTTAGCACCAATCGTTCAAACTAAGGTACAATTGTAACTTGGGGCATCAGTGGTTAGTGGCCTATACTGCTTATAGATAGAGGCCTATATTGGGATAAGTTTAAGAGTGTTTAGCCTGACATTAGGGTTTGTCTTGTGCTGTGTCTTGCAGATAAAATGGTTGACAAATTCAAAGCCCCTGATTTTCTGCCCAACTTTATTGACAAATACAGGGAGCTGTCATGTCTCTGGCAAGTCCAATGCAGGGACAATTCTAACAAGCTAAAGAGGAAGGCAGTGCTGGAGAAACTGTTGGAATTAGTGAAGCCTGTGTATCCCACGGCAGACATCACCTATTTGAAGCCAAAATTGGTAGCCTGAGGAGCACATATAATAGGTAGCGCAAGAAGGTCCAGGATTCCCTAAGATCCGGAGCAGCAGCAGATGACGTATATGTCCAGGCTGGTACTGCAACAGCTTGTGTTTTTTGTCCGACCAGACCGAACCCAGGCCATCGCTATCAACACTTCCTTCCACATCAGCTGAGGCTCCTGAGGTTCAACCTGGGCCTTCCACCCAGGAAGAAGATGTGGAGGAGCCCAGGTTGACCCAGGCATAGCATTGTTGAAGATATTTCTTGTCAAAAATGTAATGATGTTAACTAGATGTTATTGATCACAAATTTCTGATTTAACAAAGTGGTTTACATATCAATAGATAGTAGTGGCCAAAAATGATTGGGACAAGAATGAAAAATGCTGGGGTCAGAATGATAGTCTTTTCTATTTGTTAACATTTAATTTGCAACAGTCATGAGCTCAAAATTGTGTGTGATTGATGACCAAAAACCTAAAACTATGTACCATTTTCATACACAGGAAAGTCTCAGCCAGGAGGAGGCCGTGGCAAGCAGCCTGACCCAATCCCAGGTTTCTCCCCTCCAACCAAAAGGACCAGGAAGGCAAGGAACCTGGAGGAGTCCACAGCTGCTTTTCTAAAACATGCTACTGCGCCAATTACCATGACCCCTGGTGGCCAGGAGGCATTTGGATGCGTCACTGCCAGTAAATTAGAACACATGGAGGAGGCCCAACGCACTATATGCGAGAAGATAATACTGCAGGCCCTAAACAAGGGGAGCAGGGGTGAACTCACACGTCAAACACACCTCTGTGAGTTGGACCATGCTCCTCCACCACCTCCACCAACACCACAGCAGCGTGGAAGGAAGTGTTGAGAGTGATGGCCTGGTTTAGTGTGGTCTGGCAAAAAACACAGGCTGTTCTAAGACCACAGCCTCGGGACATATATGTCATCTGCTGCTTGCTCCCGATCTCTCGGAGCCCTGGACCGTATTGTGCTCCCTATTAAATGGACTCCTCAGGTTACCAATTTTGACAGTCAAATAATTGATGTCTGCCCTGGGGTACAAAGGCTTCACCAATTCCAACTTTCTCTTTCTTTTGTTAGGACCTTGTGCTCCCTATTAAATTATAAATTTTGGTTTTGAAAAATACTTGGCTATGTGTTTTACTTCAAAAAGAACAGTTTGTTATGAGTAGGCAGGTACATTTCAAAAATACAATGTCAAATTAACTAGGGACACCAACATCTTTGAGGTTAAAAAATACAAGATAATAATGGTGTTGCTGTAACTTGACACACAAAACAAAACAAAAAAAATATTCTGGAGATCACTAGAAAAAAAAAGAAAAAAAACATTATTCTGGAGATCGCTAGAACAAAAACACAAAAAAAAATAGTATTCAGGAGATCACTAGAAATAATAAAAAATATGTTTGTCAGAAATCTGTGACTATCAGCAGCAAACCTACTTCATTATTATAGGATTATGACGAAGAAGAGAATGCAATGCATTGAGAGATTTCATAATTTGCCACGCCACGAATGTGATATCTCCATTACGAACGCTAGTTTTACAAGACCAAGCGGCTTGATTCCAAGCATGCGTGGACTTTTGTGTGACGGACTTGTGTACACACGATTGGGAAGTCCGACAACAAAATTTGTTGGTGGAAAATTTGAGAACCTGCTAGCCAACATTTGTTGGCAGAAAGTCCGCCAACAAATGTCTGATGGAGCACGCACACGGTCGGACTTACCGCTAACAAGCTCAAATCCAACATTTCCCGTCGGAAAATCCGATCGTGTGTACACGGCATAAGTGTCAATATACAGAAAAAATCCCAATGTGAGCTTTGCAAGTAAATTAGTCCCAAATGCTTAAAGCTCGGTTGACACATGCAGAATTATGTTATTTCAAGACTACCAAAAAAAGGCTGGAAGTCCTTACAGCACTTACTCACAGCTTAAAGCTTGCCATAGATGAATAGAATTTCACATAAAAATTCTTAGGAAATGTGTTAGGAATATTCATACGAACATTCTCAAAACATTTGTTTGTTGTTTAAAGATTTAATTTTTAATATTTGGTTTTTTTAATATTTGGTTTTGGAATGAATGGGCTTTACAGAACGAAAACTGCATACAGCTAGAAATTTATTTATTCGAGAAACATTTTCCAACCTGCTCCTTTGAATTTTCTCGTAACTGCGAAAATAAATATTGATTTGTCCTACTAATGATAGAAAAATTAACAAGCTTTCTTAGAATCTTCTTTTCCCAAGAATGTCTTGTTTGAAATTCTACCCATCTATGTCCAGCCTAAAGCCCCATACACACGGTCGGATTTTCCGATGGATTCTGTCCTATCGGACAATGTTGTCGGAAATTCCGACCGTGTGTAGGCACCATCGAACATTTTCCATCGGATTGTCCGACGGACAAAGTTGTATCTCCTGCTCTATAAATTTTCCGACAACAAAGTCTGATCACACCAATTCCGATCGTGTGTAGCGAATTCCGACGGACAAAGTGCCACGCATGCTCAGATCACATTACAAGACCAAAGCTATTGGCTACTAGCCTCTACGTAGTCCCGTCGTAGGCAACAAACGTCACCACGTTCAGAAGGATCGGATTTTCCGACAACATTGTCCGACCGTGTGTGCAACACCAGTGTCGGACTAAATCCATCGGACCAAATCCGATGGATTTGGTGGTCGGATTTTCCGACCGTGTGTATGGGGCTTAAGAGTCGCCCTTATAACCAAAGAGATACCAAACCTTGTAAATGCAGTGACTGATGGCCTTTCTGGCCAAAAAGTCAGGAAATCTGACCAGGCCATCACCTGAGAGTAGTGAAAATCTTTCAGAAGGCAGATAGAGAGATTTAGTGCTCAAACTATGGGTATAAGTGAAACAATGTAGTCAGGAGACTGATGTTGGACTCCTGCATAGAAAACCTGTTGGCAGATATATACAGTATATACTGTATATCATTTGTGTACCTAGTTTCATAATATATTACTGATTAATAACAACAGTGCTATAAAATGGTACTAATGCTGAATATTTTAGTTCATAGAGGTCTGTCTTCAACAGAATGGATTCATGTAATTTCTTTTAACATTCTGACCCTTCACGTACAAAGATTTTGAATGGCCTGTGGTTAAAAAAATGACTTTTAAAATGTAAGCCGCTTCTACAGGCTAAGCAAAGGTGCAGCTTAATTCTTTTTCTGAATGTTAAACAAGCTGATTATATCATCTGCTCAAAGTGGAATTATTTTCACAAGCTATTCTATGCATACATTCACAGATATGATTATATTCAAAGTATAGCTTTTAGATTATACAATGAACAGAATCATTTTATTATTAGTTTTAATCCCTGAAAAGTCTACATAGAAAATGCAACGTTTTCTATCAGTGCTCAATTAGAAATGTATTTAAAAAGGTTATGTAAGCATTTTATGTAATACTTGAAGTATTTATATGTACAAGAAATAATGTATCAAATTGAGTTATTTCAGATTTCGACCTTATAAAATATGGGGCTTAATTTTTGTTCGATCACTTACTTTAACATGGACTCAACATGCCTCTCAGCAAAAATCTTAAAGTGTCTTCTTTCCAAAATGGGGTCATTGGGGGGGGGGGGGGTTGTGCTATCTTCACATTTCAGGGCCTCCGAAACCGTGATAGGTAGTGAGGAAGTGAAATCACCATTTTACGCCCTTGGAAAGCCTGAAGGCGGTGATTGGTTTTTGGGGTCCTGTACATGGCTATGCTCCCAAAAAGTCTCACACATGTGGTTTCCCTGTACTCAGTAGAAGAAGCAAAGTGTATTTTGGGGTGTAATTCCACATATGCCGATGGCGTGTTTGAGCAATATATCCTTTAGTGACAACTTTGTGCAAAAAAAGTTTGTAATTTTCCCAAAACTTGGGACAAAATAGCAAAATATAAAATATTCCATGGACTCAACATGCCTATCAGCAAATAGCTTGGGGTGTCTACTTTTCAAAAAGGGGTCATTTCCTGGCATTTTATGCACAACATTAGAAGCTTATGTCACACATCGCCCACTCTTCTAACCACTTGAAGACAAAGCCCTTTCAGACACTTTTTGACACTTTAAGAAATTACTTTAAACCCCAAATATTATATATTTTTATTTTAATTTAATGCACTAAAACACACTATATTGCCCAAATGTTTGATGAAATAAAAAAGATGATCTTATGCCAAGTACATGGATACCAAACATGACATGCTTTAAAATTGCACACAAACGTGCAGCAGCGACAAACTACATACATTTTTAAAACACTTTAAAATCCTTTACAGGTTACCACTTTAGATTTACAGAAGAGGTCTACAGATAAAATGACTGCCCTTGATCTGACCTTCTCAGTGATACCTCACATGCATGGTGTAATTGCTGTTTACATATGACCCCAGACTGATGCTGGCGTTCGCCTTTGCGCATGGGCACGGGGGACAGGGGTGCTTTTTTATTATTTATTTTGCTTATTTTTAAACTGTTCCTTTCATTTTTATTATTTTTTTAAGGGAATGTAAATATCCCCTATGATAGCAATAGTTGGTGATAGGTACTCTTTTTTGAAAAAATTGGGGTCTATTAGACCCTAGATCTCTTCTCTGCCCTCAAAGAATCTGACCACACCAAGATTGGTGTGGTAAAATGCTTTCCCAATTTCCCAATGGCGCTGTTTATATCCGGCGAAACCTAAGTCATGAAATGCTCGTAGCTTCTGGTTTCTTAAGCCATAGAGATGATTGGAGGCATTCTGGTCTCCGATCAGCTCTATGGGCAGCTGGCGGAAACACCGGCTGCATTCTCGGGTTTCCTGTTGGGACAGGAGAGCCTGAGAAAATCATGGAAGATGGTGGGAGGGGGGTCATTCCCTCCCACTGCTTGTAAAAGCAGTCTAGAGGCTAATTAGCTGCTAGGATTGCTTTTATATGAAAGCCGACTGCTGACTGAAAAGAATGATACCAAGATGATACCTAAACCTGCAGGCATCATTCTGGTATAACCACTCAATTACAGCAACATACCAGACTGATCCTTGTTGGGCATATAGTGTAGCCTGTGGGCTGAACGAAAAAAAAAGAGATTGATCGGTGGGTATGCCCACCATTAGAATACCACCCTTCATTCACCCACTTCTAATGATGGGCATACATGCACCATTTTTTTTTTTAACTGTGGTGGTAAAATCACCTCCTACAGCGCTGGAGTCGCTGATTTTCGTATCGTGAGAGCAAACACTGTTGCTGTCAAGATAAATAAATCAGTGCTGCAGCTGAATTGTGTACCTACATGAAAAGCAAACAATGGTAACAATAAAACATTAACTCAATAAAGCAAAAACAATCTGTGCCAAAAAGAAAAGAAAAAATATATGCCGAAGCATGGGGGCAATCTAATGTTATGCTCTTTTTTCTTTTAACTGTAGTGGTGAAATCACCTCTTACAGCGCTGGAGTCATTGATTTATGTATCGTGAGAGCAAACCGTGTTGCTGTCAAGATAAATAAATAAATCGGTGCTGCAGCTGAATGGCGTACCTAAAAATAAAATAATGGTTAACAATAAAACGCAGTAAACTATAAAAGAATTACATATCTGAAAAGCAAACATGATAAAACATAGTAACAATAAAAAATTGCAGTTAAAAAAATACAGTAAAACAGAGCAGAATAGAGAGAGAACAATAGAGAGAAAATAGAGAAAGTATAAAACAACAACTATTTTTGGCTTTTTTATTTTATGTTTTTTTTCAACTTTTTTTTAACACTTTTATTTGTAATGCCGCATACACACGGCCGGACTTTCCAGCAGAAAAAGTCAGATGGGAGCTTTCATCGGACATTCCGATCCAATGTGTATGGACTTTTTCTGATGGCATTTCTGACGGACTGATATTGATATAGAACATGTTCTAAATCTTTCCATGGAAAGTCTGTCGGCAAGTCCAGCCATGTGTACGCGGCATAACTGTTACGGTTGTAGTGGTTTTAATGGTTGTAGTGGATGTAATGGTTCGGTTCCAGGTTTGGGTCCCTAAAAATGCAATGCCATCTTTGGAGACCCTGTGTAAGTGTGTCCTAGTCTGTGCAGTGCTGTACCCTATGCTTCACTAGTGTGTGGTAGCATTCAAAACATTCACCAATGCAAAGACCAGAGTATGAAAATATGGCAATTTTATAAAAACAGTCCTTCCTATATAAAGTCTCTATAATATTGCAGCAGCGCTTATGTCCTTATTCGCACCGAGGACTATACGGTAAATCACAGATGAAAGAAGATGAGTGAATATTTCAATCGCTACTGTAAAAGTTCTTTCCGTGCAAAATAATCAGTATCCACCGAGAATTCCACCAGGTATTCACCACGTGCGATATAAATTCCCCGCATGGGGATGCACTCACCAGATCCAAGTTAAAAATACGCCCATCAAATAGGTTTATCCAGCATCAGCGTTTCTCCACTCCTTATCTCCTTATGCAGCAGACATAGCAGGAACATACACCAATTCCCCTCATATAAAAAGAAGGTTGCATATAGTGTGATACTGTATAAAAGATTTTGCAAAGACCAGGATAGTCAGGACAGGAGGGACAATAATAGCGGTTGTCACGCCTAAATCTGCGCTTGTTACAGACACAACATCTTCTTTGGGGTGATCGATGGGTAGGGATACCAGGGAGGACATACGGAAAATGCCTCCAATGTAGCCGGCTCACTGCATTTACATTGGGAAGTTGGGCCACAGCACCATCTGGAAACAGAAGGGCTGTGATGATCTCTTCCTGGAATTTAAGGAAGGATCCAGTTCTTCCTGAAGCTTTGTATAGCACAAAAGCATTCAGCAGAGCCAGTTGTTTGTACCAGTGTCTGGCTTTATGGGCAATTAGGTACAGTGCCAACAACTGGTCGTTGAGGTCCACCCCTCCCATATTTAGGTTCTATTCGTGGACACAGAGGGGTTTCTCCACAACACCAATCACTGTAGGAATTTGGACCGTCGTGTTTGCGTGAAGCGAGGACAGAACGAAAACATTCTTATTATCCCTCCACTTCACAGTGAGCAAATTATTATACTTCAAGCAGGCTCTCTCCCCCAGCCTAAGA
The DNA here is from genome assembly GCA_028564925.1 of Lithobates sylvaticus. NCBI lineage: Eukaryota > Metazoa > Chordata > Amphibia > Anura > Ranidae > Lithobates > Lithobates sylvaticus. The sequence goes on from CM053036.1 coordinate 100,878,435, forward strand.
CGGGAATCTACAAGCCGCTGGGGTAAGCCCCGGCGATTAGATTGCACAGTGCCACATGCGCCGATTTCATGATCAAACAAGTTACTAAAAAGTGGCACGCTCATGTAATAATTATCCACATACAAGTGGTACCTCTTTCCAAATAAGGATGACACCAAGTCTCACGGAATCTTACCAGCGCTCCTTATGTAGTCTGGGCAGTTCTACGTCTCTACGTAACTATCTCTTCCCTCGTAAACCATAAAACTATATGTATATACTGTTGCCCTATCACAGAGCTTATACATCTTGACCCAATATCTGGCACGCTTGCTGAGAAGATACTGTTTGAATGACAAGCGCCAGAAAACTTAATCAGGGACTCATCAACATAGACAACTTGATTGGGAGTAAACAAGGCTGCAAACTGTTGGTTGAAGTGGTTTACGAGGGGCCGCATTTTGTAGAGCCAATCGTATTCAGGGTCACCCAGAGGACAACAGAGTTCATTGTCATTGAAATGCATGAACTGCAAGATCTGCACGCGGGGCTGTCCGTACCCGCCAGGCTCACAGAACCCAGCGGGTCACGGAACGCGGTAAAGGGCCATTGAGAGCGGCCCTTTACCACATGGTTGCTCTGTCCAATGACAAAGCGATCACCGTCAACAAACTGGCGTCATGTCCGGTTCTCTCCGCTGCTCACACTGATCGTGTGAGCAGCAGAGGGAGAAGCTGAAGGGTGAGGCTGCGTGAGTTTTTTCCCCCGAATTGCAAGTGTCCAGCGGTGCCCATCTGTGCCATATATGTGCCCCAGAAGTGCCCATCTGTGCCAGATCGGTGCCCAAGATGTGCCCATCTGTGCCAGATGTGTGCCCCAGAAGTGCTTATATGTGCCCCATCAGTACCCAACAGTGCCACACCTGTGCCACATCAGTACTCAACAGTGCCACATCAGTGCCACATCTGTGCCACATAAGTACGAAACAGTGCCACATCAGTACCCAACAGTGCAACATCTGTGCCCCACAGGGCCACATCAGTACCCAGCAGTGCCACATCAGTACCCAGCAGTGCCACATCTGTGCACCATCAGTGCACATCTGTGTCCCAGCAATGGGCACTGACATGACAATACCCCATCAGTGCAAGGTCAGTGCCCAGCAATGCCCCATCAGTGCCATTCTAAGTGCCCAGCAATGCCACATCAGTGCACATCTGTGCTTTACAGTTCCCTTCAGTGCCACAGTGTCACACACACAGTGTCTCCACAGTGCCACTAAAGTGCCAAATAGTGCCCATTAGTAAGTGTTCATAAGCGCCACCCTATCAGTGGATCCTCATCAGTGATGTAAAAAAATGCATAGTAACATTTCCACATTTTCCTAAAACGTGTGGAAAAAATTACATGTTCAAAAGACTAATTATGCCTCATAAAATATACGTTGGGGTGTTTGGTTTCCAAAATGTGGTCATTTTGTGGGCATTTCAATTGTCCTGGTGCTCCAGGGCCTTAAAAAGTGTGATAGGTTGTCAGGAAATGAAATGTGTAATTTATGTCTCTAGAACACCTGACGGTGCTCCCTGCATGTTGGGCCTCTGTATGTGGCCAGGCTGTGTAAAGGTCTCACACATGTGATATCACCATACTAAGGAGGAGTAGCAGAGTGTGTTTGTGGGTGTCATTTGTGGTATGCATAACTCTGTGTGAGAACAATTCTTTGCAAAGAATTGTGGGAAAAAATAACAACTTAAAAAAACTCACTATGCCACTATACCTTGAAATATCTACTTTCCAAAAAGGGGTTATTTGGGGGTATTTGTAATGTCCTGGCTTGTTAGGGTCTCAAGAAATTAAATAGGCCTTCAGTACATCAGGTGTGATCATTTTTCAATGATTGGGACCATAGCTTGTAGACTCTATAACTTTCACAAAGACCAAATAATTTACACTCGTTTTGGTTATTTTCTATCAAAGATATGTAGCAGTATACATTTTGGCCAAAATGTATGAAGAAAAATTACAAATTTGCTAAATGTTCTAACAGAAAGAAAGAAAAATACATTTTTTTACAAAATTTTCAGTCTGTTTTTTAATTTATAGCACAAAAAATTAAAAAAACCCAATGGTGATTAAATACCACCAAAATAAATCTCTATTTGTGTGAAAAAAAAAAGACAAAAATTTCATATAGGTACAGTGTTGCATCACTGAGTAATTGTCATTCAAAATGTGAGATCACTGAAAGCTGAAAATTGGTCTGGTTAGGAAGGGGGTTTAAGTGCCCAGAGGGTAATTGGTTAAGAAGAGTTGGCGTTAGGCTTTTCTTCCCCAGGACAGGACCTAATTGTTACAAACTATTATGTGGTTTCAATAAGCAGCCCAGACAATTTAGAAATAGTTTTTTTTCTGATTCACAAAGTCAACTCATAATGGGCGAAAAAGTCACCGTATATAAACGTGTTAAAGATCCTGAAGGCAGTAAGACTATACATTATCAGAAATGTAGACATGATTTCCTTTGTACAATATGCAACATATGCATTTATATCTTAAAGAGTATCTCATCTTGCATTATGCCACAAAGACATTGAGTCTAAATCAATAAAGCATTTGCAACACTTGTCTGGCTTTATGGCTATAATAGAAAGTTTTGTGCCAAATTCATGCCATGCAACACAGACCCTGTTATTTTCTGTGACACTTGCACATTCTGGAACAAGGGCAGACATAAATGCATAAAGAAATGCTGCCATATCCAAGAAAAGAAAAATGGAGGTACATAAGAGCTTTCATGTTGGAGTGTTGAGTCACAGACAATATTTTGGTGTTGGTTAGAGATGTGCGATTAGTTTCGTATGAATTCGTAATTCGTACAAATTTTTCGAAATTCGTACGAATTTACGAATCCGTAGTACGAATTTTTTCGAATACGAATTCCGTACGGAATATGAAATTCCGTTTACGAATTTCGTCGCCAAATTATTCGAATCCAACTACCAAATATCGAATTTCAACTAATATGAAAGAAATTATTATAGCGGATATAACGAATGATTCAAATGAATTAGAATGATTCGAATGAATTAGAATTACAAAGTGTAATTTTTGCAGGAAAAATTCAGTTTACGAATTTCAGCTCCAAATTATTCGAATCAAACTACCAATATCGAATTTCAACTAATTCAAAAGAAATTATTATAGCGGATATAACAAATGATTCAAATGAATTTGAAAGATTCGAATGACAAAGTGTCATTTTTGCAGGAAAAAAAGCTATTTAAAAATCACTCGCGGCTATTGCCGTCTAATGAATTGTCGGTTCCGTAGCACAGAGTCATTCATTGATAAAAAAAAAAAAGCGTGGGGGTCCCCCCAAATTCAATAACCAGGCCCTTCAGGTCTGCTATGGATATTAAGGGGAACCCCAGCCAAAAAATAAATAAAAAATGGTGTGGGGTCCCCCCTAAATATCCATACCAGACCCTTCAGGTCTGGGATGGATTTTAAGGGGAACCCCGGCCAAAAAAAATGGGGTGGGGTCCCCCTCAAAATCCATACCAGACCCTTTATCCGAGCACGCAACCTGGCAGGCCACAGGAAAAGAGGGGGGGACGAGAGCCTCCCATTGCGAAAAGCGTCCCGAGAAGAGACGTCGACGCCATGGAAGAAGATGCCGGACGAGAAGGACGAGAAGACCGAAGCAAGAAGAAGCGGATCGAAGGAAGAAGAAGATGGAAGAAGAAGATGCCGGAAGGAGAAGATGAAGAAACCGAAGGATGAAGAAAGGAAGACCAGAAGAAGAAAGAAGATTTTAATAAAGGAATTGTCAAAGACCGTCTCCTGTCATTTTTACCATTTTTGTCACCTTTTTTGGTGAAATGGTAGGGGTACTTTTGTACCCCTTACCATTTCACACAGGGGGGGGCGGGATCTGGGGGTCCCCTTGTTAAAGGGGGCTTCCAGATTCCGATAAGCCCCTCTGCCCGCAGACCCCCACAACTAATGGCCAGGGTTGTGGGGATGATGCCCTCCGTTATAAAAGACCTGTCAGCCGGAGCGAAGCCTCACACAGCGGGAGCCTCCCATTGCGAGGAGCGGCCCGACAGAAGAACAGACGCCGACGCCATGGAAGAAGATGCCGGACGAGAAGGACGAGAAGACCGGAGGAAGACGAAGCGGATCGGAGGAAGAAGAAGATGGAAGAAGATGGAAAAAGATGCCGGAAGGAGAAGATGAAGAAACCGAAGGATGAAGAGAGGAAGAAGGAAGACCAGAAGAAAGAAGATTTTAATAAAGGAATTGTCAAAGACCGTCTCCTGTCATTTTTTTACCATTTTTGTCACCTTTTTTGAAATGGTTTTCAAAAACTTTTGTACTTTTGTACCCCTTACCATTTCACACAGGGGGGGGGGGATCTGGGGGTCCCCTTGTTAAAGGGGGCTTCCAGATTCCGATAAGCCCCCCTGCCCACAGACCCCCACAACCAATGGCCAGGGTTGTGGGGATGAGGCTCTTGTCCTCATCAACATGGGGACAAGGTGCTTTGGGGGTCTTAGACCCCCAAAGCATCCTCCCAATGTTGAGGGCATGTGGCCTGGTACGGTTCAGGTACGGTGTGCCCCCCCCTCTTTTCCTGCGGCCTGCCAGGTTGCGTGCTCGGATAAGGGTCTGGTATGGATTTTGAGGGGGACCCCACGCCATTTTTTTTGTTCGGGGTTCCCCTTAAAATCCATCCCAGACCTGAAGGGTTTGGTATGGATATTTAGGGGGACCCCTACGTCATTTTTTTTTTAATTTGAAGCGGGGGTTCCCCTTAATATCCATAGCAGACCTGAAGGGCCTGGTTATTGAATTTGGGGGGACCCCCACACTTTTTTTATCAATGACTTCAATGAATGACTGTTCTCTGTGTTACGGATCCGACAATTCATTAGCCGCGAGTGATATTAAATAGCTTTTTTTCCTGCAAAAATGACATTGTGCAGGAACAGTTCTCGATATTAGATATACTGAATCTCAAATTCATTCGAATCATTCGTTATATCCGCTATAATAATTTCTTTCATATTAGTTGAAATTAGATATTTGGTAGTAATTAGATTCGAATTGTTCTCTGTGTTACGGGAACCTGCAATTAGCCGCGAGTGATTTTAAATAGCTTTTTTTCCTGCAAAAATGACTCGTTGTACAGAGACAGTTCTAAGCACAGGAAACATGCGCCCCTTCACAGGCATACTACTCTATAGTATGCCTGTGAAGGGGCGCATGTTTCCTGTGCTTAGAACTGTCTCTGTACAAGGTGTCATTTTTGCAGGAAAAAAAGCTATTTAAAATCACTCGCGGCTAATGAATTGTCGGCTCCATAACACAGAGAACAATTCGAATCCAACTACTACCAAATATCAAATTTCAACTAATATGAAAGAAATTATTATAGCGGATATAACGAATGATTCAAATGAATTCGAGATTAAGTATATCTAATATCGAGAACTGTTCCTGCACAATGTCATTTTTGCAGGAAAAAAAGCTATTTAAAATCACTCCCTTCAGGTCTGCTATGCATATTAAGGGGAACCCCTGCTTCAAATTTTAAAAAAAAAAATGACGTAGGGGTCCCCCTAAATATCCATACCAGACCCTTCAGGTCTGGGATGGATTTTAAGGGGAACCCCGGCCCAAAAAAATGGTGTGGGGCCCCCCTCAAAATCCATACCAGACCCTTATCCGAGCACACAACCTGGCAGGCTGCAGGAAAAGAGCGCCCCCCCCTCCTGAACCGTACCACGCCACATGCCCTCAACATTGGGAGGGTGCTTTGGGGTCCCCCCCAAAGCACCTTGTCCCCATGTTGATGAGGACAAGGGCCTCATCCCCACAACCCTGGCCATTGGTTGTGGGGGTCTGCGGGCAGGGGGCTTATCGGAATCTGGAAGCCCCCTAACAAGGGGACCCCCAGATCCCGCCCCCCCTGTGTGAAATGGTAAGGGGTACCCCTACCATTTCACCAAAAAAGGTGACAAAAATGGTAAAAATGACAGGAGACGGTCTTTGACAATTCCTTTATTAAAATCTTCTTTCTTCTTTCTTCTGGTCTTCCTTTCTTCATCCTTCGGTTTCTTCATCTTCTCCTTCCGGCATCTTCTTCCATCTTCTTCCATCTTCTTCTTCCTCTGATCCGCTTCTTCTTCCTCCGGTCTTCTCGTCCTTCTCGTCCGGCATCTTCTTCCATGGCGTCGGCGTCTGTTCTTCTGTCGGGCCGCTCCTCGCAATGGGAGGCTCCCGCTGTGTGAGGCTTCGCTCCGTCTGACAGGTCTTTTATAACGGAGGGCACCTGGTGACCCCACCCCCCTCTGACGCACGGGGACGTCATGGGGACTTCCCTATGGCTTTCCCCATGACGTCAGAGGGGGGCGGGGTCACCAGGTGCCCTCTGTTATAAAAGACCTGTCAGCCGGAGCGAAGCCTCACACATCGGGAGCCTCCCATTGCGAGGAGCAGCCCAACAGAAGAACAGACACCGACGCCATGGAAGAAGATGCCGGACGAGAAGGACGAGAAGACCAGAGGAAGAAGAAGATGGAAGAAGATGACGGAAGGAGAAGATGAAGAAACCGAAGGATGAAGAAAGAAGAAAGAAGATTTTAATAAAGGAATTGTCAAAGACCGTCCCCCCCTCTTTTCCTGCGGCCTGCCAGGTTGCATGCTCGGATAAAGGGTCTGGTATGGATTTTGAGGGGGACCCCACGCCATTTTTATTTTATTTTTTGGCGGGGTTCCCCTTAAAATCCATCCCAGACCTAAAGGGTCTGGTATGCATATTTAGGGGGGACCCCACGCCCTTTTTTTTGGCTGGGTTTCCCCTTAATATCCATACCAGACCTGAAGGGCTTTTTTTTTTTTTTTTTTTTATCAATGAATGACTGTTCTCCGTGTTACAGAGCCGACAATTCATTACCTGCGAGTGATTTTAAATAGCTTTTTTTCCTGCAAAAATTACACTTTGTGCAGGAACAGTTCTCAATATTACATATACTGAATCTTGAATTCATTCGAATCATTTGAAGCATTCGTTATATCCGCTATAATAATTTATTTCGTATTAGTTGAAATTCAATATTTGTAGTTGGATTCGAATTGTTCTCTGTGTTATGGGAACCGACAATTCATTAGCCGCGTTAACGATTCGTAACGATTCGTAACTTTACTAACGATTCGTAACGATTCGAATTTTTTTTACGATTCGTACGAAATTTGTATTTCGTACAAATTCGAACGGAATTTCGTACACGAATTACAATTTTTTTTTATATACGAAACGGAAGGGAACAAAACAAATTTTTGGACAGTTCCCACGTCTAGTGTTGGTGTCCCGGTGCTACCTTATGACTATCAATAATTGGTGATAAAATAGGCTGCTACTGAGGTGCAAGGTATGGTATCCCTTTAACAGTGAGGTGTATCAAGCTCAGTGCTGTCTAACAACAAAGTGGTGCCCTATGCAAAAAATAGCCACTAACACTCTGTGCAAATTATGCTAGAATTAAAAACATTAATATGTCCGTTTATAAAATGCATCAAATATAGTTCATAAAATAATAGCGTTCCTAAAAAAGCACGTTCATGTCATCTAATGCAACGATTTTAAATTGTTCCTCCAAAGTGCAATCCGTGCTCCAATATTATTGTGCCAATAATGTGCAGTGAAAGACAATAAAGTGCAGTGCTCCCCTCCTCATGTGCCCTCACTCACCGACTCCTAGTAGGTATTGCGCCTATTAGTATAAGGACAATCCTCAGGTTCTTATGATGGGCAGTTCTCAATTCCTCCACATTTTGCAACAGGATAATAGATCTCTCATTTACGGTGTCATGCAGGGAAAATCGGGAGATATCCATAGCATAATTCTGTTGGTATTAAAGAGCTTGTGTTAAAAACATATGTGACACTCACACAAAATTTCCTTGTGTGTGCTCCAAACACCGGACATGACGCCACCAGAAATTCCCACCTAATGCATTTCGCTCCTCCCCCGGAGCGTTTTCAATATTTTTTCTCAGGCAGTTCTTCAGCAAAGTCATATACACCTTACCGACATTTACATGAAATCTGTTGCAAGTTTCACCATTTGTTGAAAGGATGGGAGACAAGTTTCTAATGTGTCTATGACACTCTTTATAAATTATAGGGATGGTATTTAAATAATAATAATAATAATACATTTTATTTATAATGCCGTTTTTATCAAAAGATCTCAAAGTGCTACAGGTTAAAAGAGAAATGAGCAATTTATACAATGAAAACAAACATCTAAAGAGAGACAAAAAGCTTTGCTAAAAAGAAATGTCTTAACACCTTTTTTAAAACAGTCAGTGGATTGAGGAGCCCTCAAAGTGTCAGGTAGGGCATTCCACAGGAGCGGGGCAGCTACACAAAATGGTCTCCCATTGTCCTTACGTGTTATGTTTTGTGATTTAAGAAGTTCTTTGAGGTGGGGGGGGGGGCATGTCCATGGATGCATTGGTGTGTGAGGAGGGAAACCTTGTACTTAATCCTGGCGGAAACAGGAAGTCAGTGGAGTGAGTGAAGAATGGGGGTAATGTGCTCATGTTTCCACACTCTCATCAGTATCCTTGCTGCAGAGTTTTGGATGTACTGAAGCCTCTGCAGACTCTTTCTAGGAATCCCAATGAGAAGTGCATTACAGTAGTCCAGTCTGGAGGAGACAACGTTTTTTGGCATCTGAGAAGGAAAGAATAGGACAGAGTTTAGAGATGATACGGAGATGGTAGAAAGAGGTCTTACATAAATGATTTATAATTGCTTTAAAAGTGAGTTGAGAGTCCATTTTTACACCAAGATTTGTGACTGTTGATGAGAGGGGGATGTTAGAACCAGAAAAGCTGATGCTGATTATCGATGATGATTTGGTCTGGTAAGGAGTGCCAATCAAGATGACTTCAGTTTTGGAACTGTTTAATTGAAGAAATTTTTACTCCATCCATACCTTTATCTCCTCCAGACAGGTGGTAAGTACTGATAGGGATAACTGTGAAGGTTGAGTTTCTGCACTTTGATGCATAGCCTCTGGTTATTATGCACTTAAATGTTTTTTACATCTTTACATCTTCAAGTTCTGGGATTATTTACACTCACATGTGTTTTTATATGTGTATGTTCAGTAAGGCCCCTTTCACACTGGGGCGGTTTGCAGGCGCTATTGCGCTAAAAATAGCGCCTGCAAACCGACCCAAAACAGCTGTTGCTGTGTCTTCAGTGTGAAAGCCCGAGGGCTTTCACACTGAAGCGGTGCGCTTGCAGGATGCTCAAAAATGTCCTGCAAGCCGCATCTTTGGCTCGCTATAGGAGCGGTATATTTACCGCTCCTATAGCGCCCGTTCCCATTGGAAACAATGGGGCAGCCCTCCGAACCTGCCCGCAAAACGCCGCTGCAGCGGCGGTTTGCGGGCGGTATTGACCCTTTTTCGGCCGCTCGCGGGGGGGTAACCCCCCCCCCCCGCTAGCGGCCGAAATGCGCTTTACCGCCAGCGCCCCCACCACTCCACTGTGAAAGTAGCCTTAGAAGAAGGATCTGCCTACCCCGCTCCAGTCTTCAGATGTATTATTCATGGCTCTGGACATCAAAGATCAGTAGATGTGAGCATTGATATTTCTGCTTATAATAAAGCGGCTGGCAATGACATGTAAGTTTTATTTTTGAATAATAGTGGTTGGGGGTGGGGCCAGGCCAGAGACAGACAGAGAGGGAGCTGACAGGCAGGAAGGAGGGGGTGAGGGGGAGGGCTGAGAGCAGGTAGCACTTTGACCACGGTGATCAGGGCAGAGCAGCCCTGATTATCATGGTCTGTTTAGAGAGGGGATACAGGAAGTGCAATGTTCAGTTTTTTTTTTACAGTTTAGAGGGGGGCAGATTACACAGCACAAGCACTGTGCTGTGTAATCTGCTTTAAGGGACCAGGATCTATATATTTTTTATTTTGGGTTAACAAACACCTTAATCTTTCTTTACTATTCAATGATGCCTATACAGTCACAAAATTACAAAACATACACAAAGGTGATTATTTGAGCTGGCTCATTTATTTATTATTTTAAGAAATCTCCAAAAACTGAAAATTATTATAAAGCAACAGTGAAAGGCTAAAAGGCCCATATATCTAGATATACTGTATGTTTAATATTGGTAGTTTTGTTCACTTTTTAATCTTCTCTATAGTTTCCACAAACCAACCAATTATTGGTCTCACATCGTGCCTAGCCAGCAACAATATATTGCAACCAAACCATTTGGGAGAATAAAGGGGTACAGAATAGCATTACAGTCTTTAGATAGAAATGAGCCAATAATGTAAGAGCTGTAATAGAGAAGATTACATGCAGTTTGTCTGTTCTGAGTTTGCTCTGTATAATTTATACTCACATATTGAATTACAGTGACATGGATAATATTATTATTCAATATGTCACAAGCCATTTAGTTATCTACAAATAAATAAAACAAAGATAGTACTGGTATTAGCTAATAATTTACACATGTAATACTGTACAAACAGGTTCAAGGGCAGCACAGTGGTGTAGTGGTTAGCACTTTCACCTAGCAGTAATAGGGTCGCTGGTTCAAATCCCGACTACGACACCTTCTGCCTGGAGTTTGCATGTTCTCCCTGTGCCTGTGTGGGTTTCCTCCGGGTACTCCGGTTTCCACCAACACTCCAAAGACATGCTGGTAGGTTAATTAGATCCTGTTGATAAAATTGGCCAAATATGTGTATGTTGCATGTGTATGTGTTTGTAAGCATGTCGGGACCCCACAGGGCAAGGACCGCGCTATACCACAGATGGACACCAGTGGCAAAAAGCACCCTGAGGCGATTCAGTTCGCATAGGTAGCGCTATACAAGTCATTCATTCAAGTCCTGATTAAAGACTATAGAATTTTTAATCTGAGAATATGTTACTTTGTTGCTCAGGATTGTGTTTGATAGAAAGTGTTCCAAGTTAAAGAGTAAACAATATTTGAAAAAGTATATTTTTTAACAGGCACAGTGTGCTTGCTTCTCCACAAAGTGCCGTACATGATTTATTATTCAGTTGAAACTATCAATACTATAGAAGCTCAGTACAATGAGCATAATGTTTTTTGCTAGCCAAGAAATCCTTCTCACCTTGAAAAATAGGTAATGAATGTGCCTAACATGACAAAAACCTGTATTTTGAAGATAAAAGTGCTACATAAATCTACTGGTTTGCCTGTATTAAATTATTATACATTTTGTTCAGGTATAAAACAATGAATTTTTCTGCAGGATAAATAGAAATGTTGGCTCAACACATTGCTATACTGTATCCAACAGCTCTGATGCAAGGAAACTCATGTACAAAAAAATATATACTACTACAAAATAAAAGGGTGTTTGACAACACAATAGGGGTATCCATTAATAATGAAAAAAACAGTCCTTAGCTTACCATTTTCCATTTATTTGATGATAATACAAATCTAAGAACTTTTGGTGATTTGTAACTTATATGCTTTCCCAGTTTCTCCTATGACTCCCTTGAATAATAAATAAATAAACTATTATATTTAAAATGTATTAAACAATTTTGAAACACAATCACTAAATTCATACAAGCTTTAACACAATAATGTAATATCAAAAATTATTTTTGACACTTAAAAATTTGCAGTTCTCATTAAAATAAAACCTGGTGATCCTGATATGAAGGTTATTGTTTACACTTTTTTTGTTATAGGTTAAAAATGCCTTATCCCTGTTAACTAATTGTCCTCCATTGTCAGCCTGTCGCATGCTCTCACAATGGAGAGCTGTGCCAGCATCATTATGCAGGTATGGTTCACTGTTGCCTTCATTATGAATCCTCCTGGCAGAAATGATTTGCAGTAGTTGTAAAAGTGCATAAAAGTTGACATCATAGTTGCAAAGATACTATGGAAGATGAGCAGTGTTGAGATGCAGCAAAGGATGAAAAAAAGGTAAAACAGTTCTTTATTATTTAAAAAAAATGAAAATTGTTTATCATATACAGTGCATCAGAAGTGCTAACAAAGGTTCCTGATATACAGAGAAAAACTGGCAGCTGAGTTAAGGCAGAAAGCAGAAAAACAAGAACAATGTGCTTTTCTTAGATCCAGAAATCACCTTAAAAAATGCAATTTTTAACCACTTCAGCCTTTGTATATGCATACCCTTTTTGGAACGGTAACATTGTTATTATTTAAGATAATAAAGTAGCATGTACATGTTTTGCATGGACAGGGGGATAGGCTGTATTATGGCAATATTGTTTTGAAAAAAAATACATAGTTTTTAAATGGAATGTAAAAAAATGAAAGATGTTTTTTTTTTCTCTGTTCTGACTGTTATTTTTATTCTTTTTCTATATATAAAAAGTATACATTTTATTGTGGAATTTACCCATTTTAAAATCACACCAAATAAGGTTCATGGTTCAAAGCATGACAAAGTTATTTACAAATGAAAAAAGGCAGTTTCTTGTTTTGTGTTAAGCAAAAAAAGTAACAAACAATATGAATGGAAATTAAAAACTATTATTAATGGTTAAAAATAGGGAAAACATTTGCAGAAAAACAATAGCTAAGAAGGCAACAGAGATAATTAGGCCTGACTGTTAAGGCTTTTTTTTTATAATTGTGTTTTTATTTAGAAATTTTAACAAAACAGTACAAAATAGTGAACAAGACATTGAAATGTAGAAAAAGCTTGGGCATATCAAAATATGCAATACATTACAAAGTTTCAATAAAACACGAAATCGAGGTACAACTGTAGATAATACATAGGTGGCCTCCAGTAGATCAGGCATAAAAAGCAGGATCGATTCAACACAAAGAAACAATTTCAGCTGGTTGGATCGACCACTTAAAGGCTATTTGGTATAATAACAGTAAAAAGAAAGAGGTACACCAGGGGGGAAGGAGGGGAATCCTAAAGAGTGAAATGATAAGAAGTAGGGTTGTCACATGTGAAAGATAAAATATTATTAGAGGCTGGAGGTAGCGATTCCGGGTTAAACTCAGAATTATCCCATGTTTTTGAAAATTGAGGCATAGAGTCATGCACAACTGCTGTAAGATGTTCCATTCTAGATATAGAAGCTATAGAAGCTATGGCCTGCACTAATTGGGAGAGTGTGGGAGGAGAAGAGGACAGTCAGCTAATAGGACAAATGTGACCAATTTCTTGGCATATTTGGAGATGCCAGGGATGGGCAGGCCCAAAAGAAAATGAACTTGATCCAATGGGAGACTGGTTTTTGTAGGAGGGACTGAACCGTGGACCAAAAAGGTCAGATCATAGTACAATCCCAAAAGATGTGGTAATGTGAACCCACGTCACCATGGCATCTCCAATACAACCGAGATACCTCTGGGCTATACCTGTGAAGGATATCCAGGGTTCTATACCAAAAGAGCATCAACTTGTAGGCTGTCTCTCACTGTTCCACACATCTCAAAGCCTTATGCCGCGTACACACGATCAGACAATCCAGTGGACTTAGTCCGGCGGACAATCCGCTGGACTTTCCAGCGGCGGTCCGCCGGACTTTCCAAACAAGCGGACTTGCCCACACATGCACACACACGACCAGACTTTTCCCGACAACCCTGGCCATTTTTTGTCAGGGTCTGCAGGCAGGGGGCTTATCGGAATCAGGGCCCCCCTTCCCCAAAGCACCCTTCATGTTGAGGGCACGTGGCCTGGTACGGCTCAGGAGGGGGGGCTCGCTCGTCCCCACCCTCTTTCCTGACCGGTTGAGCTCTGTGCTCAGATAAGGGTCTGGTATTGGCTTTGGGGGGACCCCCACGCCGCTTTTTTTGACGTTGGGGTTCCCCTTTAAATCCATACCAGGCAACTGGGCTAGCAAGGTGTCAATCTCGCCGATGGAGGCGGCGACATTGACTTCCTTCACTATTCCCGTCTACCTGGAGTCACGTTAAAAATGAACAGACTTTACTCCGTGTGGGGCAAGTCCGTTCATTTTAAAACCGCTGCACTGCAGCCGGCCGCGAATTTAGAATTTTTGTTGTTTTTAAACCTTGGATATCTGTACGCCGTTGGCGTTTTTTATGGAAATAAATTTGTTGGATCCCACCCATGGTTTGCTTCTTTTCCTTCTCCGTTTTTGGCTTTTGGGAAGCACATCACCTGGACTATTACATTGCTGTGTGATCCTGGAGAGATTGAGGTTTCCCTGTTAAAGGACACAGACGCCCAGACTTCCCACACCAGAACAGGATAGAGGAAAAGGCCCTGGCTGGGTTTGATCCGCAGGCGATTCTTTTACCTACATTTAGTAAGCCTTCATTTTATTTGGTGGCGGGATCACGGTGGAATAAAAGCCACATTACCACGGATGCAACACTGAAATAGTCACTTATCTTATGGTTGTCATTGTGATTTGATCTCCAGTCATTTTTGGACGTCTTTGCGGACAATATAATATCACTTGTTTACGATTTTTTTTGTTACTTTTGATCACAATCACATATTGATTAGAGGATAATTCAATTTACTCTGTGGTGGTACATACAAGTGTGCACTTTTCAGACACAATTTGTGATAGCTGACAATTATTGCTATATATCATTCTCAACTAGGGATGGGCCCGGTGTTCGATTTGAACCCATGTTCGAATCGAACATCGGGCGTTCGCCCGTTCGGCGAGCCCAGAACTATTTGGGCCGCTCGCATCAAATGCCGCGGCCTCGCATATTGTGTTTCAGTGTCAGCGTGTCAGTGTGTTGCTGACTGCTGACAATATGTGCTCTATTTCTGGGGATTTGTGTGTGTGTGCTATTAGTACAGCATTGCAGTATCACATCTGGGGGGTGTCTATAGGTTGCCTGTGAAGGGGGGCAGGTTTCCTGTGCTTAGAACTGTCCCTGCAAAAAGTGTAATTTTTGCAGGAAAAAAGCTATTTAAAAGCACTCGCGGCTAATGAATTGATGGCTCCCGTAACACAGAGAACTATCATTCATTGATAAAAAAAAAAAAAAAAAAAGCGTGGGGGTCCCCCCAAATTCAATGACCAGGCCCTTCAGGTCTGGGATGGATATTAAGGGGGACTCCAGCCAAAAAAAAAAAAAAAATGGCGTAGGGTCCCCCTCAAAATCCATACCAGACCCTTGAGGTCTGGGATGGATTTTAAGGGGAAACCCAGCCAAAGAAAATGGCGTGGGGTCCCCCTCAAAATCCATACCAGACCCTTATCCGAGCACGCAACCTGGCAGGCTGCAGGAAAAGAGGGGGGGATGAACCGTACCAGGCCACATGCCCTCAACATTGGGAGGGTGCTTTGGGGGTCTAAGACCCCCAAAGCACCTTGTCCCCATGTTGATGAGGACAAGGGCCTCTTCCCCACAACCCTGTCCATTGGTGTGGGGGTCTGCGGGCGGGGGGCTTATCGGAATCTGGAAGCCCCTTTAACAAGGGGACCCCCAGATCCCGCCCCCCCCTGTGTGAAATGGTAAGGGGGTACAAAAGTACCCCTACCATTTCACCAAAAAAGTGTCAAAAATTGTAAAAATGACAGGTGACGGTCTTTGACAATTCCTTTACTAAAATCTTCTTTTTTCTTTCTTCATCCTTCAGTTTCTTCATCTTCTTCCATCATCTTCTTCCATCTTCTTCCATTTTCTTCTTCCTCCGATCCGCTTCTTCTTGCGCTGGCCTTCTCGTCCTTCTCGTCTGGCATCTTCTTCCATGGCGTTGGCGTCGGTGTCGGTGTCTCTTCTTGGGCCACTCCTCGCAATGGGAGGCTCCCGCTATGTGAGGTTTCGCTGCCTCTGACAGGTATTTTATAATGGAGGGCACCTGGTGACCCCGCCCCCTCTGACCCACGGGGACGTCATGGGGAATTCCCTATGGCTTTCCCCATGACATCAGAGGGGGGCGGGGTCACCAGGTGCCCTCCGTTATAAAAGACCTATCAGACGGAGCGAAGCCTCACACAGCGGGAGCCTCCCATTGTGAGGAGCGGCCCGACAGAAGAACAGATGCCGACGCCATGGAAGAAGATGCTGGACGAGAAGGACGAGAAGACCAGCGCAAGAAGAAGCAGATCGGAGGAAGAAGAAAATGGAAGAAGATGGAAGAAGATGACGGAAGGAGAAGATGAAGAAACCGAAGGATGAAGAAAGAAGAAAGAAGATTTTAATAAAGGAATTGTCAAAGACCGTCTCCTGTAATTTTTACAATTTTTGACACTTTTTTGGGGGTCCCCTTGTTAAAGGGGGCTTCCAGAGTCCGATAAGCCCCCCGCCCGCAGACCCCCACAACCAATGGCCAGGGTTGTGGGGAAGAGGCCATTGTCCTCATCAACATGGGGACAAGGTGCTTTGGGGGTCTTAGACCCCCAAAGCATCCTCCCAATGTTGAGGGCATGTGGCCTGGTACGGTTCAGGCGGGAGGGGGGGCGCTCTCGTCCCCCCCTTTTCCTGCGGCCTGCCAGGTTGCGTGCTCGGATAAGGGTCTGGTATGGATTTTGAGGGGGACCCAACGCCATTTTTTTTGGCTGGGATTCCCCTTAAAATCCATCCCAGACCTCAAGGGTCTGGGATGGATTTTGAGGGGGACCCTACGCCATTTTTTTTTCTTTGGCTGGGGTCCCCCTTAATATCCATCCCAGACCTGAAGGGCCTGGTTATTGAATTTGGGGGGACCCCCAAGCTTTTTTTTTTTATTTTTTTTTTTTTTATCAATGACTTTTTTTTTATGAATGACTTTCAATGAATGACTGTTCTCTGTATTACGGGAGCCGACAATACACATTAGCCGCGAGTGATTTTAAATAGCTTTCTTTTCTGCAAAAATGACACTTTTTGCAGAGACAGTTCTAAGCACAGGAAACATGTGCCCCTTTACATGCATACTATAGACACCCCCCAGGTACAAAATTTAAAGGAATATTACACTTTTATTGTTTCAATTTAAGCATTATTAAAATCACTGCTCCTGAAAAAACGGCCGATTTTAAAACATTTTTTTGCATTGATACATGTCCCCTGGGGCAGGACCCAGGTCCCCAAACACTTTTTATGACAATAACATGCATATTAGCCTTTAAAATTAGCACTTTTGATTTCGAACGTTCGCATCCATTATAACTAATAGGGTTTGAAAGCTCGCACGGACTTTAGGTCCGTTCGCGGGTTCTGGTGCGAGCCGATTGGGGGGGTGTTCGGCTCATCCCTATTCTCAACCATTTAGTATATGTATTTTGCTAAAATTTGTAATAGCGCAACCTTTTCCTTTATAAATTGCTATTTTTGTTTATCACATGCGGTTTGCTGCTTATATATTATTTTTTGGTCCAGCGCAGTTTTTTTGTGTTTACGTTCATTTCAAAAGTCTGGCGGATTAGCACACAGCCGAGTCCGGCGGACAATTTTTAAACAAGACTTCTTTCTAAGTCCGCCGGACTTTTGGGAAGAAAAAGTCCGCCAGAGCCTACACACGGGTGAATTGTCTAGCGGACTCTGGTCCGCCGGACCAAGTGCACCGCATAGTCCAATCGTGTGTACATGGCATTAAAGACAAAACGGTGTGAGGATTTAATATTTTCATATTGTTATATAGCTATGTTGAAAAAAATATATATTTATAACTATCTAGATCAATATTCTGTTGTGTGTTTTTGAATAATGTATTTATGTATAATAATATACATATATATATATATATATATATTTTCAATGCTAAAATAAGGTCAATCAACATTTTCAAAGCTCCTACAAAAAAAAATGTCCTCAGCTAGAGAATAGACCAAGAATTCTTCATCAACAATTATTTGGTGGGAAATCTGTATGCAGCTTTCAGGTAAAAATATATGTATTGCAGATTTGCCAGCCCACCAGGGGCTGTTTCAGGGCTTGCACCTATAAGCACCACTCTGGTAAGGGAGCCTGAGCTCACTGGGACCAGCTGACATTTTGATAGCTTGTTCTTGGTCTGTGTTGCAAGACTGCTGACAGTGCTACAATATATAAAAGTCTACCCGTTTGTTTACATTTATAAAGGAGCATTTACAGCGGATCCTATATAAAAAAAAAGTCTACTTTGTAGAGTTTGCTTAGACATACAGTCATTTGTACTAACATTAGTGTTACAAATGTATTTTTAACTTGTTATTTGTGTGCAGAGGTTTAAATTGATCTGCATATAATGTATTAATATTTGTGCCTCCTGGGCTGTTCCCAACTCAGCTCTCTCAAATTCCTCCAGGCAAACATCTGGAGGGACAGTAAATATTAGGCAAAGAAAGCTTTTCAGAGATAAATAAAGTAATCTCCAACCAAAAGGGCTTGATAAATAAAGAGGTCCAAATCATATGGATTAAAACTCCCATTTGTGCATTACACCTATAACAAAGAGTGATGTCTGTCTTGCCCATGGGAATCAATCTATGAGGGCTAGCACATATCCTTTGTAAGTATTTGAATTAAATCATTTTATCCTTAGATCAAATCACTGAAGCTAATTGAGAGCTAAGGGTGTTGTCCCAGAATTCATTATCTAAATTTGGAATACTTTGCTGCCATTTGGCTTCAACCCTTACTAAGCATGAGATTTTAGGGTGGAAAAGAAAAAAGTATTAGTGGGCTACTAATTTAGATTGATTGTTCTGAAGTAATAGGTGCACTAGGTGTTAGACCTGTAAATGTAAATCAAACTGGCTATCATGAAAAAAAATGACAAAGATACTGAATATCATAAGACATTCAATATCAAGAAGGATATAGATTTCCTGTTTAGCTGGTTATGCCACACCAGGGCATTGGAAGATGTAGCTAAAGAGGGGTTCACAATTCTGTTTTGACAAACATGGAAGATTTTTAGCTGCAACAAAGAAGACTGTTCTGTTACCAGAGGTATCTGTCTATATAAAAATAATCAGAGCCTCATGGGATTGCATAAGGGCTGGCTCAGAAGCCACTGCTGCATTTTTTAATTTGGAGAAAAAATGCCAATGTACACTCACCGCCCACTTTATTAGGCACACCTGTTCAATTTCTTGGTAACACAAATTGCTAATCAGCCAATTACAGGTCAGTAACTTAATACATTTAGGCATCTAGACATGGTGAAGATGAAGGGGAGTAAGTGACTTTGAACGTGGCATGGTTGTTGGTGCCAGACGGACTGGTCTGACTATTTCATAAACTGCTGATCTACTGGGATTTTCATGCACAACCATCTCTAGGGTTTACAGATAATGGTTGGAAAAAGACAAAATATCCAGTAAGCAGCAGTTGTGTGTACAAAAATGTTGTTATGATGTCAGAGAAGAATGGGCAGACTGGTTTGAGATGATAGAAAGGCAACAGTAACTCGAATATCCCCTCATGACAACCAAGGTATGCATTGTTTAAACGCCACGGCCTACCTGAGCATTGTTGCTGGCAATGTCCATCCCTTTTTGACTACAGTGTACTTATCTTCTTATCCAGCAGGATAATGCCCCATGACACAAAGCTCAAAGCATCTCAAACTGGTTTCTTGAACATGACAATGAGTTCACTGTACTACAATGGCCTTCACAGTCATCAAATCTCAATCAAATAGAGCACCTTTGGGATGTGAAATGGTGGAACGGGAAATTAGCATCATGGATGTGCAGCCGACAAATCTGCAGCAACTGCGTGATGCTATCCTGTCAATATGGACCAAAATCTCTGAGGAATATTTCCAAGAATCTAGGCCATGATGTATTAAGACAGTTCTGAAGGCAAAAGAGGGTCCCAGTACTAGCAAGGCCTATCTAATAAAGTGGCAAGTGAGTGTATATATGTCAGATAAGAGGCCAAATAACAGGTCTGGAATGTGGAATAGCTAAACCGTCATTTTGTGTGGGAGGCGAGAAGGTTTGAAGAGAGGTTCTGGAAGGGGGGGGGGGGTTGAGCAGGGCCCCAGAAATGTATTAGTACATGAAGAAAACATTGCAAGAAAGTCATTTTAGATATGTTGATCTTTCCTATAAGATTTGCAGGTAATTTGGGCCATGGGAATGTACAGTCTCAGAGTCTTGTTGTCAGGGAAAGATTATTCCTAACATACTTTCAAAAGGTAGCAAATTTCACTCACTATCTCTGTACCATGAAAAATCCCTCAATAAAATGTAATAAATGATCAAAGAAAAAAAGTAGCACATTTTGATGGGCATATATCTGAAATTAAACAGGATTGCAAACATATATAGCCATTCAATAAAATCAAATGCCTTAAGGACATATAAGGCATTTACAACTCCAGTACTCCAATATGAGCTGCAGGAGTTTGCAAATTAGTATTTAAATTGTCAGTAATAATAGAGGAAGATATACCTGGTATGAACCTGGTTTGGTTCAAGTTGATGATGGAAATAATAACCACATTGAGAGGGCTAGAATGATTGCTAAATTTGTAACATCTACTTAAAATGTCAATATAGGGTGATGGGATTCACAATACCTGGGGTCTTTATTCAGCTGTAGGATCAGAACTCTTAAGACTTCTCTTAATATCAGAGGCTAACTGCCTATGTGAAAAGCATGTTTTTGCATAGACAAAAGACATGGAACTAATAACTCCAGTACACTACTCAGCATTATAACCAGATCTAGACTTGGAGTTTTGTGGGGAGCAATGGTCCCTAAAGCCAATTCCCATTCTTCCCTAGTTATGGGAGCATCTAGGAAGAAATCTGTCATTGGGATCAGCTAGGTGAGTCAATCTATTGAAAATAGAGGTCCAAATTGTCACTGGTGTAAGTGATACAGGTTTAAGTGATACAGTGCAGTGTAGAATGAGAAGTCACGCCTGATATCCTGATATTTGCTGGATGGTCTTGTAAAGTGCCCTGCCCCTGAGCGTCAAAGACACCAGTAATCGATATTGAGACATGATTAAACCTGAATACAGTATGTATGCCAGCCCTCTACTATTTTTATCTCAAAACTCACAAGGATGGTAACATTAATATGGCAACCGCTTTTGAGTTCTGGTTCAGTATTTGCAGCTGCAGGCTCTAAAGCAAAACTCACAAGGATGATAACATTAATATGGCAACCTCTTTTAAGTTCTGGTTCAGTATTTGCAGCTGCAGGCTCTAAAGTTTCTCCATTGTAATTGCTCTAACCTTTTAAACAGTAGTCATACTAGATTGTATTAACTTTGTTTTAGCATTAATAAGCCCTAATTATTTATTCTTAATGTTCACAGCAAAATCACTAAAGTCTTTGTTTTCTCAGCAGCCCAGTTCTCTCTGTTGCTTCTCCAGCAATGACTTAGCAGCCTTGCAAACTTCTAATATCCAATATAAACACTGAGCAGGCGCTCAAAAATGGGAGCAGGGCAAGGGAGAGCTTCCAAGAGATAATCATTTCAGTGCTTGTGTTGTGAAATTTAAGAATGAATTGTACCACAGTGCATGAACATACTGAGGTTATTGGTGATTTGTTCTAAATGAAAAAAAGGAGATATAAGCACTGCTATCTAAGTGTAGTATTTATTAAAACATTTTAAAATTAAAGAAAAAAAAATGTTTTTAAAAAGGCCTGGATTTCTTTCTAAATGCACAAAATATAACTGGATACTAGTATTTATAGGTAAAGTTGTTCCAGGGAATATCTGATTACCTCTTGGGGAATCAGGAAGGAATTTCTTTCCCCTCCTGGAGCAAATTGGATCATGCTTTATTGAGGTATTTTGCCTTCCACTGGATCCACTGTGGGTATAGGATTCTGTATATGGAGGTTTTCGATTTGTGTGTGTTTTGATATTTTCTTTTTAGTTCTTCTGTGGGTTCAACTAGAGGGACTGGTGTATTTTCTTCAACCAGATTAACTATGTAATTATGTAACTATGTAATTATGGACTTGTCCGTCTCCTGTAATTTTTACAATTTTTGACACTTTTTTGGGGGTCCCCTTGTTAAAGGGGGCTTCCAGAGTCCGATAAGCCCGATAAGCCCCCCGCCCGCAGACCCCCACAACCAATGGCCAGGGTTGTGGGGAAGAGGCCATTGTCCTCATCAACATGGGGACAAGGTGCTTTGGGGGTCTTAGACCCCCAAAGCATCCTCCCAATGTTGAGGGCATGTGGCCTGGTACGGTTCAGGCGGGAGGGGGGGCGCTTTCATCCCCCCCCTTTTCCTGCGGCCTGCCAGGTTGCGTGCTCGGATAAGGGTCTGGTATGGATTTTGAGGGGGACCCCACGCCATTTTTTTTGGCTGGGATTCCCCTTAAAATCCATCCCAGACCTCAAGGGTCTGGGATGGATTTTGAGGGGGACCCTACGCCATTTTTTTTTCTTTGGCTGGGGTCCCCCTTAATATCCATCCCAGACCTGAAGGGCCTGGTTATTGAATTTGGGGGGACCCCCAAGCTTTTTTTTTTTTTTTTTTTTTTTTTATCAATGACTTTTTTTTTATGAATGACTTTCAATGAATGACTGTTCTCTGTATTACGGGAGCCGACAATACACATTAGCCGCAAGTGATTTTAAATAGCTTTCTTTTCTGCAAAAATGACACTTTTTGCAGAGACAGTTCTAAGCACAGGAAACATGTGCCCCTTTACATGCATACTATAGACACCCCTCAGGTACAAAATTTAAAGGAATATTACACTTTTATTGTTTCAATTTAAGCATTATTAAAATCACTGCTCCTGAAAAAACGGCCGATTTTAAAACATTTTTTTGCATTGATACATGTCCCCTGGGGCAGGACCCAGGTCCCCAAACACTTTTTATGACAATAACATGCATATTAGCCTTTAAAATTAGCACTTTTGATTTCGAACGTTCGCATCCATTATAACTAATAGGGTTCGAAAGCTCGCACGGACTTTAGGTCCGTTCGCGGGTTCTGGTGCGAGCCGATTGGGGGGGTGTTCGGCTCATCCCTATTCTCAACCATTTAGTATATGTATTTTGCTAAAATTTGTAATAGCGCAACCTTTTCCTTTATAAATTGCTATTTTTGTTTATCACATGCGGTTTGCTGCTTATATATTATTTTTTGGTCCAGCGCAGTTTTTTTGTGTTTACGTTCATTTCAAAAGTCTGGCGGACTAGCACACAGCCGAGTCCGGCGGACAATTTTTAAACAAGACTTCTTTCTAAGTCCGCCGGACTTTTGGGAAGAAAAAGTCCGCCAGAGCCTACACACGGGCGAATTGTCTAGCGGACTCTGGTCCGCCGGACCAAGTGCACCGCATAGTCCAATCGTGTGTACATGGCATTAAAGACAAAACGGTGTGAGGATTTAATATTTTCATATTGTTATATAGCTATGTTGAAAAAAAATATATATTTATAACTATCTAGATCAATATTCTGTTGTGTGTTTTTGAATAATATATTTATGTATAATAATATACATATATATATATATATATATATTTTTTCAATGCTAAAATAAGGTCAATCAACATTTTCAAAGCTCCTACAAAAAAAAATGTCCTCAGCTAGAGAATAGACCAAGAATTCTTCATCAACAATTATTTGGTGGGAAATCTGTATGCAGCTTTCAGGTAAAAATATATGTATTGCAGATTTGCCAGCCCACCAGGGGCTGTTTCAGGGCTTGCACCTATAAGCACCACTCTGGTAAGGGAGCCTGAGCTCACTGGGACCAGCTGACATTTTGATAGCTTGTTCTTGGTCTGTGTTGCAAGACTGCTGACAGTGCTACAATATATAAAAGTCTACCCGTTTGTTTACATTTATAAAGGAGCATTTACAGCGGATCCTGTATAAAAAAAAAGTCTACTTTGTAGAGTTTGCTTAGACATACAGTCATTTGTACTAACATTAGTGTTACAAATGTATTTTTAACTTGTTATTTGTGTGCAGAGGTTTAAATTGATCTGCATATAATGTATTAATATTTGTGCCTCCTGGGCTGTTCCCAACTCAGCTCTCTCAAATTCCTCCAGGCAAACATCTGGAGGGACAGTAAATATTAGGCAAAGAAAGCTTTTCAGAGATAAATAAAGTAATCTCCAACCAAAAGGGCTTGATAAATAAAGAGGTCCAAATCATATGGATTAAAACTCCCACTTGTGTATTACACCTATAACAAAGAGTGATGTCTGTCTTGCCCATGGGAATCAATCTATGAGGGCTAGCACATATCCTTTGTAAGTATTTGAATTAAATCATTTTATCCTTAGATCAAATCACTGAAGCTAATTGAGAGCTAAGGGTGTTGTCCCAGAATTCATTATCTATTTGGAATACTTTGCTGCCATTTGGCTTCAACCCTTACTAAGCATGAGATTTTAGGGTGGAAAAGAAAAAAGTATTAGTGGGCTACTAATTTAGATTGATTGTTCTGAAGTAATAGGTGCACTAGGTGTTAGACCTGTAAATGTAAATCAAACTGGCTATCATGAAAAAAAATGACAAAGATACTGAATATCATAAGACATTCAATATCAAGAAGGATATAGATTTCCTGTTTAGCTGGTTATGCCACACCAGGGCATTGGAAGATGTAGCTAAAGAGGGGTTCACAATTCTGTTTTGACAAACATGGAAGATTTTTAGCTGCAACAAAGAAGACTGTTCTGTTACCAGAGGTATCTGTCTATATAAAAATAATCAGAGCCTCATGGGATTGCATAAGGGCTGGCTCAGAAGCCACTGCTGCATTTTTTAATTTGGAGAAAAAATGCCAATGTACACTCACCGCCCACTTTATTAGGTACACCTGTTCAATTTCTTGGTAACACAAATTGCTAATCAGCCAATTACAGGTCAGTAACTTAATACATTTAGGCATCTAGACATGGTGAAGATGAAGGGGAGTAAGTGACTTTGAACGTGGCATGGTTGTTGGTGCCAGACGGACTGGTCTGACTATTTCAAAAACTGCTGATCTACTGGGATTTTCATGCACAACCATCTCTAGGGTTTACAGATAATGGTTGGAAAAAGACAAAATATCCAGTAAGCAGCAGTTGTGTGTACAAAAATGTTGTTATGATGTCAGAGAAGAATGGGCAGACTGGTTTGAGATGATAGAAAGGCAACAGTAACTCGAATATCCCCTCATTACAACCAAGGTATGCATTGTTTAAACGCCACGGCCTACCTGAGCATTGTTGCTGGCAATGTCCATCCCTTTTTGACTACAGTGTACTTATCTTCTTATCCAGCAGGATAATGCCCCATGACACAAAGCTCAAAGCATCTCAAACTGGTTTCTTGAACATGACAATGAGTTCACTGTACTACAATGGCCTTCACAGTCATCAAATCTCAATCAAATAGAGCACCTTTGGGATGTGAAATGGTGGAACGGGAAATTAGCATCATGGATGTGCAGCCGACAAATCTGCAGCAACTGCGTGATGCTATCCTGTCAATATGGACCAAAATCTCTGAGGAATATTTCCAAGAATCTAGGCCATGAAGTATTAAGTCAGTTCTGAAGGCAAAAGAGGGTCCCAGTACTAGCAAGGCCTATCTAATAAAGTGGCAAGTGAGTGTATATATGCCAGATAAGAGGCCAAATAACAGGTCTGGAATGTGGAATAGCTAAACCGTCATTTTGTGTGGGAGGCGAGAAGGTTTGAAGAGAGGTTCTGGAAGGGGGGGGGTTGAGCAGGGCCCCAGAAATGTATTAGTACATGAAGAAAACATTGCAAGAAAGTCATTTTAGATATGTTGATCTTTCCTATAAGATTTGCAGGTAATTTGGGCCATGGGAATGTACAGTCTGAGAGTCTTGTTGTCAGGGAAAGATTATTCCTAACATACTTTCAAAAGGTAGCAAATTTCACTCACTATCTCTGTACCATGAAAAATCCCTCAATAAAATGTAATAAATGATCAAAGAAAAAAAGTAGCACATTTTGATGGGCATATATCTGAAATTAAACAGGATTGCAAACATATATAGCCATTCAATAAAATCAAATGCCTTATGGACATATAAGGCATTTACAACTCCAGTACTCCAATATGAGCTGCAGGAGTTTGCAAATTAGTATTTAAATTGTCAGTAATAATAGAGGAAGATATACCTGGTATGAACCTGGTTTGGTTCAAGTTGATGATGGAAATAATAACCACATTGAGAGGGCTAGAATGATTGCTAAATTTGTAACATCTACTTAAAATGTCAATATAGGGTGATGGGATTCACAATACCTGGGGTCTTTATTCAGCTGTAGGATCAGAACTCTTAAGACTTCTCTTAATATCAGAGGCTAACTGCCTATGTGAAAAGCATGTTTTTGCATAGACAAAAGACATGGAACTAATAACTCCAGTACACTACTCAGCATTATAACCAGATCTAGACTTGGAGTTTTGTGGGGAGCAATGGTCCCTAAAGCCAATTCCCATTCTTCCCTAGTTATGGGAGCATCTAGGAAGAAATCTGTCATTGGGATCAGCTAGGTGAGTCAATCTATTGAAAATAGAGGTCCAAATTGTCACTGGTGTAAGTGATACAGGTTTAAGTGATACAGTGCAGTGTAGAATGAGAAGTCACGCCTGATATCCTGATATTTGCTGGATGGTCTTGTAAAGTGCCCTGCCCCTGAGCGTCAAAGACACCAGTAATCGATATTGAGACATGATTAAACCTGAATACAGTATGTATGCCAGCCCTCTACTATTTTTATCTCAAAACTCACAAGGATGGTAACATTAATATGGCAACCGCTTTTGAGTTCTGGTTCAGTATTTGCAGCTGCAGGCTCTAAAGCAAAACTCACAAGGATGATAACATTAATATGGCAACCTCTTTTAAGTTCTGGTTCAGTATTTGCAGCTGCAGGCTCTAAAGTTTCTCCATTGTAATTGCTCTAACCTTTTAAACAGTAGTCATACTAGATTGTATTAACTTTGTTTTAGCATTAATAAGCCCTAATTATTTATTCTTAATGTTCACAGCAAAATCACTAAAGTCTTTGTTTTCTCAGCAGCCCAGTTCTCTCTGTTGCTTCTCCAGCAATGACTTAGCAGCCTTGCAAACTTCTAATATCCAATATAAACACTGAGCAGGCGCTCAAAAATGGGAGCAGGGCAAGGGAGAGCTTCCAAGAGATAATCATTTCAGTGCTTGTGTTGTGAAATTTAAGAATGAATTGTACCACAGTGCATGAACATACTGAGGTTATTGGTGATTTGTTCTAAATGAAAAAAAGGAGATATAAGCACTGCTATCTAAGTGTAGTATTTATTAAAACATTTTAAAATTAAAGAAAAAAATATGTTTTTAAAAAGGCCTGGATTTCTTTCTAAATGCACAAAATATAACTGGATACTAGTATTTATAGGTAAAGTTGTTCCAGGGAATATCTGATCACCTCTTGGGGAATCAGGAAGGAATTTCTTTCCCCTCCTGGAGCAAATTGGATCATGCTTTATTGAGGTATTTTGCCTTCCACTGGATCCACTGTGGGTATAGGATTCTGTATATGGAGGTTTTCGATTTGTGTGTGTTTTGATATTTTCTTTTTAGTTCTTCTGTGGGTTCAACTAGAGGGACTGGTGTATTTTCTTCAACCAGATTAACTATGTAATTATGTAACTATGTAATTATGGACTTGTCCAAATTATTGAAAACATATCAATAAGTCTCCAGCAGGTGGCAACCTTCCAGCTGGTCAATGGTGAGCAAGCCCCTCCAGGTAGATGTGATGTAGGGTGCTTTGAACCAGGTAGGTAACCAGGGGAATACCAGGAAGAGCCAACAGAAGCAAAATACTGTATGTGTAGATCACGTGGATGCCCATTGGAGGCAAAGTTTTAGTGCAGAGTTTTCCAATTGGTCTTCCTCACCAAAATTCTTTTAGTCTTGACATACTTTAATTACAAATTTTACACTGTTACACCATGACATTCAACCAATTAATCCAAATAGTTTTGTCACAGGATACATGTATTATTCTCCTGTTATGTATGACATTTTCTACATCAGCAGCAAGGAAGGAGGAATAATAAACCATGTTCAATGGGAATTCATACAATCCATTTATGTATTTTTATAATTATCTGGATATGATCAGTAAATCCCCAAGGCTTAAAATTCAGCATGTAAGCTATAGGATTTTTATCTTTCCATCACCAAGGATCTCCAATTTTCTAAGAAAAGAAAAGTCAATTAAAATGATTCTTTTTCCTGCATAATAAGACATTCTGTCTCCAAAATCAAGTTACCTCTGCAAAATTTCCATATAAAATCTATTATGAAATCTTTCCATTCATTCCATAGAGGATTATTCCTAGCTGAAAACAGAAGGTCTCATAATTGAAAGTTCTGACTATTGGTTTCTATTTTTTCCTGTTACTTTAAAAGGAAAAAGGGATACTAGAGTAATTGATAATATTGAAGTTTTCATAAGTTAACACAGTTTTTATAGGTTTGCTTCTGCATCCTACATTTCCATGTGATGTCAGAAGGTGTGACAAATCCAGTGGCATATGAAGTTGAATTTGTATCTGCAGTATGGAGTCATTGGGTTATATGTTACACCACATTTGAAGATGTCAAACTTACAGGAAAGCAGTTTAGCACCTAAACTGATTAAAGCTGGAGTCTATCCAGTTCAAAAATTGCATGTCACTACAATATTTTGAAGTTTTTCTAGTGAAATAAATACAGTACAATCTAATGTTATTTTTTTTAAATAAAAGCTGGTTGGTGTCTGCCCTGTTCTAAATGTGACCCTAGTACACATGCGTAATACTGTGCATGGAGTCATTACAGTATTTTGGTGATCTTGTTCTAAAAAATAAGTACACTCATATGTTTTTTGTGATTTTTTTTATTAAAAGCTGGATGATGTGTGTCTTACACAAAATGTGGCCTATTACAAGTGCTTAAACACTGAGCATGACAATATTTTTCTGTCTTTTATTCTGTAAAATAAATGCATTGAAAACTGGCTGGTGTCTATTTAAAATTCCTAGTACAAGTGTTTACATACTATGCAATACAATATTTTGCTCTTTTTTTTAGTTATATTTTCACAAAATATATAAATACATTATTACAAAATAGATGCAGCATTTTTGTTTTGAAAAGTGGTTGTTATCAATGTAAATTGCATACATACAATGCTGTGATTTGTGTACTTGAATTGTGAATCCAGATCTTTTGTTTACTATCCAGAACTGTCTCAGCTGCAGCTCTTCTCACAGAGGACTCTGAGAGAGGTGGGGGCCATAGACTCCTACTGCCATCAATCACATGGGAGAGAAGGGAGGGAGTGGGGAGCATGGCCAAGCTGCTCTGTGTGTGTCTATGAATGCACACAACCTGGCTCGGGAGTGTACCGACACAGGTGCCCCCTCAGAACATTGCATGCTTAGGGGTCACTTGTAAGGGGGAAAGAGTGGAGAGCGTTGGTGGGGAACTCCAGAAGAGGATATATACGGGAATGCACTGTGCAAAACCATTGCATGGAGTAGGTAAGCATGACATCTTTTTTTATATAAAAAAATAGCCTTTACAATCAAAATGTGAAGCCACTTCTATTTATAGCTTTCTATAATTTATATGTGTCCTGAGGATATGGGCTCACACTTGGTGTTTTTGTATTTGCTCAGGAGAAATGTGTCTTTCTCCACCAACTTGAGCAGTGGTTGTTTGCCACCCCTCTTCCAGTTCTCTCTACACTTTGCAGACATTCGTTTTGTGCTGAATTGGTCCATGTTGTTATTCACTGTGGTTCTTAATCTCCACAGATCAAATAAGGCTGGGGGAAATGCCAAATAGTACAGGGAAAATGAGTGATGAGATGGAGATCTGCACAAACACAGCAATCCCATCAGTCACCAGAACTAGAAGTGCTAATTTTTTAATTAAAAAATGGCTGGTGTCTCTCTTGCTCATGTGGTATAATATAGGTGCATACATACTTTTTTTTTTTTTTTAGTAAAATCTGGATGGTATCTGTCCTGTTTAAACCACTGCTATGTTAAAGTGCATAAATACTGAACATGTAGTTACTACATAATTTAGTTGGCTATTTTAAATGAAATAAATGCACACGTTGATTTTTTTAATAAAAGCTGGCTGGTGTCTCCAAAATACAGCCTAACACAAGTGTGTGAAGTGGTTGCAAACATTAATCTTAAAAAAAATAAACTTTCTATCACTCTTTAATGTATCGTAATCAGTGTTGGTCATCTTACTTTAAAAAAGTAATTAGTTAAGTTACAAATTACTTTTCCCAAAAAAGTAATTGAGTTAGTAACTCAGTTACTACATTGGAAAAGTAATTAGTTACTCAGCAAAGTAACTGTGACTTTATTTTTTAATATTTTTAGGGGCGGGTCTAGTATTACTGTAAGCAAGGGGCGCGTTCCCCCCTGCACGTCTATTTCCCCTCTGTACCCCCCTGCACGTCTGTTCCCCCCAACACATATATCTGTTTCCCCTCTGTACCCCACTACACATTTGTCCCCCCCCCCCACACACACATATATCTGTTCCCCCTCTGTACCCCACTACACGTCTGTCCCCCCCACACACATATATCTGTTCCCCTTCTGTACATCTGTCCCCCCCAAACTCACGGATCGGATCGTTGCTCGGATCAGAGTCACGGATCGGATAATTTTTCGGATCAGCAAATAATAATTGAATTTGCAAAAAACTTTGAAAATTCCACCACCATAAAGCCCCCACTGTAATATCCACAATGTCCCCCACTGTAATATCCACATCATCTCCCCAACTGTAATATTGTCAGAGTATGGCTGGGTACGACTGAGCATGGCTGGGTATCGCCGAGTATGGCTGGGTATTACCGTGTATTGCAGAGTATGGCAGAGTATTGGCAGGGTGTTGCAGAGTATTGGCAGGGTGTTGCAGAGTATTGGCAGGGTATTGCAGAGTATTAAATAAATAGACAGGGAGCTGCGCTGAATTATACTGCAAAAAACGTGAAGACTTATTGATAATACTGTGATATTATGCTAATGTGTATATAAATGGTCTATTGTTCGCAATATGCATCTACAATACTCAAATAATAATAACATTAAGTGCCATAAACAGAAATGAATGTGCAGAGATGTCACGTCCAAATAATCTCATATAGTACACTCAATAATGATAAACCCAAAAAGATTGAAAAGGGTACACCAAAAACTTATAATAAGTGACAAAGTCCACAGCCACAAATTTATAATAAGTGAAAAAGTCCACAGCCAATATTGTCCCAAAATGTGGAGATGTATTTGGGAAGGGACTCCAAAATCTTCTATCCCAAAAGCTTAACCAGTGACTTCACAGCATACTGAAGGATGAATGAACCGCCACCACAGAGACACGCTGCCTGCTTACCAGAGCTAGGTGGTCCCTTGTTACAGGGGACCCCTATGCGCAGATGGCCTTAACCCCAGCCAGGGATGCTGCTTGACTGGGTCCTGGATACTTCAGGGGATGGATGAACCTCTCTTGGACTGTTGCTGGCTACCAGGAAGTGAACCAACTCAGGGACACCTCAGGATCGGAATCAGTAAGGCACAGTGTGGATCGTACCGAAGGGAAAATAAAGCGCTCACATGGCGTAAAATCCTTATAACATTTATTAGATAAAATAGCAAGTGAACACTTACAGAATTTCAAGATAAAAACGGCAGTAAAAGCGAGCAGGACGGTCTCGCTCAGCAGCCCGTGGTTCCGGGACTACGATGTAATTGCGGTGACGTCAGGGCGTCGCTCCTCTTTCCTACGCGTTTCGTCACAGATAGGACATCGTCACGACATGGTGTTGCAGAGTATTGCCAGGGTATTGCAGAGTATTGGCAGGGTATTGCAGGGTGTTGCAGAGTATTGGCAGGGTGTTGCAGAGTATTTGCAGGGTATTGCAGAGTATTGGCAGGGTATTGCAGAGTATTGGCATGGTGTTGCAGAGTATTGGCATGGTGTTGCAGAGTATTGTTATGGTGTTGCAGAGTATTGGCAGTGTATTGCAGAGTATTGGCAGGGTATTGCAGAGTATTGGCAGGGTATTGCAGAGTATTGGCAGGGTATTGCAGAGTATTGCAGAGTATTGGCAGAGTACTGGCTGGGTATTGGCAGGGTATTGCAGAGTATTGGCAAGGTATTGCAGAGTATTGCAGAGTAATGGCAGGGTACTGGCTGGGTATTGCAGAGTATTGGCAGGGTATTGCAGGGTGATGCAGAGTATTGCAGGGTGTTGCAGAGTATTGCAGAGTGTTGGCAGGGTATTGGCTGGGTATTGCAGAGTGTTGGCAGGGTGTTGCAGAGTATTGGCAAGGTATTGCAGAGTATTGTCAGGGTATTGCAGGGTATTGGCTGGGTATTGCAGGGTATTGGCTGGGTATTGCAGAGTATTGGCAGTGTATGGAGGGATGGCTGCTGCCATCCGATCTCTCCCCTCCACTGTACAGATCTGTACACAGAGGGGAGAGAGGAACCGGCGTCATCTTGTTTGTTTACAAGTGATAGCTCCGTCATTTGACGGAGCAATCACATTGTAAACAGCTGACGGGTGCACCAAGCTAGGCCGGAGCTGCGGCCATCGGGTGCACCAAGATGGCCGTCACTCCGGAGCTAGGCCAAAGCCACGGGCTTTCCTAAGGCCGAGGCCGCGGACGGCTCTGCGGATCGCCGCGGGTAATTGCGGTAACACCGCCCCAGTAATGGGAATTGCGTTACCGCGAGGGGAAGAGTAATCAGTTAGATTACTCGTTAACCTCTAAAGTAACAGCTTTATGTAACGCCGTTTACTTTAACGGCATTAGTTCCATCACTGATCGTAATGTGCCTATACATATACTAAAGAGTTTACCTCTGAGATTTCTCTATTAGCTTGTCTCAGCCCTCAGAAAACCACGAGTCCTTTGGTATAGCTTAGGATCAGATACTTGGGAGATAGAGGCATGATGTCACCTGCTCACCTTAGGAGTTTCAATTTGTATGCAATCAGGCAGGCCCTTGCACTACATGGTTTTGGTAAATCTGAAGAGAAAAATCAGCAGAAAATCTGATAGTGTGTATGGGGATATGTCCACTCATGTTTGATCGTGCAGGACTATGAAATTCCCCTAAACGTGGCGTACAACCGAGGTTTGTCATCACTGCATTCCCAACACACGTAAGCCCACATAAATGAATGTATGGGCATCCCTGGGTCTACCAAGAAGGTGACATTTATTTGCCGCCTGGTATGGTACACCACAGGGGGTTTTTCGTTGTGTCAGGTGGTTTTAGTTTATCGCCTTAGGGTATACACACCACACCAGATTGGCATATTCTGGAGTGGTTTGTGGTGTGTTTTTTACAGCTAATTTTTCCTCATAAGAGGTTGTAGACGGCCCAGGGCTCAAACTGTCATTTGACCACTGGCTCTGTGTTAGTGACAGTGGGCATTCTACCATGCCCCTGGTCTGAGGAAAGAAGTTCCCCTCAGTCACTTTCAACCCATTATGGGTTTTTTAAGGTGGTTGGGGATCAGGCCCACGTAGGGGGTGCTCTTTTCTTGATTCCCCAGGTTAGCCATTTGTTTCCTTCCCCGCCACCTTATATACTCCCAGTATATTGTGATAGTGGGCCATTTGGCCACAACCACAATGGTGATATACAATGGTTCTATCTGGACCATCCATAGGGAGCACGGGCAATTCTACATCTTTGTTGCCACATGTCTCCTATATGTTGGATGGGCCCCAATCGGTGAGTGGCAGTGTTGTCCCTTTGGTTGCAATACTAGTCCACTTCACTGACTGTGATCTAACTCCCCTATTGGCTCCAGCATCAGCCTGTCTATGGTGGGAGAACAGCGTCGTCGTTGCTATGGCAGCGGCGCTGTTTTTCTCCCTTCCGTGTACCTAGTCTCACACTCAGGGGGACTAGTTCCAGTTTCCGGGTGGTGACCTAATTGCTGTGGCCATGTGGGATGAACGGAGGCGTCGTCACCTAGGTGATGACGCAGCGTCCGGCTCTCTAGCTAGTGGATGGCCGCGATGTCGTCGGTATGATGGCAACGCCGTCGCCATGGTGACGGCGCAGAAGCTCCGTCAGTTGTTGATGGAGTGGACGCCGTCGTCTTGGCCATGGAGACGCCGCACTGACGCCCTGTTTTGAGGATGGAGCTGATTGGTGTTCAATCCCCAGCTCCCCCCTCATTAGCCAATCATGCCGGGCGCTTCTCCATTGTTACACCTATTGCTGGTTAGGTGCCGCAGCTGTGGCTTGTCCGCAATTGCGTCACATTTTGGCGCCGTTTTTCCCACCTTTGGGGTATTTAAGGCAAACCCCAGGATCCCAGGGGATGTCTGCTCCATGCTTGCTTGCGGGTTTAGGGAATGATATCGCTGGTTCAATGGTGGATTGTTTCCGTGTGGGACCAGGATCGTTGGTGGGAGTGAGACCCCAGTTCATCACTCCTTTTTGGGAATTTTTGTAAGTGGTCTTTTCATCTTATATATGGTCATGTATACCTGTGCGCCTATATAGACGCACTTGTTTTTATTTCTATATATATGATTGACCCTCTACTAAACTAATTGTATTTATATATATAATTTTTTTTTAGGTCCCTTATACCCTTCCTGCCCAGATATTGGTTTCTATCTGGGGGGTTGTGAAATGCAGTTGGTGGAGCATTTTTATACATCCTTGTAGAGTTTTTTACTCTTGGGCCCCATTTTGCGGTGAAAGTGGCTATTACCCTGTTGAGTTGCTTTCTGCCCAGTGTGGGAAATGTCTATGTCCTGAATCAATAGATGGATATGTGAGTATTGCTATAGGGGCGTTTCATATACGCCTATTTATATACATTTATATGTTTAAATAAATATGTTTGTTTTTTGTATTGATTTCATATTTTGTGCTTTCAGAGAGTGGCTTCCCTGAGGAAGAATTTATATATGCACTATTCAAAATGCATTGGAATTTTTTCAACTACCTACCTTCTAGAGTCATGATATACCTTGTGCCTCTTTATTGATTTGTAGTTGGAAATTGCCACTCTCTTATGGTCTATCACATGTTAAAATTCTGCATTTATTGTATGGACTATCTGTATAAATTGTATAACTTACTCTTTTTTTTAGTTCTTTTTGTACCAATAAATAATTTACTTTGTATATACATGGAATTTCTCTTTATATTGCCTTTAAAATCCAACTATTGGAGGTAGTGAATTTGTATATATGTCAAGGGATGATGGCAATTACATGCCGTTCCACATGAGTCTAATTAACTTATAGTGTGTATGGGGCTTTACTCTGCTCTCGCCTTACTATACCTAGGCATAGAGCTATTTCCTCCTAACTCTAGAGTTGTCCTTATCCATATCTTTTTAGCAGCAAAGTTAGTTATCTTTAGGGTATGGCACTCACCCGCATCTCCTAGTCTGGTGGATACTGTTAAAACCTTGAACTATCAGTGCAAAATGGAAAGAAATATTTTCATTCCCAAAAAATTATCCTCAGAAAAGTTCTGTTCAACCTGGACTGTTTGGCTGCAAAACCCTAAGTGTACTATTACTGTTTAACTTATGATGATGACATTGTTCCAACAATTTACCTGGCGGCCTGTGTCGTTTCTTCAGAAGTCAGTGCCGTGACCGGCGGCTCCCGCACGCATGCGTGGGAGTGAAGTCATGCGGCTCCAGACAGTCACAGAGTCGGTGTTCGCAGCCCTGGAATGAAGATGGGCGAAGATGGATGCGGCCTGAATCAGGGATGGGGCGGGCTTCGTTTGCAGGTAAGTGTCACATAATGTGCTAGTATGCAATGCATACTAGCACATTATGCCTTTACTTTGCAGGTAAGAAAAAAGAAAGAAAAAAAAACATCAGGGTTTACTTCCTCTTTAACTCTTTGAAGACATGTGGGTGCAAGTCATCTAGTCCAGGTGCTTTAGTCACCTTTATTTTGTCTAAATGTTTCTGGACCATATTAATGCCATTGGGGTTCCATTTTTTGCCTTAGGTGTAGACAGGGGCACCATGGAAAAGGAAATGATGCCTTTGGAAACAGTGTCATCTTTTCTTCAGGACAAAGTCACGTTGTCTTTGCAAAGCACCAACCCACTGATACTCACCTTGCCAGCACCCCTACACTACTCCTTTTGTCGTAACCAGGAACAATACCCTTCTGGGTATGAGCTAGCATGTGTCTCATTTGACAATGTTGGGATCTAGCAGCCAATTACTATGCCTAGTAATGTCACATGACTGAGGCAGTGATGTAACCACACTGTCTAGGATCTGGCAAAAGCCAACATTGGAGATTTCAGTATCAGCTGCAATGAGGGAAGCAATGGTGGGATAGCACTGACAAAGTAAGTATCAATAGGCTGAAACACTGCCAAATTGCCCTGAATAGGCAGGGTAATGGTGTCTCCAAGTCTTCAGAGGAAATAAATTAAGAAATAAAATATTTGCATGCTTGGAATATATTTTTTATATGGAGGTTATTTTATGTAAGACCCTAGGGGAAACTGTAAAATCATCTTACAGAAACAATTCTAGGAGTTGTGCATTAAAATGTTTGCCTATTTTTCAATAGGGGTTATGCCTTTTGAAAAAAATTATGAATTTACTGTGTGTACATTCAGAATGAAAAGGATGCTTTTACATTTGTGCGTAATGCACTTGGCTAAACGTTATCTTCCATTACAGTTAGTTACACAACTTGTGAAAAAGTATTACGTGATACATAGAAATGTGTTTATTAACTTGGTGAAAATACAAGTGGTGGTGTTGATGTTGTCTATACTCTAGGCAGCATTGCACAAATAATGCTATAGCAATTAAATGAACCGCCGTACTGGTACGGCGATTCATGCAATAGAGCCACCCTGCCTCAGTATATCTGCGGCGGCTGGTCGGCAAGTGGTTAATAAACTGACCACACTATCTAGTTTTTTTTTTGTTTGCTGCTAAAAGCATTGTTTTTTGTTTGCCTTGTTTGCTCTCTCTGGGATGTAAGTGACAGCTGTCTCTAGTAACTGTTTCCCATTACAGGTCACGGATGGTGGGAAAAAATTAGGAAACTTCTTCTAATCAAGCACATTTTTGACATGCTTTGGGGGACAAGGTGCTTTGGGGGACTACCCCAAAGCACCCACCCAATGTTGAGGGCATGTGGCCTGGTACAGTTCAGGAGGGGGGGGGGCGCTCTCTCGTCTCCCCCTCTTTTCCTCTGGCCTGCCAGGTTGCGTGCTCAGATAAGGGTCTGGTATGTATTTTGAGGGGGACGCCTACGCATGGTTCCCCTTAATATCCATACCAGACTTGAAGGGCCTGGTATGGAATTTGAGGGGACCCTCACGCCATTTTCTTTTTTTAATTTTGATGCTGGGGCTGTATAATCCTGTTCTGTGATTCTGGGGCTGTATACTCTGATCTGTAATGCTGAGCTGTATACTCTGATTTCTGATTCTGGGGCTGTATATGCCTGTTCTGTGATGCTGGTGCTGTATACTCCTGTCCTGTGATTCTGGGGCTGTATATTCTGATTTGTAATGCTGAGCTGTATACTCTGATCTGTGATTCTGGGGCTGTATTCTCCTGTTCTGGGATGCTGGTGCTGTATACTCTGATCTGTGATGCTGTATACTACTGTTCTGTGATTCTGGGGCTGTATACTCCTGTTCTGTGGTTCTGGGGATGTATACTCCTGTTCTGTGATTCTGGGGTTGCAGACTCCTGTTCTGTGATTTCCGGGCTGTATACTCTGATCTGTGATGCTGGGGCTGTATACTCTAATCTGTGATGATGAGGCTGTATACTCTTTCCTGTGATTCTGTGGCTGTATACTCCTGTTCTGTGATGCTGGGGCCATATACTCTGTTCTGTGATGCTGGGGCCGTACACTCTGTCCTGTGATGCTGGGGCTGTATACTCTGTCCTGTGATGCTGGGGCTGTATACTCTGATCTGTGATGCTGGGGCTGTATGCTCTGATCTGTAAAACTGGGGCTGTATACTCTGTCCCCTGATGCTGGGGCTGTATACTCTGTCCTGTGATGCTGGGGCTGTATACTCTGTCCTGTGATGCTGGGGCTGTATACTCTGATCTGTGATGCTGGGGCTGTATGCTCTGATCTGTAAAACTGGGGTTGTATACTCTGTCCCGTGATGCTGGGGCTGTATACTCTGTCCTGTGATGCTGGGACTGTATACTCTGTCCTGTGATGCTGGGGCTGTATACTCCTGACACTCCTGACACTATGGGTGGAAGCTAGTGGAATACAGGGGGCCGAGTGGGTGGATTGTATAAGGGGTGGGGCTTATTATAAGTAGGAGGGTCAATAATGAAGGGCGGGGTCTGGCACCCCCATCCTAAAACTTCACCAGCTACCACTAATGTGTTACTATCGGTGGTGGGAGACACCCAAGGTGGTTGACGGTTTTATTTTCTCACTGCCTATAAGGCACTCTTATATTGCATGGACTCTTGGATTTGGGAGTTTTCTCTCTACCTTGGACATTCTTATTACTAAGATATGATTGTACTGCATTTCTTATTTGTCTATAATTGAATTGCAGCCCACAATTTACATGTCAATCATATGTACACACACACAGAGCAGGGCTGGGCAGCATTAATGACTCACTGAGCTGGGCCTAACCTAAGGTAGGGGCCTGGAGCTACAACTTCAATAGCCCCTATGTTAATCAGACCTTGAAGAAGATGGAGGCAATGGTAAAAAATCAGTTTCACTGGCTGGGGCTGAAGGCTAAGTTTAAAGGATACTATGATTCCTGCTCAACTTACTGGTAACCATAACCATCATATTTTGACTCATTAGAAACCCCTTGGTACCTTTACTCATAATCAAAGTAGCATTTAAGTACATTACAATGGATCCGGTTTGTCCCCTGGTCAAGTCGGCCTTAAGGAACCAATATATACTGGTAAATGAAGGTAAGCAACGGTCATGGGACTTTGTGTGAGGAATGTCACTTAAAGAGGAGGTCCCCCGTTTTTTTTTTTTTTTAAAGTCAGCAACTACAAACACTGTAGCTGCTGACTTTTAATAAGGACACATACCTGTCCAGCGAGCCCGCAATGTTGCCCGCAAAGTCTGGTATAATATCCATACCAGACTTGAAGGGCCTGGTATGGAATTTGAGGGGACCCTCACGCCATTTTCTTTTTTTAATTTTGATGCTGGGGCTGTATAATCCTGTTCTGTGATTCTGGGGCTGTATACTCTGATCTGTAATGCTGAGCTGTATACTCTGATTTCTGATTCTGGGGCTGTATACGCCTGTTCTGTGATGCTGGTGCTGTATACTCCTGTCCTGTGATTCTGGGGCTGTATATTCTGATTTGTAATGCTGAGCTGTATACTCTGATCTGTGATTCTGGGGCTGTATTCTCCTGTTCTGGGATGCTGGTGCTGTATACTCTGATCTGTGATGCTGTATACTACTGTTCTGTGATTCTGGGGCTGTATACTCCTGTTCTGTGGTTCTGGGGATGTATACTCCTGTTCTGTGATTCTGGGGTTGCAGACTCCTGTTCTGTGATTTTCGGGCTGTATACTCTGATCTGTGATGCTGGGGCTGTATACTCTAATCTGTGATGATGAGGCTGTATACTCTTTCCTGTGATTCTGTGGCTGTATACTCCTGTTCTGTGATGCTGGGGCCATATACTCTGTTCTGTGATGCTGGGGCCGTACACTCTGTCCTGTGATGCTGGGGCTGTATACTCTGTCCTGTGATGCTGGGGCTGTATACTCTGATCTGTGATGCTGGGGCTGTATGCTCTGATCTGTAAAACTGGGGCTGTATTCTCTGTCCCGTGATGCTGGGGCTGTATACTCTGTCCTGTGATGCTGGGGCTGTATACTCTGTCCTGTGATGCTGGGGCTGTATACTCTGATCTGTGATGCTGGGGCTGTATGCTCTGATCTGTAAAACTGGGGTTGTATACTCTGTCCCGTGATGCTGGGGCTGTATACTCTGTCCTGTGATGCTGGGACTGTATACTCTGTCCTGTGATGCTGGGGCTGTATACTCCTGACACTCCTGACACTATGGGTGGAAGCTAGTGGAATACAGGGGACCGAGTGGGTGGATTGTATAAGGGGTGGGGCTTATTATAAGTAGGAGGGTCAATAATGAAGGGCGGGTCTGGCACCCCCATCCTAAAACGTCACCAGCCACCACTAATGTGTTACTATCGGTGGTGGGAGACACCCAAGGTGGTTGACGGTTTTATTTTCTCACTGCCTATAAGGAACTCCTATATTGCATGGACTCTTGGATTTGGGAGTTTTCTCTCTACCTTGGACATTCTTATTACTAAGATATGATTGTACTGCATTTCTTATTTGTCTATAATTGAATTGCAGCCCACAATTTACATGTCAATCATATGTACACACACACAGAGCAGGGCTGGGCAGCATTAATGACTCACTGAGCTGGGCCTAACCTAAGGTAGGGGCCTGGAGCTACAACTTCAATAGCCCCTATGTTAATCAGACCTTGAAGAAGATGGAGGCAATGGTAAAAAATCAGTTTCACTGGCTGGGGCTGAAGGCTAAGTTTAAAGGATACTATGATTCCTGCTCAACTTACTGGTAACCATAACCATCATATTTTGACTCATTAGAAACCCCTTGGTACCTTTACTCATAATCAAAGTAGCATTTAAGTACATTACAATGGATCCGGTTTGTCCCCTGGTCAAGTCGGCCTTAAGGAACCAATATATACTGGTAAATGAAGGTAAGCAACGGTCATGGGACTTTGTGTGAGGAATGTCACTTAAAGAGGAGGTCCCCCTTTTTTTTTTTTTTTTTAAAGTCAGCAACTACAAACACTGTAGCTGCTGACTTTTAATAAGGACACATACCTGTCCAGCGAGCCCGCAATGTTGGCCCCCCCCCTGAGGCCGATCCATCCATCGGATCCGGTGCCGGCGCCGCCATCCTAACTAAGGGAAACAGGCAGTGGAGCCTTGCGGCTTCACTACCCATTTCCTACTGCACATGCGCAAGTCGCGTAGCGCTTTGTTAATGGCCCTGTTGTTTTCTGGGACACACACTTGCCGAAGAAGAGGAACTGCAGAAACAGCGCAGCGGAAGAGGAAGAGGCAGATTAGGAAGACTGCCTAGCAACAGGGGTTTTAGGAATATTAATGGAATTTTTTATTTTAAAGTGGCCCTCCGCTTTAAAGATAAATGATGTAAAAAATGCATACTATTGAAAATTGTATTTGGGAATCAAAGCTAACATGTTCGATAAATACATGATGCGATTTGATACTAATGTCATGACAAGCCAAAAAAAAAGGGGGGGGGGGATGTACCACATATAATAAATACAGTAAATTCATAATATACAGGTACATAATAATATTCATATGAACAACTAAATAAGGAATATAGGTTATAAAGATCAGGCTGTATTGACATTATAAAAATTAATACATGACTGATAAAAAATTCCATAATATAAAAAACTGACACAGTAGTAATTACATATTGATGCATAATAGATATAGGCTGTATAGATAAAACTGTCTTGCCATTTTTTTAATGGTTTAAACCAGGGATCCTCAAACTACGGCCCTCCAGCTGTTTCAGAACTACACATCCCATGAGGCATTGTAAAACTCTGACATTCACAGACATGACTAGGCATGATGGGAATTGTAGTTCCTGAACAACTGGAGGGCCGTAGTTTGAAGACCCCTGGTTTAAACATATATCATTGCATAATAATGAATGATAGATGTGAGAAGTATAGATCCAACTGTCTTGACAATGTAGAACTCTATGCATTTCGTGGCTCATGACCACTTGTCAGGAGTAAAAAGTCAAGGATATCTGTAAGTGTAAATAATTAACAAGATGTATAATGAAAAATATTTCCTAAGTTGAAAAAAAAAAAAGAAGAGGGGAAGGATCTATACAAAACATGGGATCTAATTGCATATTAACTCAAGCATAAAGCCAGCTTCTAGAGCAGGAGAAGGGGGCTTCAAATATAACCTCTGACCCAGGGCTGAGGCAGGGATAGCCCATACAGACCCTGGGAGCAGCCAAGGAGAGGGCCAGATGACGAAGGGTAGTCCACATGGAGTGAGAAAATGAGGGGCACATTTAACCCACACGAATCTAGAAAAAGCATACAAAGTACACTTGAGGCAAAAATATCTAAGTGAGTATATTAGTGTATAGAGGACAAGTGTGATGATGTATGTTAGGGATGGAGGTTTGTCACTGTGGTTTGTGTCAAGATCACTTCTTGTATTTCTCATGATATTTTGGGTGGAAGACACCCTGGTCCCCAGTGATCTGTCACACCACAAGCACAGTATAGATCAAACATCAATTTTTTTCCCTTTTACCAGTAGATTGCACCTCTATACCGTCCAGTTTGATAGTGATAATGTTTGTAATTATATCCAATATCTATCAGTAGGAAGCCCAGCTGGTGGGCGGGGGTTTACGGTCTCCTGTCTGTTCCTGGTGACAGGAGACCGTATGGCGATGCATGGCAGAACCTCCTCGCCCCACCCCTGTCTCGGGATGGGGGGGCGGAGGGTCCTCCCATGCATCAACGCCATGCATTACCTCCCCGCTTGTCACACAGCGTGGTGACTTAGGTGCGTGTCCATCTTGACGCCAGCAGGGGGACGGGCATGGATTAACTTCCAGCGCTTGCGCCGGATGTCGGATCGCATTTGCCTTTTCCCCATCAAGCGGCATCTGACATGATGCTGGCGGCGATTCGTCCAGGGATATTTATAGCCTAGGCAGGTCTGTGGTTTTCCCTGCTTTCTTCACCTGTGAGGCACTTCCCTTGAGCTTACCACCATGTTACAACACATTCAGTGTCCTCAACCCCTCTCTGCCAATCCCTCCACTGCCTTCCACTCACCCAACGAATACAATTAAAAGTACTAACAATAATTTACAAAGCCATCCATAACTCTGCCCCCAGCTACATCACTAACCTAGTCCCAAAATTCCAACCAAGCAGCTCTCTTCGGTCCTCCCAAGACCTCCTGCTCTCTAGCGCCCTTGTCACCTCCTCCCATGCTCGCCTCCAGGATTTCTCCAGAGTTTCTCCCATCCTTTGGAACTCTCTACCCCAATCTGTCTGACTGTCCCCTAATCTATCCATCTTTAGACAATTCCTGAAAACCCTTCTCTTTAAAGAAGCCTATCCTGCTTCTAACTAACAATGTTTTACTTCCTCAATCAGCTCATCCCCCACAGCTATTACCTTTTGTATCAATCGACCCTTCCTTTTTGGATTGTAAGCTCTAATGAGCAGGGACCTCTGATTCCTCTTGTATCAAATTGTAATGTAACTGTAATGTCTGCCTTTATTTTGTTAAGCGCTGTTAGTGCTATATAAAACCTGTATAGTAATAATATATACAGTATGTGCACTCGTATTATATGGTTGCCCTATATATATTATATATTAAGTGTATTTCAATTGATTGCACGTATTTTCATTTTCACATATATAGAAAGTTTTTTAAATGTAATCCCTTTCATTTGTACACTGTTTTATTCATTCTGAATTTTGAGTTTTTTCATGTGTACCATTGTGTTCCATATTCAGCCAATTTAGGATTGCCAGGCCATGTGAAGGTTTTGGGATTCCTGGCTTCTGATTGGTTCTTCCTAGGGACTTTTGGCTATCAATGAACATGCACATCTGTGGGTAATTTAGTGATAAGTAAGCACATTCGTGTAAAATGTGTCCACTGAGCACCTTTTTGCCTCTTGCACTCTGCCTGAATTTAACGACACAAATAACATTTGTACACATTTTAGGGCGTGTTTAGGGTAAATTACTACAATGGAGTTGACAAAATACATTGTTAAGTGACTAGGCTGGGTGTATATGGGCCCAGGATAGCATGCTGGGGAGGTTAGTGAAGGAAAATATGCACGAAGGAAAAAAAAGGAACTTTAAAAACTTCCAGCATGCATGAGGACAAAGAGGACATTCACAGCATATTACAATCTTGGTAATTAGGGAATGATGAAATAAATACAATAGATTAGCAAACATTAAATACATAGAATGTGATGTTGAAGGATAAAACTTACTGTAGCGGATCTTCAAGTCCGCTGGGAAATCCTTGAAGCGGAGGAAGTGCTAACTTATCCACGGCCACCTTTTACCCCAGAATGAACAACTTTATTTTAGCCACAGCTGGCTTTTATGCTTCCCTATGCAAGGGGTTTCTTAACTCATTTTCCAGGGCATTCCCCTAACAATAAAACCTTGCCCTACACATGACTAGGAGTGTAATTACATATCGTAGCAGATAATAGGTGGATTCATTAATACACTGAACAATAGGTGAATGGAAAGCTGCCTCAGACCCTACTTAACCCAATTTACTTATTCAGACATCAGTAGACACTCCGTCTCCACCTCTCCTGGAATGTCCCGTCTAGGAGCCGGAGATCCTGGCCATCAACTTCACAGTATATTGGGGACTAGACTTTATATTTCGCTACACTGCTCCCCCTTACCCACAAGCCGGCATACACAGTCTGATCCTTAACGTATCAGCTTGGGGATGTCCGGGGAGTACTCAAGGATCACTTTTCCAGTTCAGTTTGCTGTGATAATCCATCAGCATTGCCGTTCTGTTTCCCGGGGGCGGTAGTGGATAGTAAAGTCATACGTTGTAACGCCAGACTCC
Source organism: Lithobates sylvaticus (assembly GCA_028564925.1). NCBI lineage: Eukaryota > Metazoa > Chordata > Amphibia > Anura > Ranidae > Lithobates > Lithobates sylvaticus. Next base: position 100,923,116 of record CM053036.1, read on the forward strand.
AGCGCAACAACCGGGCATTGTTTCCTGCCATTCGATTTAGCCATACCAACGGGTTGTGGTCTGTGAGTAGGGTGCACTGCTGTCCGTAGTGTGGGCCTGGGACTGGGAGGTAACGGGGTAGATCTCGTTGGGGACCGGGGCTGGTACAAAAGCAGAAGTCAACTGGCCCAGATCCTTCCCTAGCAGGACATCAGCGGGAAGTTCCTGGATCAACCCCACCTTAATTAATCCTGAGCCGGCACCCCAGTTCAGGTGTACTCTTGCCGTGGGTAGCCTGTGTACTGCTCCCCCTGCAACCTGCACGACTACGGAACTCCCGGTGTGGTTGGTCTTTGGAACCAGGTGACGTTTGACCAGTGTGAGGGTGGCGCCGGAATCTCGTACACACCTTGAGCAGTCTTCCTGTTCAGCTGTACTGACTGGCGATGGTGTTGCCTGTTGTCGGTAGCAGCCTGTACAGGGTCAGCCTCGTGTAGGATACTCCAGTGTTCCTCCAATTCTTCAGTTCTGCGGTTGTCTGGGGCTGCTTCCGTGTGATAGCAATGAGCGGCCGCCCGTGCTGTAGGGGGTGGCCCTGGTCGAATCCATGCAGCTTGGTCCTGGTTCTGAGTGCAGTCTCTCTGATAGTGCCCTAATCGCTTGCACGAATGGCACTGCACTCCCTTGCGCCTGAGGTATCGATTTGCAGGGGGGCTAGGGATTAGCTCAGGTCGTTGTGTAGCTGGTGGCCCTGGGTTATTGTTCAGAGGTCTGGTGTTTGGTCGGAAGCTAGTCTGTGTTGGCCTGTGGGCATCTTGATATTCATCAGCTTGCCTGGCCGCTTCCGAGAGAGTGGTAGGTTTGCGGTCCCTTACCCACTCCTGTACCTCGGGCTTTAGTCCATTAAAGAATTGCTCCAGTAAAATCAGCTGGGTGATTGCATCGGCTGTGGTTGCCTGACTGGCTTGTAGCCAAGCTAGGGCTGCCCTCTGCATTCGGCAAGCCCATTCGGTGTGGGAGTCCTTCTCCTGTTTCTTTGTTTTCCTGAAGCGTCTCCGGTATGCTTCTGGGGTGATGGCATATCTTGGCAAAATAACTTCTTTTACCCGGCTATAGCTTGCGATTTCCTCCTCTGGCACTGCTCTGTAGGCTTCTGCTGCACGGCCTGACAGCTTACCTGCTAAGATCCGTACCCAGTCTGTCTGGGGTACTTGGTACAGCTTGCATTGCCGTTCAAAATCTTGCAGGAAACTATCGATCTCTTCCTCTGCTTCCACAAACTTTTTAAAGGCATCATGTGGTACTTTTAGTCTTGTCTCTGGTGCTGGTGTACTCGTTAGCCGTCTTTCAGAGGTACGCTGTTGCGCCAGCCGGAGTTTGTTCTCCCGCTCTTCTCTCGCCGTGATAAAGGCATCTACTTGGGCTAACGTTGCCTGTACCAGCTCTGTTGAGGGGTTTTCTCCATAAAACGCTAGCCTGCGTTTCACTTCTTGGTCAAACTCGGTCTCCGTGGTTTCTGTAGCCATACTGCGTGCCCGATCCCCCTCGGTCAGTTCTGCAATCAGCACGGCTTTGGTTTTATTGCTGGCTGTCTTCCCTCTTGCTTCCAGCAAATCCTTTAACGTTGCTCATTTTAATCCAGCATAGTTTGTCTCCTTTCACACTTCCATTCGTGTAACCGAATATACATGAACGCTGCTTCCTCTTGCTGCAAGGCTTTAGTCCCACTGCTGCCACCACTGTAGCGGATCCTCAAGTCTGCTGGGAAATCCTTGAAGCGGAGGAAATGCTAACTTATCCACGGCCACCTTTTACCCCCCCCAGTAACTGGACGACACACAGTTCGGGGAGTCAATGAACAACTTTATTTTAGCCACAGCTGGCTTTTATGCTTCCCCATGCAAGGGGTTTCTTAACTCATTTTCCAGGGGCATCCCCCTAACAATAAAACCTTGCTCTACACATGACTAGGAGTGTAATTACATCTCGTAGCAGATAATAGGTGGATTCATTAACACACTGAACAATAGGTGAATGGAAAGCTGCCTCAGACCCTACTTAACCCAATTTACTTATTCAGACATCAGTAGACACTCCATCTCCACCTCTCCTGGAATGTCCCTTCTAGGAGCCGGAGATCCTGGCCATCAACTTCACAGTATATTGGGGACTAGACTTTATATTTTGCTACGCTTACCTTAACCACTTGACCACTGGGCACTTACCCCCTTCCTAACCAGACCAATTTTCAGCTTTCGGTGCTCTCACATTTTGAATGATAATGACAATTAGTCATGCAACACTGTACCTATATGACATTTTTGTCCTTTTTTCACAAAAATAGAGCTTTCTTTTGGCGGTATTTAATCACTGCTGGGTTTTTTATATTTTGCGCTATAAAAGAAAAAAGACCCAAAATTCTGTAAAAAAAAAATAATTTTTCTTAGTTTCTGTTATAAAATTTAGCAAATTAGTTTTTTTTCTTCATATATTGTGGCCAAAATTTATACCACTACATATCTTTGGTAAAAATAACCCAAACAGTGTATATTATTTGGTCTTTGTGAACGTTATAGAGTCCACAAGCTATGGTGCCAATCTCTGAAAATTGATCACACCTGAAGTAGTGACGGCCTATCTCATTTCTTGAGACCTTAACAAGCCAGGAAAGTACAGATACCCCCCAAATTAACCATTGTTGGAAAGTAGACATTCCAAGGTATTTAGTAAGAGGCATGGTGAGTTTTTTGAAGTTGTAATTTTTTTCCACAATTCTTTGCAAAATCAAGATTTTCTTTTTTTAACAAAATTGTTATATTAGCAGATTACTTCTCACACACAGCATATGCATAGCACAGATTACACCCCAAAACACATTCTGCTACTCCTCCGGAGTATGGCGACACCACATGTGTGAGACCTTTACACAGAGTGGCCACATACAGAGGCCCAACATGCAGGGAGCGACATCAGGCGTTCTTAGAGCATAAATTGCACATATCATTTCTTGACTACCTCTTACACTTTTGAAGGCCCTGGAGAACCAGGACAATAAAAACGCCCCAAAAATTACCCCATTTTGGAAAGAAAACAACCCAATATATAATCTATGAGGCATATCGAGTCTTTTGAACATGTCATTTTTTTCTACAAGTTTTTTGAAAATGTGTAAAGAAAATTTTTTTTTTTTATACAACGTTGTCAATTTACACAATATTTCTAACACATAGCATGTACATACAAAAAATTACACCCCAAAATAGATTCTCCTACTCCTCCTGAGTATGGCGATACCACATGTGTGAAAACTTTTTCACAGCGTGGCCAGATACAGAGGGCACAACATGCAGGGAGCACCGTCAGGTGTTCTAGGGACATAAGTTTCAAATCTAATTTGACTACCTATTACACCTTTGTAGTGGCATGCATGTGGCACGAATAAAAAACTGATGTGGCATGGATGAGCATGAATGGGGATGGATGAGCCGTGGATGGGGATGGCTGAGCATTTATGAGTATGGCCGGGTACGGCTGAGTATGGATGGGTATGGCGGAGTATGGATGGGTACGGCTGAGTATGGCTGGGTATAGATGGAATGGCTGAGTATGGCTGGGTATGGCTGAGTACGGCTGGGTATGGCTGAGTACAGCTGGGTATGGGTGAGTACGGCTGGGTACGGCTGGGTATGGCTGAGTATGGATGGGTATGGCTAATTATGGATGGGGATGGATTGGATGGCTGAGCATGGATGGATGGATGAGTATGCTGAGTATGGATGAGGATGGATGGATATGCTGAGTATGGATGGGTATGCTGAGCATGGATGAGTATGCTGAGTATGGATGAGTATGCTGAGTGTGGATGGGTGAGCATGGATGGATGGATGAGTATGCAGAGTATAGATGGATGAGTATGCAGAGTATGGATGGATGGGTATGTAGAGTATGGATGGATGGGTATGTATAGTATGGATGGGTATGCATGGCTGAGAATGGAGGGATTTGTTACATATTAGCACATATCACATACCAGCACATCCAGCCCACAACGCTGCTGCCACCGATCTCTCCCCTCTCCACTCACACTGGATGGAGAGGGGAGGGAGGAACCGGAAATCACGCTGGTTTGTTTACATGTGATCGCTCCGTCATTTGACGGAGCGATCACGTGGTAAACGGCCACGATCCATGATCCGTGATACCTCTGGACCTGGCGGTCACGGATGTTCTCAGGTGCACGCCCATGGGGGCGTGCAAGAGCGGGATTCTGCGAGGACGTCACTGTACGCCCTCCCAGAGTTAAGCAACCACCCTGTAGCTGTCATTCGGCTATGGGCCGGTTGCTAAGTGGTTAATATAGTCCTTCTGCAGAACCTGAATGATGGCAAGACAGGTCTCTGGAATAATGATCCCCAGAGCCTGGGGGGAGATGCCTGTCGAGAACTTGATGTCCTGCAGACTTCTCCCTATCGCCAAGTACCGCAACGTGGCAATGAGCCTCTGCTTGGAAGTGATGGCTTGCCGCATGCAGGTGTCCTGCTTCTTAATATAAGGGGACAGCAAAGCCAACAGATGGTGAAAAATGGGGTCCGTCATCCGGACATAATTCCTGAAATCATCAGGATTATTCTCCTGGATCTCCCGCAACAAAGGCATGTGAGAGAATTGGTCACGCTGGAGCAACCAATTCTTCTTCCATGAACTCCCCCTCGCCCTTTTCATGGACTGGACTTGGGTCAAAGTAAGAACCCCAACACCAAGCCCATGCACAGCACGAACTCTACGATGAGTACGTACCCGCAACATGGCTTCAAAACGGTCGGCTGGTCAGAACAAACTAACAGAATGCACTGACAATCAGAAAGGCCTGAGAAGAGTGAGCTGAAAATCAGAAATTAACTGACAACACACACTGAAAAACAGATACAAACCCACAAGCACAAACTGAAGAGCAGTAACAAACTTAAAAGCACAAGGCTGAAAAGCGTGAATCGTCTCTCACCAAACTTCTACTAACACAAGATAAACACGAGATTAGCGGAAGAAGCCCAAAGGGTGTCACACTTGGTATTGAACTTCCTTTGTATAGTGCCGTTGCACGTGTTGTACGTCACTGCGTTCTTGGCGATCGGAATTTCCGACAACATTTGTGCGACCGCGTGTGTGCAGAACAAGTTTGAGCCAACATCCGTCGAAAAAAATCCACTGTTTTGTTGTCGGAATGCCTGATCGTCTGTACATGGCATTAGAGTTGCTGACGACAGTCAGAACACAAAGGCACAGCTGGAAGGATTGCTGCACTAACATCACTTGTGTTAGTACAGCAATCTCCCAGTTTTTGTTTTTGTTCAGCCCGCTGGGGGCTATAGTGTCCACCAGGCTTTAGGGAGACTGTATTTTACAGTGACTTCCTGTACCCTCTGAGCAAATCCTATATCACAGTATAAATATATACAGTATATATATGCAAGCTATTTGGGTTTAGACACAGACACACAGACACATTTCTGATCCTGATGTCTTTCTTCTTTCTGCACTGTAAGTGGAGTATCATCACAGATGGCCTTGTGTAGGCACATGGTGAGCCTTCGGACTCACACTTTTAGTGCAAGGGATTCTTGCATACATAGTCATATAAATGAAGGGATGGTAGGGTTTATAATGCCACTGACCATCATTGATTGGGACATCGTTTTGAGGGTAGTTGAAGTTGGTATTATCCATGACATCTAATCATTGCACAATGTGTTTTTTCATCCTCCAGTGAATTTTCCTCCGCCAAGTGCAGAAGACTTGCACTTGGCATTAGTGGGTACCTTTTAAAGGTTAGGCACATTTAATTTATTTTTAAACCACTTCAGTACAAGTTAGTGCACCCAATAATGCTGGATGGCTCTGTACCTTGTGATCACAAATGCAAAAAGTGTAGTGTTCTGCAACCCCTCACAGAATCTAAATGGATACATACACTGTTCAGCTGACAATTTTTCACCCAGCTCCTTTCATTTTTCAGAGGGATGTCAGGCAGGAGGATACCAACAGGGCCATCCACAAAGTGAATTTTGGCTGGTTCATCAGGAATTGGACAAAATTTGATGATTGTATGGCCAGCTCAAAATGTGATTGTGACCCACCCTGATTTTTCCATTAATTCCAATTTTTTAACAGTACATTCCTCACAGTACAGCATACTCGCTAGTGTACATACCAATGACAAATAAGCTTGGGGCTAAACTCACATTCTCCTAAACAATCAATATTATAACACTTAGCAAACACCATTCACATAAAAAGTACAATTATTTGAGAAAAACAAAGCTTTTGATGACAAACATTCTGTTAAGTGAACAATATTAGAACTATAAATATAAAAGTTATTTTCTGTATTTCCAAGACACCCATAATCTCAATCTCTTACTCTCTATTTAATTAGAATCCTAAATTTCAAAATGATGTGAACCTATTCCACGGGTAAGTGTTAGCTTAGTAAGCAGTTAAAAATACTTTGTAAAAAATACAGACCATATTTTTGTATTAGTTATTGAAGTACTTTAAAAATATAATCTAATTTTGTGGCAAACAATGGAGAAGAACAGTTAAAATGATCTGCCTCTATCCCCCCAGGCAGTAAAGCAAAATAAGAAAAAGTACAGAACTTCAATAATGTTTTCTCAATAATATACATATTTCAAGCTGTATGTTTTGTGCTTTTCTGGATAAGGAAGAGGGAATGTCAGGAAGTTTGTAGAACACTATTAAGTACTGCCTGTGATACTTTTTTATTTGCACTGACAGTTAGTGCAAATAAAAAAAAATGATGTACAGTACTCAGTAACAATACAGTGCTGTATTGTTTCAAGTACTCTAATGCAGCCACAAACACATTGTTTCCTATTATACTTTTCAGACTTGCTTTTTATTTTAATGTTAGATTTTCTTGAGTTTTGAGTTCTGTTTAGTACAGCAGCAAAAATCTACTGATCTTTAGATCACCAATGAATAGTGACAGCGGAAATCTGCTGAATACTACCAACTGATGTTGAAGGGTACAATCTTAAGGAAAGACGGTACTCCCGAATAACATACTACAGAGCTGCTTGGAACTTTTAGACTTGCAAGTGTAGCCAGATGAAGTAAAACTTCATACAAGCTTAATAGCTCTGGCAAGGCGGCTCCCACATAGAAGATTCCCTTGATGGGTACTCAATAGTAGCTCAAACCATGAAGATACAGAAAGGAACACCAGACCAAAATCAAATGAAAAAGTCCAAGATAATTGTAATTGTTGATAAAAAGTCATATAAAAAAAGCCAGAGTGTTTTGGGGGCAAAACCACTCCCCCTTCATCATGGCTCAATATAGGATAAAACTTGGATGGACATCCAATGACTTCACAAACCTATATTAGAATTAGTATTGAACTCTCCTGGCAGAGGAACAACCTTACAGCAGTTGCTAAGCAGTGATAAAGGATGCACAATTGCTACTCCGCAACTGCTGTCATGTTGTTCCTCCATAAGTAGAGTTCAATAGTAATTCTAATATAGATCCATGACATCACTGGGTTCCATCTACATTTTATCTTGTGTTGAGCTCTGATGAAGCGGTGGAGTGGTGTTGCCCCCAAAAAACACTGGCTGTTTTTATATGATTTTTTTTTATTATCGATTAAATTTATCTTGAAATCTTTTATCCAATTCTGGTATGGTGCACCTTTCTTTTTTATGGTTTGAAGAAAGAAGGGAAAGGGGAGATATGATTGAAATCTTTAAGGATAAGTTCACCTTTTGGAGCATGTTACATAGTTACATAGTTACATAGTTACGTAGTTGGTGAGGTTGAAAAAAGACACCAGTCCATCCAGTTCAACCTGTGGTGTGTGTGTATGCTTGTGTTTATGTCAGTAGTACATCGTATACCCCTGTATGGTGTGGCCATTAAGGTGCCCATCTAATAGTTTTTTTAAACTATCAACAGTCCCTGCTGATACAACTGCTTGTTGAAAATAATTCCACATCCTTACTGCTCTGAAAGTAAAGAACCCTCTACGCAGTTCTTCTCTTCCAATTTCAGTGAATGGCCGCATTTCTTTTTATATTCCCTTTCACTGAAAAGTTTTTTTTTCCTATGCTAGGGTCACCAGTACAAAATGTGTACATCGCTATCATATCCCCTCTCAAGCGTCTCCTCTCCAGAGAGAATAAGTTCAATGCTTGTAGACTTTCCCCATAGATGAGGTCCTCCAGTCCCTTTATTCACTTTGTTGTCCTTCTCTGGACTCTCTCCTTCTTGAGAATTAATGCTTAGAAGTGGGCATACTCAAGATGTGGCCAGACCAGAGTCTTGTAGAATGGGAAAATTACCATTCCTAGATTCCCCCCAGCGGTTCCCCCGAGTAACTTTTATTTGTATTTTTGCACCCAAATGCATTACTTTACATTTTTCAGCATTAAACCTCATCTTCAGCTGTTACATATTTCTCCCATATCCCAGGGTGTAACATGTAACCTGTAGTCCTCCATATACCACCCCCTAATCTTTCCCCTGTGACAGCAGGCAGGGGTTCTTTTCCTCACAATTTAAAAACAGCACAGCTGTGTGGGGCTCCACCTATACAACTGTGTGTCATTCATTCCCCAATTTCTCACATTTCACAACCCATTGTCTCTGCACTGGGGAGAGCAGTGGAGATCATAAGAAACACAGGAGACAATGGGTTGTAGAGAGGATCAGATTGCAGACACACACCGGGGAGGATCTAATGACAGACAGGGTGCAAAAAGTTCATGGTCATTAAAGCTTCCATACACAGCTTGAATTTCAGCAGATTGAAGCTTAAAATTTGAGCCCTGGGTCGTCCTGTCATCACCACCCGGCTCAACAAACTTTTATTGAAAAATTGAAGGAGCTGGGTGGCAAATGGTTTGAAAACCGACAGCATCCAATCAGTAGAGTTGAGCTGAACACCCCCCGGTTTGGTTCATACCAGAACTCCTGAACATGGAAAAGTTTGGACCCGAACTGTCTATGGGATCCAAACTTAAAAAATCAAGCCCCCATTTTGAAAAATTGTATGCAAGTTATTGGACATAAATAGGGTATGGGGACCCGGGTACTGCAGTTTGCTGAAGACGAAGTAGACTAAGGACATGGATTACTGGAACCATGTCCTGTGGTCTGATGGAGACTAAGATAAACGTATTTGGTTCAGATGGTGTCAAGCATGTGTGGTGGCAACCAGGTGAGGAGTACGAAGACAAGTGTGTCTTGCTTACAGTCAAGCATGGTAGGGGAGTGCTACCGGCACTGGGGAGCTACAGTTCATTGAGGAAACCATGAATGCCAACGTGTACTGTGATATACAGAAGCAGAGAATGAGCCCCTCCCTTTGGAGACTGGGCCGCACAGCAGTATTCCAACATAATAATGACCCCAAACACCTCCAAGATGACCACTGCCTTGCTAAAGAAGCTGAGGGTAGAGGTGATGGACTGTCCAAGCATGTCTTCAGACCTAAACCCTATAGAGCATCTGTGGGGCATCCTCAAACGAAAGGTGGAGGTGCGCAAGGTCTCTAACATCCACCAGCTCCATGATGTTGTCATGGAGGAGTGGAAGTCTTAAAGGGACAACCAAAATCCTGGTACTCACACAGTCATTGTCTTACCCTGTCAGTCAAGCAACAATGATACTCTTTCTGTGCATGCCTTTAAAGTGGAACTTAACTGTATTTGGACATTCAGTGGTTTAGACCTTAATGGCTGTGTGTTGAGTTATTTTGAGGGGACAGCAAATTTACACTATTATACAAGCTGTACACTCACTATAGTATGCATCGTATACTAGCCCATTATGTGCCACTTACCTGAAAACGAAGCCTGCGATGTCCCCACTGGTGGCCGTGTCCATCTTCATCCTCTTCCTTCCGGGGTCGTGGACTCTGGCTCTGTGACTGGCCGGAGTTGCGTGACGTCACTCCCGCGCATGCGTGGGAGCTGACGGTCATGGCATGGGCACTATAGAAATGGCAAAATCTTGCCCTTTCTTTAGTGCGCATGCACCAATGACGTTGGCACAAGCGTATATGTTAAATATCTTCTAAACCATGCAGGTTTAGGAAATATTTCCAGTACCTACAGGTACACCTTATTATAGGCTTACCTGTAGGTAAAAGTGGTCTGTAAGGGTTTACAACCACTTTAAGTAGTCTGTTAGCTGAAAAAAATATTTGCTGCCTTGTCTAGAAAACAAGTCCAGTCTGTCAAGCCAGGAGTAAGGCCAGCCATACATGGTTTGAATCCCGGATAGGGTCTTGCTGAAAAGGGCCGAAATTCGAACAGTTAATGGGAAGTCTGCCGGATTCTCTTACGATTAACAGTTGCTATACTCGCTAGCAATAATCACTGTCTTCTCCCAGCAAGGATGGCTTGCCCCACCTGCCCCTGTCCCCCACCGGTAGCAGACAATTGCTTGGCAAGTGGGATTCCCCTGTCAGCACTGTCTATGTTGATGAAAGAATCATGAAGGTTGCACCCGAGGTTGCAGGACAGAAATTTTCACTGTGTATGGCCTGCTTTAGATAGTAGGTAATACAGTTCAGATGTGCTGAAAGTTCAGTAGAGAAGAGCACATACCTCGAGCAGGACTGTAAACAGAACAGTCTGGCTGGTACTTGTAGTGTACCACTGCAGATGTAGGTGGGTCAGCAAGAGACTGCTGTGTAGCAGGAGCAGGTCCGGACAGCCAAGTTGTAGTGGTGAGTCTGGAAACACTGAGGGGTCAGGCAAAAGCATAGTCGAGACAACCTGGGTCACACATGTGTAGCTCAATGTTTAAACAGTACCAAATTAGCAACAAGGAATAGCATGGTCAGGACAAGCCAGCTCACACACAAGTAGATCACAGTCCAAACAGTACCGAGTCGATAGCAAGGAATAGCAGGGTCAGCACATGCAGGGTCATACACAAGTAGATCAGAAAAGGTGTCAGCTGGGTCAAGCAGGAGCACACAAAAGTAGCTATGCTATCGCAGGCAGTGGTGGTGTGTTGGAACAGGTGTTTTAAAGGTGAACAGTGATGAGCTGGTCAATTACTGTTGCTTTCCAGGCAAGGGCTTATCTCAGGTGAGTTTTTCTTAGTCTTAAAGGGACAACCAAAATCCTGGTACTGACACAGTCATTGTCTTACCCTGTCAGTCAAACAACAATGATACTCTTTCTGTGCATGCTTTTAAAGTGGAACGTAACTGTATCTGGGAACCACGAACCAAAAACACTGTTTCGTTGATTTTTAATAATCAACGAAAACTAACCCATTCATTCATGTCTCCATATTTTATTTTGTTGAGAAATTACCTGTACTTTGAAGAACACAACACCGCCCTAACATTTCTAGCCAGAGGGCAGATGATTCATATATAATTTACTTCCTGGAATCCATCTGCCCTTAGCTCGTGCATGCAGGCAGGAGGGTGTGCATAGCTGAGAAAGCCCCACCTCCCATCCTCCAGATGAAAGGTAAAAAAATGCCCATGAAGACTCCTGGGATTTATGGCATCATTGTGGCCTAGGCCATAAACCAGCAAATGAAGAAATGCACAAAAAAAGGAAATATAATATACGTTCCTATCTATTTACCAATGCTAGCAGCAGCATAAGGATTAAAAATAGTAAATGTTGATCAATAGAGTTTAGTTCTGCTTTAAAGGAAAACTTTTAGTCATATAAATATGTATATCAAAGTCACTCTAATTTGACTTCACTTAAGGGAGTTTATAACATACTTTATTTTACTTACTTAGAAGAAGAATGCGGATCAGGAGAATGACAGTGAAGTCAGAATAAATTCATTCTTCTTATCCGTGTTCCTGATTTGAATAAGTCAATGAAATATATTGCATAATTAAATAAATATGTAGACTGTCATTGTTGTTTTCGCTCTGATACTTGTTGCCTAGATGTCAAACTAATCTAATTGTTTTAATACTTTCTGAGCCACAGACCCAGTAAAGTTGCATAAGTGAAGTCAGATTAAAGTCAATCTTCTTATCTGCATTCTTCTTCTACATACAGTAAGTGATTCAGTTGTTTGAAATAGTAGACTAGCATAGCAGCCAGGAAAAAAGCATTGTATGTGGATGGCTCAGCTTTAGCAGCTTATATATTTATGCATATAGGTTTCCTTTAAGCCTTTAACACTTTCATTTTTTATGAGTCACTCTATTGCTGTCAAGTGAATCTGAGTAGTGCTAAGCCATTTAGAAGTGCTTACAATATTATGATATCCCAATGATGAATTGCATTTAACCATATAGATTGTTGTTGCTACAACCTTTGATTACATTGGAAATCTATCCCAGCTTCATCCATACAATTTGAATGAAGTTATTTGGAGTGAAATACATGATATATTTGTATGAACAATCATGTCAAAGTGATATATGTTGCATAATAAATATTTTATTTTCAATTCCATTGCAGGGCAATATACCAGAAATGCAATGGCTTGATCATAAAATGCAATATGGTAAAATGGAAAGAAAATGGAAACATTGCTGAGTTACTGTAACCGCATATGTTGTTTTGTGGTTTTCTTGCGCTGCTATAAATCAGTGCAACTTAATACATTCATTTTGTATATGCTGGCTAAAATTTACTGATTAAAAAAAAATAAGCCTGGTTTTCCCTTCACATCTGAATTAGAAGCCTGAGTCAGCTGAAATCCTGCTTTGCAAGCAATTTAGAAATTGGAATACATAGCGGTCATCTGTAGAGGTATGTTTGCGTTTTTACTTTAATCTTTCATGCTAATTTACATTTTTAGAATCCGGACATTAAGCAAAGTTTCATACTCAGCATTTGCATTAGTTTATTCGGTTGACACTAACATATTTTTCAATAAGGTGTCACCTATTAAAATAATTTAATTATTGAACTTGTTAATGGGTCCAATTTTTTTTCTTTAAAGTTAATATTGTATATATGTATAAATATATATATATATATATATATATATATATATATATATTTCTCCTATCTTTCTAATTTCGTTACTAAATGAGAAAACATTAAAGGGATAGAAACTTTTGTTTATAGAAACAATTTTTTTTGGGAGATTCTGCCATTTCTTGTATGCAAATTGCAGGGTCCAGACTGTGAACAGTTAGTCACAGGCGTAGTATAGAGAGAGATTGTAACTTTCCCTTTAATTGCTGGATGATTTTTCTGCCATGAATTAATATAGAAGCAATGCTACATATTCCTCTCCATCTTTCCACACACTCTGTTCTCATTCTGCCTCATCTTCCCCTGTGCATGATCAACTCTAACTCTACTTCTCTCCCCTTAGTCAGCGTCATCTTCTCCTCTGCCCCCCCACCCATGCTTAGACATCTGAAGACGAAATTACGAAAAGCGTCAGGGTGTGGCCACGCGTGGTACCAGCTAGTCACAGCCAGCGTCATCCTGGGACTCATTGCGGCAATCAGGTCATTGGGAACGCCGATCGGTGGTGAGATTGATGCTGAGCGGTACTATGCTGACATGCTATTTTTATTGATGTTCTTGTAAGTGCAACTTTTATTAAGGGGTGTGAGTTTTATATCCTTTGTATCCTTACATGCTAATACCCACGACTGTGAGCCGGACCTAACCTGGAGGATTGAAGTGTCTGTGTGGGCCAAGCAGAGTTGATCTTACATGCCCTATTAAGTACTACCTCTGGTAAGCAGCTATCCATAGGGGAGTGCACACGGTGGATCTGTGAAGGTGTAGGAATTAAAGAGTATATGCATCACAATAGTTGGTGGATTGGAAGCCATCTGTTGTTTTCACCTTTACTCCTATTGACGAATTAGGACTGAGCTGTCAGCGGGCGAAGATACTTTTGTTACATAGTTACATAGTTACATAGTTAGTTAGGTTGAAAAAAGACACAAGTCCATCCAGTTCAACCACAAAAAAAAATAATATCATACAATCCCATATACCCAATTCTATACCCACAGTTGATCCAGAGGAAGGCGAAAAACCCCAGCAGAGCATTAACCAATTTGCTAAAGCAGGGGAAAAAATTCCCCCAAGAGGCAATCGGATTTTCCCCAGATCAACGTTACCTATAAATGTTAGTACCCAGTTATATTATGTACATTTAGGAAACAATCCAGGCCTTTCTTCTTTTTTTTTTTAACAACATTTTTTTATTTATATTTCAAACAAAACGAACATTATCAGGAGTCAAACAGACTTAAGCCCCATACACACGGTCGGACTTTTTCATGGATTCTGTCCGATCGGACAATGTTGTTGAAAAATCAGACCGTGTGTATGCACCATCGGACAGTGTACGTCGGATTGTCCGACGGACAAAGTCTTATCTCCTGCTGGAAAGATTTGTCGACAACACGGTCCGATCACACCAAATCCGATCGTGTGTACGGTTGTCCGACCGGACAAAGTGCTACGCATGCTCAGATCACATTACAAGACCAAAGCTATTGGCTACTAGCCTCTACGTAGTCCCGTCGTAGGCAACAAACGTCACCACGTTCAGAATGATCGGATTTTCCGACAACTTTGTCCGACCGTGTGTACGCAAAACCAACATCAGACAAAGTATGACGGACAGGATCCGACCGACCTGGTCCGCGGATTGTCCGACCGTGTGTATGGGGCTTTACAGACAGTTATCTACATGTCATAGAGAAATCAGCAAAGATATTTGTTTTTTCATGCATTAGGTGTATACAACCATTTACATGTAAGATCAATTAATCACAAAGTAAGATTACACTGGAGTACGACCCCATGGGTCGACATATAAGGAAGATAAGATCCGTACACCCCACTGGGGATCAGGCAATAGTCAAGTGTTTCGCTTCTACCCAATCTTCCCAAATCTTCCCAAATTTTTGGGGACAGTTTCTACCTAGATAGGTCAACTTGTATAATGGTAGTGCTGTATTTATCAATGATTGCCACATTTGCTTGGTAGGGGGAAGGGCCTGGTTCTATTGAAGCAGAATGGCCTTTCTTGTATATAGCGTGGTATAGAAGACAAACAGTTTTTTACCCCAGGAGATCTTTAGGAAGTCACAAATGCCCAGCAGAAGTGGTATTGGACTGAATGGGACCGTCAGCTTTCCTACATCATTAATGTCTGCCCATACCTCCCTCCAGAAGTCAACTATCTGAGGGCAGGACCAAACAGTGTGGAAAAAATCTGCGTCCGGAGAGTTACATCTAGGGCAAGTGTTCGACCGGTCAGGATAGATCCTCGCTAATCGTGCCGGGGAGTAGTATGCACGGTGGATAAATTTCAGTTGGGTGACTCTGTCTCTAGCCGAGACCGCTAGTGGCAGGTACTGTTGGATACCCTCCTCCCAGTCATCTGCAGTGAGCTCTGTAATGTCGGTCTGCCATTGGGTAAACAGTTGGGAAACCTTAGACGTGTCATGCGTAGCCAACATATTGTATAATGTGGAGAGTGTGCGCCTCTCCTCTGGGGAGCGAAGCGCATCCTCTACAGGTGACGTCTCCAGAATTACCCGGGCAGGGAACTGAGACCGGAAGGCATGTCGCAACTGAAGAAACCTAAAGAACATATGGTTCGGGAGATCATAGTTGCTTTTCAGGGTATCAAAGGGCATCAGTTGCTCTTGTGAGATAATGTCCCTCAATGTGGAAATTCCATGTCTAGCCCAGACAACTGGGTCCGGGATGGAGTGGAAGTGGGGGAGGCGGAGATTCCCCCATAGGGGGGTTGCCGGGGACCAGGCCCCTGGTCTCGCCATCTCCCTATTAACCGTTTCCCATACCGTCAGGGTTGCACGCATCGGGTGGTTATGCCAGGGTTGGAGCGGGGGCCCCTATGGATCAGGTTTCTCAGTTCCGCATATGAGCAAAACAGAGCCGCCTCCAAGGAGGATGCAGGGTTGGCTGGGGCTTCAGAAAGCCACCACTTAAGTGTGACTAGCACCGCTGCCCAATAATATTTGAGGAAGCAGGGCAGAGCAAGACCCCCCAACGTGAGAGGTAGCTGGAGGGTTGTTCTAGCTATTCTAGGGGCCTTCCCATTCCAGACAAAAGAGGTGATGATACTATCAAGTTGTCTAAAGAATTTTTTGGGTATTGGGACTGGAGTTTGGCGGAAGAGATATGTAAACTTGGGCAGAACCGACATTTTAACTATATTTACACGTCCCACTGGCGACAAGGGCAGGGATCTCCACACATTGCACTTCTGGGTCAACTGGGTGACCACCAGATTGAGGTTGAGGTTGATATATCTCCCCAGGTCTCGGTGGATCACCACTCACAGGTATTTAAACTGTGTGACCCTTTGTATCTGCCCGTCCGACAGTGGAGCGGCAACTCCAGAATGCAAAGAGAACAAGACTGACTTCCCCCAATTTATACATACCCCGGAATAGTGACCAAACTTATTTATTAGGGACGAGGCAGCCGGTAGCGACACCCCATCATCCCTGAGATACAGCAAGGTATCATCAGCATACAATGATATCACTTACCTCAAAGGGCCTCTAGTGATCCCCTGGACACCCGGGGAGGAGCGGAGGAGAGCCGCCATGGGTTCGATCGCCAGCGCAAAAATTCCTGGGGAGAGGGGGCAGCCTTGTCTGGTCCCCCTATTTAACCGGAAAGATGGAGAGATAACCGTACCATAATAAGTAATGCGTATTCTGGCAGTGAGGGCCTTATACACTGCCCTGACCCAGGAGACAAAGACCGGACCAAATCCGAATTTACGGAGAACCTCCCATAGATAGCCCCACTCCACGGAGTTGAAGGCCTTCTCCACGTCTAGAGAGGCGACCATCTCCTTCTCTCCGTCCCCGTCCCTAGAGGCCAAGACAGTGTACAGTCGACGTATGTTAATGTCGGTCCCTTTTCCGGGCATAAAGCCCGACTGATCCTCGTGAATCAGGGTAAGAATGACGTCGTTCAGGCGCCTGGCTAGAATTTTGGTCAGTACCTTAGCGTCAGAATTGAGGAGGGAGATGGGTCGGTAGGAGGGGCATTTTTGAGGGTCTTTCCCAGGTTTAGGGATCACCACAATGATGGCTTGAGCCATTGATGGGGGGAGGTCTCCCTCCTGCAGGGTCCTTGTGAACATGTCATTTTTTCAGCTATTTCCTCAGTATACTGTTTATAAAATTCAGGGGGTATTCCGTCTTCGCCTGGGGTTTTCCCCGTTTGCATGGAGCCCAGAGCCAGTCGTACCTCATCTATAGAGATAGGCGAGTCCAAGCTTTCCCTGGTCTCCACTGACAGTGTGGGGAGCGTTACCTCCTCCGGAAAATCAGTGAGCTCTTCAGGAGAGTAATGTGCCCTAGATGAGTATAGAGTGTTGTAAAACTCTGCAAAGCAGGCATTTATTCCAACTGGGTCAGGCACCATTGTGCCATCTGTCTTACAGATACAGGGTATAGTAAATACAGGGGCCTGCTCCTTAGATAACCAGGATAACAGTTTACCCGTCTTGTCACCCTGTTCAAAGATTCTCTGCGTTTGTGCAAGTTGACGTTTATTTGCCTTGGCCACCCTTAATAGTGTCACCTCCCTGTAAGCTACCTTCATGTCTTGGGCCGTAATCGGGTTTGCCGTAAGGGCGAACCTAGTTTCCAACTCCTGGGCTATAGCCTCCGCCTCCTCTATCATAATCCTCCCATTCTTACGTTCCCGACCAATGGAGGATAAATAGCATCCTCTCATGTAGGCCTTGAATGCGTCCCAGACCAGTCCCTTAGAGGCAGTATTGATATTGGAAACCCAATACCAATTTATTTCCTTAGCCATTTCAATCTCCAAGATAGGATGTTCGATCCAATACCTGGAGAGGCGCCATAGTCTATCCGCCTGTGGGGTAGAGGTCTGCAGGGTGCATAGCAAGGGGGAGTGGTCGGAGATGCCCCTTGGGAGCATTTTGATTCCCAAAATGGCAGGAAGCATCGCAGCACTGGCATAAAAGAGGTCGATGCAGGAGAGGGTGTTGTGGGATGAGGAGTGGCATGAGTAACTGCGGTCAGACGGATGCTTCCACCTCCACACATCCTCCATCCCAAACACCCGGGCCCACCGGGAGAGCGCCGAATCTGTGGCAGGGTCAACGGTCAGTTTGTCCAAGGATGGGATAGGGGGGATATTAAAATCTCCCGTTATGACCACATTATCAGTGTGAAACTGGGTGATTAAAAGTAGTACGTTTGTGCAATAAAGATATATTAGCCAGAGGAGGCATGTATAGATCCACCAGCACCATTTCTATTGTATCTATTCTCACGTGTAGCAGCACATACCTCAGTGTTGCCAACCGCTCGTAGATTTACGGACATTCCGTAAAAACAGGGCATTTTTCCGGTGCCCGTAAATGTCCGTGAGAGCCGAACGGTGCCAGTAAATATGGCTCCGAGAGGCTCAGATGAGAACTGCGCATGCGCAGCGTCAATTTCGGAGTGGAGTCCAGAAATCCCCGAGATTATCCCCGCTTCCGCTGATGATGTCATACCGCAAGCCGCGCACTCGCGCATCTGAGCGGGAAATCCAAGTGGACTAGACAGTGGACACCGAGGCTGAGGCGCACCAGCAGCACCGCGAGAGATGGACAGCGCAGGGCAGACCCGGCCGACCCCCTGGATAGACAGGCAAGTCCCCCTGTCCCTGACCAGCACTGAGCTCCACAGACACCCTGCCCTGGCTGCAGCCCCCTGGTTAGTGAGTGGCATGCAGCTGTGCATGCATAGTAGCCAACTTGTAATCCTACCACTGGACCCTGTCCCCTGGCCTGGCTGCCTGCAACATCCATCCATTGCTTGACTGGCTACAGATTGACACAGGCAGCAATTTCCAGACAAAAATGGCAATGGTGAGATTGTACAAAGTCATTGTATGCACTATGCAATCTTTGACTGGTGTCTCTCTGATATCTCTGCATGACTAGCATCTCCTGTATCCTGTCCGCATAACCATCTCCTGTATCCTGTCCGCATAACCATCTCCTGTATCCTGTCCGCATAACCATCTCCTGTATCCTGTCCGCATGACCGTATCCTGTATCCTGTCCGCATAACCGTATCCTGTATCCTGTCCGCATAACCATCTCCTGTATCCTGTCCACATAACCGTATCCTGTTCGCATAACCATCTCCTGTATCCTGTCCGCATGACCGTATCCTGTCCACATGACCATCTTCTATATCCTGTCCACATGACCATCTCCTGTCCACATGATCCTCTCCTGTATCCTGTCCACATGACCGTATACTGTCCGCAGCCTCTAACCACCTCCTGTATCCTGTCCATATGCTCTGATCACCCGTGCCCTGTCCATATGCTCTGACTGACCACCTGTGCCCTGTCCATATCCCCTGACCACCTGTGCCCTGTCCATATCCCCTGACCACCTGTGCCCTGTCCATACCCCCTGACCACCTGTGCCCTGTCCATACCCCCTGACCACCTGTGCCCTGTCCATATCCTCTGACCACCTGTGCCCTGTCCATATCCCCTGACCACCTGTGCCCTGTCCATACCCCCTGACCACCTGTGCCCTGTCCATACCCCCTGACCACCTGTGCCCTGTCCATATCCTCTGACCACCTGTGCCCTGTCCATATCCTCTGACCACCTGTGCCCTGTCTGCAATCTCTGACCATCTCCTGTACCATGTCTGCAATCTCTAACAATCTCATCTTTTATCATGTCTGCAGTCTCTGAGAGGGAGCCTGGAGAGGAGTCAAGAGTAGGAGCGCCGCCAGATTGGGCATCATGAGAGAAGTCAGATGTGTGTGGACTGTGTAGCGGAGACTATAGGATAAAACCAGAGTGCCAAGCTGGAGTTGCCTGACTGAGCCCTGCACGGTGCACCTGAGAGGAGGTCAGTCTGAGAGGGGGTCACTGATGTAAGTGAACACAATAATGTAAGGGGGCACTGAAATAAAGGTTAACCCTTATATAAGTAACCCCCCCTTGCCTTAGTGTATTCACTCTGCGGAAGGTAATCTCTGGTCACCAGAGTCCCCCTCTCTCATTAGAGTTCCCAATGTTCTCCTTTACATCAGAGTCTGTAGGATTTCCTCTTATAGTGCAAGGGAGAACTCTGCGGACCCTGATGTAAAGGACAATGCTGCAGACCCTGATGCAAGTGGGAACTCTGATGTAAATGGGAGCGCAGAGCCCCCCTTACATCAGGCAACACTGACATACCTCCCTTCCTGGTCAGTAACAATGTCAATCGGTACAAAGTTCAGGGATTTATGCACTAAGACGCTAACCCCCCTTGCATAGTTGGAATGAGTAGCATGATAGTGATAACCCACCCAGGGCCTCTTCAGGCCCATTATCCTACCCCCCCAGTAAATGTGTCTCTTGGAGGATGCAAATGTGTGGCGCATACCTCTTCAAATAGTCAAAGACAAGGGATCTCTTAACCTTTTGGTTGAGCCCCCTGACATTCCAGGAGAGGATCTTTAATGGAGCCATAGTCTGGAACGACAGAGGGAGTTAGCAGGGACCGCCGCCGAACCGGACCCCAGGTGGGGAGGCCTAAATCTGAGGCCTAGCCGAAACTCACCCTGAGCTCCGTTTGCCAACGGTGGATCCCCTATCTTGATGCCATATAATCTACACCCGGTGCAAGAGGACTGTCTGTAATATAGAACAATGAAGTAGATAATGTTAAAACACACAACCCAAACATAAATCAAACATAACACCCCTTCCAACCCACATCCCAAAAATAAAAAAAAACATGGGATGTTTGAGTACCCAAACCAAACTTAACCATTTTGTAGGAGAAAACTCCTATGGGGGCAGTGTGTCCAGTCAGCACACCAAGGACAGAGTCAGAGTACAGGGTCTCCAGCGCAGCCGCTACCCGGAGGCACTAGACACAAAAAATAGAGAAATGGGAAGAATACCTGAGGAGGTCAATAAAGTGCATGTCTCGCCTTCTTACCACCAGATAGCAAACACTTAGAGTATTCTAAGGGCACCTTCTTAGTTGTAAACTTGAGATGGAGATGGAGGCAGATCAAACATGGAAAAACATCAAACATGGAAAAGAAAGAAAAAGTCAGGTAGGGAAGAATCTGCCTCCTTGGCAAGGTATTAGCTAGGGGGGGGGGGGGGGCGACGTTTTGGCCCCCAACAACAGGATAGTAGCTGAGCAGTCCAGCAGCCACCTCCTGGAGGAGTCTCGGTCATGTCCATGTCAGATTCCTCATTCAGCAAGCAAATCTTTCCAGCACATCTGGCCAGCAGGTGGATCAGTAGTACAGCCCAGTAAATGATCCGAACATGATCCAAAAAAAAAAGGGAAAACACAGTGGGCTTTCGGTTAGCATAGCATCCTGTGGAGGATATTTGTGCAGCTATCCACCTCCTTGAAGTGACCAATGTATGAGGACAACAGATGTGGCATTGGGAGCTTCAACAAAAGGAGGGGGGAGGACTGGCATGTCCTTCATCGGACCAGACGAGGGGCCTTTCACTGGATGTGTTCTTTAGGGTGTCAGGTCAGATCAGCCACGTCTGGGGAGGGAGTCTATCCATCTGGATGCCTCGCTCTGGGAAATAAATTTTTTTATAGACTCACCATCCACCACTCTGAGTTTTGCCAGGAACATCATATTGTATTTCAGTCCCTTAGCCCTAAGCTGGGCCTTGACTTGGTCGAATGTCCGCCTCTGCCTCTGGGTCTCCACCGAGTAATCGGGGAACAGCATCAGTTTGGTGTTTTCAAAGCGCAGCTCTCCAGTCTTCTGAGCCTCTCTGAGAACGAGATCCCGGTCTCTAAAATTCAAAAGGCAGAAAATAAATGTGCGTGGAGGAGCGCTTGGCGGTCCCCGGACTGAAGGCATCCTGTGCGCCCGTTCGACCACGAAGTGGGAGAAAAATTGCGCCTGCCGGAGGAGGGTGCGCAGTAGGTGTTCTGTGAAGGCCTCTGTGTCCCTACCCTCCGCTCCCTCTGGTAGGCCGACCAGCCGGAGATTATTCCTCCGGTTCCTATTTTCCTGGTCTTCAGCTCTAGATTCCAGGGCCTTCACTCTGACCTGTAGTGTGTGGAGGGAGGCAGTGTGGTCATGGACGGTGTCCTCTGTGTCACTCACCCGCCACTCGGCCTCTGTGAGACATTCTCTGTGCTTGTCCATGTCCCTTCTGATTAGCCCCATATCCAGCTGAATCTACTTGATCTTGGTCGTCAGGGTAGTCTGGCATCCCGTAATGGCCTGCATAAGAACCTGGAACTGGTCATCCCCCAGTGGCGGCGCGTCCGCCCGCTCCGTTTGGGACGCCATATTGGCTTGGGCCTTCCCGCAGGCGCCTCGTGTCTGTAGCGGGGTTCCTGGAGCCGACTGCCTCTTCTTCTGGGAACCGGAGCTCCCTCTACGCATACCCAAGTCTGGCAGGCAGTGTTAGGGCACGGTTGGATGTCGGTGTTTCCCGCTTAACCGGATAAGGTGCCTCTCAGGCACGGAGCTCTTTCCCCCTGCGTCCTATCAGGTCGCCATCTTGACTACGCCCCTGATCCAGGCCTTTCTTAAAGCAATCTACTGAGCTGGCCAGAACCACCTCTGCAGGGAGTCTATTCCACATTTTCACAGCTCTTACTGTAAAGAAACCTTTCCGTATTTGGAGATGAAATCTCTTTTCCTCTAGATGTAAAGAGTGCCCCCTTGTCCTCTTTGTTGACTGTAAAGTGAATAACTCCACACCAAGTTCACTATATGGACCCCTTATATATTTGTACATGTTGATCATAACCCCCCTTAATCTCCTCTTATCAAGAGTGAATAAATTCAGTTCCTCTAATCTTTCCTCATAGCTGAGCTCCTCCATGCCTCTTATCAGTTTGGTTGCCCTTCTCTGCACTTTCTCCAGTTCCCCAATATCCTTTTTGAGAACTGGTGCCCAAAACTGAACTGCATATTCCAGATGAGGTCTTACTAATGATTTGAACAGGGGCAAAATGATCTCTCTCTCTCTGGAGTCCATACCTCTCTTAATACAAGAAAGGACTTTGCTCGCTTTGGAAACCGCAGCTTGGCATCGCATGCTATTATTGAGCGTATGATCTACCAAAACCCCCAGATCCTTCTCCACTATGGATCCCCCCAGTTGTACTCCCCCTAGTATGTATGATGCATGCATATTCTTAGCCCCCAAGTGCATAACTTTACATTTATCAACATTAAACCTCATCTGCCACATTTTTTTGTCACATTTTGTGTATTATTGCATTCCTAATACAGCATAGCGCTGATGGACAGGACTTATTTTGTCTGCTGACAGTGTTCCATTTACGTTTATAGCAGGATATGAAAGACTTTTTTCTGCATAAATATTACTTGTTGGAATTTTTCATATTTGCATGTAGCAGGATATGAGATTTACTGACGTCTGCATCATATGTAATTTCATATTGGTGGATAATCAACTTTATTTTTATCTACATTAAGCGCTGTTAGTGTCTGGTTTTAATTAGGCATTTTTTTCTGTTTTACATGCTTAGACATGCTTTGCCTAATTACTCGATAAACCCTAACTAACCCTAAGCTTTACCTTTATCCTTAAAGTTTTTGTAAACCTCAGACATTAAATATGAACAAAGCATATCCTTCTATAGTGTGTACTTGTCTCTATCCAAAGCACTAAGTGTCATTTCTCTCTGCTGCCTCATTCCTCTATCTGAATGATTTACTTTTGACAAGTTTTCCTAATACCAAGAGAAAAAGTCACAGGGGAGGGAGCTCCAGCATTCAGTCTGTGATTGACAGCCTCAGCTCTGTTCCTGTGTGCTGTGTATAGGGGGTGTGTCCCTTCCCTCCAATCAGATCTCACTGAGCTCTGCAGAATGTAACGTTAGCTCCCTGACCCCTGCTTCCTGAAAGCGCAGATAAGCTTTATAAATGCTGCACTGTGAAAGGTTGTAGAGGACAGATGACTCAAGATAAACAGTTATGACTAATGTAGAAGGATTTTCTTTAATCTCTGTGTATCACCTGAGGCTAGTCACTTCACTGAGTATATGTAATGGTTTACAACCACTTTAACACTAACCCTTGACCTTTACCCATACCCAACATTTAAGCTACTTATGCCAGAATAATTAAAATCAAACAGTTCTTGCATCAAGATCCCACCAAAAAATTATTTTGTTTTAGTGACCTCACATTGCTCGGTGTGTTCCATAAGTCGGCTTAACTAGCAAATGAGGCAGGACAGTTTAACTGCCATTGCCTACCTTTTGATATGTCATGTGGGCAGGATGCCAAATGTAATTATCATTCTTAGATACATATTTTGCTTCTGTATGATTGCTTCTATTTTCCTTCCCCACACATTAAAGTGCACATGAGAATATGCTTTTGTTAAATGCCTCCTGAACAAAACTTTTTTAGAGAGAGAGGTCAAGCGTGGAAGTCTATATTTTTCCATGAATATGATTTAAATAAGAATAATTATAAAAAAAAATTGTACTAATTTAACACTCTCTCTCTTTTTCTCTCTTTCTCTCTTTCTTTCTCCCTCAGTCTTTCCCTTCCTTGCTCTTTAGCTCTTTTTTATTGCATAAAACATTTGTGGTGCTTTTTAAAGCAGTATAAAATCGCAATAGTTTGGAATCTCCATGGGAAGGTACACACTGAGCCTGCAGCCACAACAGTCTATACAGTGATAAATTGTTCCCTGTATACTTTTCTGGCTCGAAGGAGATGTCAAGCCACTTAATGACTTTCATGAAAAATCAACACTAAATATAAGCCAATAAAATTAACCCTAAATTGTAACTTAACCAATATTGATTTATTTTAAGGTTACACTGCAGAAATCGATAGGTTTGTTGACAACATAAGTCTTGCAAAGAACACAGATGAAGTAACCAACATGTAGTTTAAAAGCTTTTGTACAACAAGCACAGTATGTGGCCTGTCGATGGACATTCTGACATGAGTACTGAACATCATGTAGCTTCCTACCAGTTGAAAAAGTCATTAAAAAGCTAAGAGATAAATAGCGTTTTCCCAAAACTGCTTTCAGAGGAAAATAAAGCGTAAAGAAAAACTTTTCAAGGAAATGTATATTGAGCAAACAATGCAGATTGCCATTGCTGGCCTCGTCTTTTGAAAATGCTAATTGCCAGGCTGTAAAGTTGTTACAGTGATTTTAGTCTTTTTTAAATTTACTGACCTGAAACAAGTATGCAGAAAAAAGGTCTGACTTAAGTGTGGCTTCTGTTGCTACAGTATATGGTTACTCTAGAATTGTGTATTAAAGTCACTGGATGAATCTGGCATCCAGGCAGCTAGTACCATTAGACAGGAATGAGTGAATGTATATGGGCTCAAATTGTGGGGCATTCATCAGATCCCCTGTGAATACAAAAATGTGATACTTAAAACCAAAACCTATATCCAATTGTTTGCAAATTATTCCAAATATAGGCTCATATATATATATATATATATATATATAATATATATATATTTATATATATATTTACAGTATCTGACAAAAGTGAGTATACCCCTCACATTTTTGTAAATATTTTAATATATCTTTTCATGTGACAACACTGAAGCAATGACACTTTGCTACAATGTAAAGTAGTTAGTGTACAGCTTGCATAACAGTGTAAATTTGCTGTCCACTCAAAATAACTCAACACACAGCCATTAATGTCTAAACCGCTGGCAACCTAAGTGAAAATGTCCAAATTGGGCCCAATTAGCCATTTTCCTGCCCCGGTTTCTATATGACTTGTTATGCCTCGTACACACTATCGGACTTTGCCGCGGGAATGTCCGCCGGACCTTCCAGCGGGGCTTCGCCGGACTTGAAAGCGAACGGACTTGACCACACACAATCACGCAAAAAGTCCGGCGGTTCACGCAATGACGTACAGCACGTACGACGGGACTAGAAAAAGAAAAATACTAGAAAAATATTTGCTACTGAGCATGCGTCCTTTTTGGTCCACCGGACCATCATACAGACGGCCGTATTGTCCGCCGGACTGCCAAGTTCAGCGGACAATTTTAAAACAAAACTTAAAACCTAGTCCGCTGGACTTTTGGGGAAAAAAGTCAGTCGAAGGCCCACACACGATCGGACCATCCAGCGGACTCTAGTCCGGCAGACAATCCCGCGGGAAAGTCCGCTCCTGTGTACGCGGTATTAGTGTTACAAGATCGCAGGTGTGAATGGGGAGCAGGTGTGTTAAATTTGGTGTTATCGCTCTCATGCCACGTACAGACGATCGGAATTTCCGACAACCAAACTGTGGATTTTTTTTACGACGGATGTTGGCTCAAACTTGTCTTGCATACACACGGTCGCACAAATGTTGTTGGAAATTCCCATCAATATTGTGTGTGGCCACCATTATTTTCCAGCACTGCCTTAACCCTGTTGGGCATGGAGTTAACCAGTGCTTTACAAGTTGCCACTGGAGTCCTCTTCCACTCCTCCATGACAACATCACGGAGCTGGTGGATGTTAGAAACCTTACGCTCCTCCACCTTCCATTTGAGGATGCCCCACAGATGCTTCATAAGGTTTAGGTCTGGAGACATGCTTGGCCAGAGAATGGGGAGCAGGTGTGTTAAATGTGATGTTATCTCTCTCATTCTCTCATACTGGTCATTGGAAGTTCAACATGACATCTCGTGGCAAAGGACTTTCTGAGGATCTGAAAAAAAGAATTGTTGATCTACATAAAGATGACCTAAGCTATAAGAAGATTACCAAGACCCTAATACTGAGCTGCAGAATGGTACCAAAGACCATACAGTGGTTTAACAGGACAGGTTCCACTCAGAACAGGCCTCGCCATGGTTGACCAAAGGGGTTGAGTGCACGTACTCAGCGTCATATCCAGAAGTTGTCTTTGTGAAATAGACTTATGAGTGCTACCAGCATTGCTGCAGAGTTTGAAGGGGTGGGGGGTCAGCCTGTGAGTGCTCAGACCATACGCCACACACTGCATCAAATTGGTCTGCATGGCTCTCGTCCCAGAAGGACGCCTCTTTTAAAGATGATGCACAAGAAAGCCCACAAACAGTTTGTGGAAGACAAGCAGACTAAGGACATAGATTACTGGAACCATGTCCTGTGGTCTGATGAGACAAAGATAAACTTGGTTCAGACGGTGTCAAGAGTGTGTGGCAGCAACCAGGTGAGGAGTACAAAGACAAGTGTGTCTTGCCTACAGTCAAGCATAGTGATGGGAGTGTCATGGTCTGGGGCTGCATGAGTGCTGTTGGCATTTGGGAGCTACAGTTCATTAAGTGAACCATGAATGCCAACATGTACTGTGACATACTGAAGCAGAGAATGATCCCTCCCTTCGGAGACTGGGCCACAAGGCAATATTCCAACATAACGACCCCAAACACACTTCCAAGATGACCAATGCCTTGCTAAAGAAATTGAGGGTAAAGTTGATGGACTGGCCAAGCATGTCTCCAGACCTAAACCCTATTGAGCATCTGTGGGGCAACCTCAAACGGAAGGTGGAGGAGCGCAAGGTCTCTAACGTCCACCAGCTCTGTGATGTCGTCATGGAGGAGTGGAAGAGGACTCCAGTGGCAACCAGCTCTGGTGAACTCCATGCCCAAGAGTGTTAAGGCAGTGCTGGAAAATAATGGTGGCCACAGGGGCAGATTTGAAAATACCTTTTTTGTGTGTGTCAGCAAACCCCCCAATCCCCACTGTTATTTGCCATTTTGTTTATTTATTTTATTTTTTTATTTCACATTTTCATTATTGTTTTTTGCTTTCAGTTTAACCACTTCAATACCAGGGCATTTTCACCCCCTTTCTGCCCAGGACAATTTTCAGATTTTAGCGCTGTCACACTTTGAATTACATATAATGAAACTTTATAATTTTTTTCACACAATCAGAGCTTTCTTTTGGTGGTATTTAATCACCACTGTGTTTCTTATATATTTTTTTGCTAAATAAAATAAAAAATAAAAACAGCTATGAAAAAAAACATGCTTTTCTTTGCTTCTGTTATAAAAGTTTGCAAATAAATAATCTTTATTCATAGCATGGTGGTAATCAGGTGACAGTATGTTAAAAAATAATATTTTTTTTTCCATTTTTTTTCATTTTTTCCCAATTTCTTTTTCCATTTTTTTTTCTTTTTTGCTACATTTCTTTTTGTTTTTTGTTTTTTAACACAGTGACCACAGCAATACAGTGTTACCATAGTAACACTGTACTACTCTGGGGAAGTGATCAGGTTTTTTTTTTTACACATTATGATTGCTTATACCAGTGAATTTCATTGATATGAGGAACCATTTTTACTTAATGAAACTGATTCATTCAGTGTGTATTGTTGTAATTAGCTGTAATTGGCCACAGCCAATCACATGATACAGATGAGCTGTGATTGGCCCTGTCTGTACCATGTATTCACTGTGACCAATCACAGCTAGCAAAACAATTGTACACAATGGCTGGCATGAAAGGCATGAAAGGCCCCACATAAGGCACGATCTGGGAGGATGTCAAATGATGTCCACCCGGATCGATGAATGTCCTGCCCAGCCATTCATTGACAATAGGATGGGGAGAAGTGGTTAAGTTTATATTGGGCACATGACATTAATACAGCATTTTCTCTGTAGAGTCTTTAATGTAAAGTCTTTGTTTCTTTTAGTTGATTTGTTTTTCTATGTTTTGTAAACAATTTAAGAACACTTCAGTGTAATCTTCTTTCAACACCGGGCAAGGGTTGTGGGCACAAGATGTTTTAGGGAGACCCCAAAACATCCTCCCCATGTTGAGGGCATGTGGCCTGGTATGGTTCAGCAGGGGGGCCACTCTCTCACCCCCCTCTTTTACTGAGGCCTGCCAGGTTGCGTGCTTGGATAAAGGTCTGGTATGGATTTTGGGGGGACCCCTACGCCTTTTTTTTTATTTTGGCGCAGGGGTCCCCTTAAAATCCATACCAGACCTGAAGGGTCTGCTATGGATTTTGGGGGGACCCCTATGCCATTTTTAAATAAAAGATTTGGCACACGGTTTTCCTTATTTTGGATTGGGGGGGACCATGCCGTATTTTTTAAAATATTTTTTTCTATATTGCTGGAATCTGACAATACATTACAACCGTAATCAGTTTTTAATTTACTTTTTTTTCCTTTAGAAATGTCATTTTGCTGTGAAACTGTGATAAACACGGGCAAAAATGCGCTACTTTACAGGCATACTAAGGACACCCCCAAGCACAATATTTAAAAGAATATTTCATTTTTATTGTTTCACTTTAATTATTAAAATAATCTAATTATTAAAATCACTGCTCCTGAAAAAAACGGTTGTTTTTAAAACTTTTTTTTGCATTGATACACCAGGTCCCCAAACACTTTTTTTTGGCAATAACTTGCATATAAGCCTTTAAAATTAGCACTTTTGATTTTTCATGTTCATGTCCTATAGACTTTAACGGGGTTCAACTCATCCCTAGTCCTGATCAGTGCGGCCCATCAGTGCCCATTAGTGCAGACTCATCAGTGCACATCAGTGAAGTCGAAAAAATACCTGTTCTCAGATAAAAATGTCATATGGATACAGTGCTGCATGACCATGCAATTATCATTCAAAGTGTGACAGCGCTGAAAGCTCAACATTGGCATGGGCAGGAAGGGGGTAAAAGTGCCCAGTAGGCAAGTGTTTAAACCTGCAGGGGTTCCAGCTTTTTCATTGTAAAAAAATTACTTTACTAACGCTTTAGGCCTGAGTCACAGCTATGTGGGTGCAGGAACTGCAGGGAAATTGCCTGATGCAAAAAGCACCAATTCGATTTCCTTACCACTGCATTTTTAAAATACTGCATGCATCTTTTCTCTGCAGAAAATGCAGGCATGGCAGTCCATTTAAATAAATGGGCTGCCATCCCAGTGCAAACGTGGGGCGCAAACCCGCATAGATGGGAACCAGGCCTAAAGGAAGCCCATCAAGCAGTGTTACATTTCACTATGTCTATGTGTGGAAGATGTGCCAACACCACTGGTGGTCCATGCTAATGCTCCAATTGGTGAACAGTTCAGCCACAACCAGATCAGGATTTAGTCCACACTCACAGGCAGACTATATGGGAAGGAGGACCTACCTGGTCCTGGCCAGCTGGGCTCACCATCCGCTGGCTCTCAGCACAGGGGGCACCTGCTCCCTCCCATTCTGATCCCAGCTCCAAAGCCTCTGGCTCTCACCACCACTGCCGGCTGCCGCTCCCTCCCACTCCGATCTCAGCTCCTATCCTGTGGCCTCCCGAGTCCTGAACATGCAGTCTACACAGTGCAGGGTCAGAGTGTCAGTGGAGCTCCTGGCCCCACCTGCTCCCTGCTAGCTGGGGAATAATGCAGCTCTGCCTTTCTCCCACTGTATACCCAGTCACTTTTCAGGGTGGAGGAGCAGTGGGGGGAGAGAGATGATGTCACTTGCTCACTTCTCTCATTCACCTGCTCAGCTCCCTCATGCACTCGCGCCCCAGTGGTTAGGCAGAGTTATGCCGCGTACACACGAAGGGACTTTTCCCGGCGGACCTAGTCCAGCGGACAATCCGCCGGACTTTCCAGCTGGCTTCGGCGGACTAAAAAGCGAATGGACTTGACCACACACGATCACGCTAAAAGTCCGGCGGTTCACGCAATGACGTACAGCACGTACGACGGGACTAGAAAAAGAAAAATACTAGAAAAAATACTTGCTACTGAGCATGCGTCCTTTTTGGTCCGCCGGACCATACTACAGACGGCCGTATTGTCCGCCGGACTGCCAAGTCCAGCGTATAGTTTTAAAACAAAACTTAAAACTTTAGTCCGCCGGATTTTTTGAAAAAAAGTCAGTCGGAGGCCCACACACGAGGGGATTATCCAGTGGACTTGCTCCAGCGGACAATCCCGCGGGATAATCCCTTCATGTGTACGCGGCATTAGACTTGCAGTAAGAGACTCTGGGCTATGGATCCCAAATTCAGGGCTATAGTCCCAATAGCCACCCCCTAATGACACCACTGTGCTTCGCCCTTACCTTTTGTTGCTGCTTTGTATGAACTTTGGACGTGTAAATCCACCATGTAAATCCACCATGCTATCAATCTAAGCACTTCCAGGACTTTGGTAAGATCCACCATTATCTCACTTCATTAATACAATGATTGCCTTATAAATGGAATATAAAATAAAAATAGGTTATATACCAGCAATAGCAATTTTTGAGGAACTATATATTTTATTGCTATTGACATTTGCTTGGATATATTGTCATATTATCGGTGGATTTCCAAGTACTTTGGGGATCTTGATAAGATTAACTTTTATTTGATTTAATTTCTATTAAGCTGCACACTGCCTGATGGATGGACCTCATTTCTGAAAGCACATTGCATATATACAAGTATATGTAATCTCTGAGAAATCACATACTGCATTGATATTGATTGTTGCTGACACATATTCAAGTGTGTGAATGCTATTATCTCATCAGTGGATATATATTTAAGTTCCAGGATAGCATGTCTTTAGGGACTTATGGACATTTTACTCTTATTTCCCCTCTTAAGATATAATTCTGGCATACATTTATAAACATAAGAGGTGTAAAGTGTGTATGTGGATAATGTTACGGTGTGTTTGACACTGATAAATATAACAGCATTGAAAGTGATTGATGCTGGTATTAATGACAATTATATTGCAATAGGGTGGGTCTAACATATCATCAAAACTCCTTTTATGAATCAATATTTATAATGAGTATTGAGCAAATGATCCCAGAGGGATACTTTGAATACTTGTACACTTGGATTACCATCTCATGAACTTTGATATATGGGAATACTGAGCACTGTACTCTGAGGCGGTGTTATAAGAAAATCTCGTAATGCACTATCCCTTTGTACAAATTGTACAAACATGATTGTGGTAGAAAATCACAATCACATTGTTTTTTGTGAAGACTTACATTTTTTATGAACTGATATTTGGCAATTAATTGATATTTATTATTGATATATGAAAATAGGCAATGTATATAACCTTGGAGATTGTGGGTAGCATATAATGTGCAGCTGTGCTTTCCAGAAGTTTATAACTCTTTAAAATGTGGCCAATTGTTTATATATAATGCTGCTGGTGTACTCATTGTGAAGCTATACCCATAATACGAATGAACATTGTTACCTGAAAACAAAGTGAGGGAAATCACATTATTTTTGTATTTTAGTATTTACACAGCTCTGTCCCACAGCATAGACAAATCACGAGATTTGCTCCATCCACATTTTTATTGATTGCATGCAGCCTCAGTGCCGGGTTGGCACCGGATCATGTAAGTGAGCAATTGGCTGCTGTATTTTTTATGTAATTTTATATTAAAGACGTTATTACGCTATGAGGTGCGCCTCTTTTTATAGAGTTAATTATCGGTCATTATTTGTTTGCATATTTTCTGCACTTTTATCGTAGATTGGGCCTTTGTGCTCGGTCATGTTTTTATTTAAATAGTTTTGGTATTCTGAAATATTCACACAGTGATTATTATATGCTATAGGGCTTGGACAGCCTTGTTTTGCTTTTTCACTTTGTTTAGGTAATATCACAACATTTTTGCTGCTCACATTAAGGTGTTTAGATATCCGAGCAATTAGGTGCTGTGACTGACATTAATTTTATGTGTGCTATAGGATTAATTTATATCGTATTATCATTTATCAGTGGCTGAGTTCGTAGGAGATCCATATTGTGCCTACATACCCCCCTTCAATTAGTTGACTTTCACTTATCAGCAGAAGGTTTAGATTTTACATATATTTGCCCCTTATATTAAGTGGTTAATTTGTGTTGATACTAGCGCCTCTCATATACTAAATTAATACCAATTAAATCTTATAGATTTCTAGAGGGAGCAGCTGTAATAGGTATATGTTAATAGCAGTTTTGTACCTACCAATGCGTGTTTTTTTAGCAGATTTATATCTGATTAATTTAGTATTAGGATATTCCTACATCCTTTACTATAGATTATATTAATTTGGGTTTTTTTCCTAAGCGCGGAGCTGGA
The DNA here is from genome assembly GCA_028564925.1 of Lithobates sylvaticus. NCBI lineage: Eukaryota > Metazoa > Chordata > Amphibia > Anura > Ranidae > Lithobates > Lithobates sylvaticus. The sequence continues at coordinate 100,956,190 of CM053036.1, forward strand.
CTAGTCACTAGTAGTGGCTGTCTACATTTTCTCAATCACGAGATGAGACCTGATCTTTCTCTGAAGCAGTTTTCCTTTCACAAACAGGTACCCACCATGTCCCTACCCTGCAACTAGAGGGTGAAAGCAGAAGCAGCACACTGATGAGCTCATCTCTCTGTCACTCTGCTTTCTTCTCCTATCAGCATGGCTCTTTATACTGCAGCATATGTGACTGGCTTTGCATGCTGCTTCTCTGAGCTTTGCCTTTACAGATTGTAGAGTGGACTGCAAGAGTCTGATATCAAGGCAATTCAAGTTTATGCACAGCTTGTATTTAATAAAATACATTTAATGATGTATTAAAGTGGTTGAAAACCCTCACATATACCCTGTGAAGGGAACAGCCTCAGATGATACAGAGATTAAACAAATCGTCCTACATTGTTTTTACTTGTTTATCTGCAGCACTCTCTTCCCTACACCCCTTCAAAATGGCAGAATCATGTTGACCTCTTAGCGCTGACTGAATGCACATATGCAGCCTCGGCTTTAAGGGGTTAAATGGGGTTAAGGGATAATGCATCACCCCGGTACCAGTTTTTAGAGTGGGTGGTTGGCTCTTTAGATTCAGCCACTCAGTTGTTATCCTAAAGGAGTGGGAGGGGATGCCCCCCCCTCCCACCGCCTTCCGCCACTCTTCCCAGGTCTCCCGTCCCACCTGGAGATCCAATCCTTGATCCGGCACTTCCGCCGGCTACAGTGAGACTGAAACAAAGCCATAAACGGCTTTGTTCCAGTCTCCTATGTAAACACATGGAAGCGACGTCTCAATGTCACTTCCGGTTTACCAATGGCACTGATTTAAAAAAAAAAAATACAGTATTCATAATTGCCGTTTTTTGGCGATCTGAATACTTTGAAGTGCAAAGGAGGGATTTGGGGTCTTTTACACCCCGATCCCTCCATAAAGAGTACCTGTCACCACCTATTACTGCCACAAGGAATGTTTACATTCCTTGTGACAGCAATAAAAGTGACAATGTAAAAAAAATAAAAAAAATTTAAATAATAATTTTAAGTGCCCCCCGACCCTCAAGCTTTTGCAGCAAAGAAAACGCATGCTTAAGTTGCGCCCGCATATGTAAACGGTGTTCAAATCGCACATGTGAGGTATCACCGCGATCGTTAGAGCGAGAGCAATAATTATAGCAAAATACCTCCTCTATAACTGTAACCTGGTAACCATAATTTTTTTTTAAAGCATCACCTATGGAGATTTTTAGGTACTGTAGTATGTCGCTATTCCACGAGTGTATGCAATTTCAAAGCATGACATTTGGTATCTATTTACTCTGCGTAACATCATCTTTTTACATTATACAAAAAAATGGGGCTAACTTTACTGTTTCGGTTTTTTTTTATTCTTGAATGTGTCTTTTTAACCCAAAAAGTGTGTTTGAAAGACAGGTGCGCAAATATCGTGTGACATAAAATATTGCAATGATCACCATTTTATTCTCTAGGGTCTCTGCTAAAAAATATATATATATATATATATAATGTTTGGGGCTCTAAGTAATTTTCTAGCAAAAAATACATATTTTAACTGGTAAGCAACACATGTCAGAAATAGGCTTAGAAACCTTTTTCATCTGTCAGGAGCACAGAGGAGGGGGCAGAGAGAAAGGAAAACTTCTCAGAAGTGACACATGCTGATAACAGAGGAACGGAGCACAAGAGAGAAACCACACTTAGGCCGCTTTCACACTGGGGCATTTTTCAGGCGTTTTTCAGGCGCTTTAACGTTAAAAAAGCGCCTGTAAAGAGTTTGAAAGAAGCCTCATCTGCAATCCCAATGTGAAAGCCCAAGTGCTTTAAGAGCCCTTTCACACTTCCAGCGCCCGAAAAATGCTCGTAAAGCGCCGCTTAAACTAGCAGCACTTTACCAGCGTTTTTCGAGTGCTTTTAACCCCTGCTAGTGGCCAAATAAAGGGTTAAAAGTTGCTGCTGCCAAAGGCGCTTTTTGGGAGTTTTTCATGCGCTTTTTGGGCGTTTTGCAGGCGCTTCCCATTGATTTCAATGGGAAGGGGCGCTTTAGGAGCGGTGTATTCACTGCTCCAAAAGCGCTGCAAAGAAGCTGCTTGCAGGACTTTTTTTGATGCCCTGTCAGCACAGCGCCTCAGTGTGAAAGCACTCGGGCTTTCACATTGGGATTGCAGATGAGGCTTCTTTCAAGCGCTTTACAGGCGCTTTTTTTAATGCTAAAATGCCCCAGTGTGAAAGGGATCTCAGTGTGAAAGCACTCAGGCTTTCACATTGGGATTTCAGATGAGGCTTCTTTCAAGCGCTTTACAGGCGCTTTTTTTAACGATAAAGCACCTAAAAAACGCCTGAAAAACGCACCAGTGTGAAAGGGGCCTTAGGCTACTTTCACACTGGAGCGGTGGGGGCACTGGCGGTAAAGCGGCGCTATATTTAGCGCCGCTTTACCGGCGTTTTAGCGGCGCATTTCGGCCACTAGCTAGGTGGTTTTACCCCCCGCGAGCGGCCGAAAAAGGGTCAATACCACCCGCAAACCGCCGCTGCAGTGGCGTTTTGCGGGCGGGTTCGGCACGCTCCCCCATTGTTTTCAATGGGACCGGGCGCTATAGGAGCGGTAAATATACCGCTCCTATAGCGAGCCAAAGATGCGGCTTGCAGGACATTTTTGAGCGTCCTGCAAGCGCACCGCTTCAGTGTGAAAGCCCTCGGGCTTTCACACTGAAGAAACAGCAACAGCTGTTTCGGGTCGGTTTGCAGGCGCTATTCTTAGTGCAATAACGCCTTCAAAACCGCCCCAGTGTGAAAGCAGCCTTAGTGTTCTGGAGAGAGATAAGTAAACACTACAGATATATGTGGAAAACAAAAGAAATGTATACCGCGCTAATCTAAAATATATATAAATAAACACAAAAAATTAAAAATAAATTAAAAAGTGGCTGCAGCTAGAAATTGCGAGATATACACAATCACAGAACAGAAAATATGGGATGGAAGCCGCGCACAAATTAAATAAATTGTAAAACATATGATGTCAATAGTGATTATTATGACTATATGAACCAATACTGCAAATCTATCTGCAATATTACAATGTGCAATCATAGATAATATTGAATGAAAGCAGAAAAAACAAGTGACAAAAATAAGAATAATCACATGAATAAATATTGAATAGGTAAAGTCCAGTGATTAGAGTGACAGTGACATGGGATTTCTGTCACTCTAATCACTGGATTTTACCTATTCAATATTTATTCATGTTATTATTCTTATTTTTATATTATTTATATATATTATATGTCACTTATTTTTTCTGCTTTCATTCAATATTATCTATGATTGCACATTGTAATTTATTTAATTTGTGCGCGGCTTCCATCCTATATTTACAGATATATGTGATTTGCTCAGATTTCATCACTGAGGTTTACAACCACTTTAATGATTACAGATCTGCATTAATGTGTGCCTTTCATATGTGTCTGGAGTTTAGCTCTAAATGTCCATGTGTTTAATAGTGTTGGGTGAATGGTTCGGCCCGAGCATGAGTTTGGGCTGAACATTGGCTATTTGTCTCGTTTGTTCAACACCCGAATTTGCAGGGTGTACGGCAGGTGTTCACCCCGCCAATCACCCTGCAATGCACTGCGCATTTTGCACCCTGATTGGGCAAAGCTTTGCCCAATTAGAGTGCGGTATAAGCTGGTTGTTAAGGAGAGGGCTGGAAAGCCAGCCGCGGCATCCTTAACAACCAATGAGTGATCACCTGTCAATGTTTTTCCCTGCTAACAGCTGAAGAAAAAAATTGCTGGTTAAAAAAATAAAGAAAACATTTATGTGGGGTCCCCCTTTCAGTCCATACCATACCAAAATTAAAAAAATTTAGTGCCCCCCCCCCCCCAAATCCATACCAGACCCTTACAAGGCAAAATGCCCTCAACATGCACCAGTCCATAATATCAGAAGGGGGTGATGCCACCAGGTGATGTAGCAAGGTAGCCCCGCCCCTTACCTATATAAGAACTGTCAAACGGTAGAGCCAAAAGTTGGCAGCCTGCCTTCATGTCGGCGGGAGCATTTTTTTGTTTGTTTTTTGTTTTGCAGGAGCTGCATGCGGCGTGATTGACGATAGATGTCCACACTTTTTTGGTAAATGGGTAGGGGTACTACGTACCCAATACTCATTCACATAAGGGGGCATTTGAAAAAAATATTGCATTGATACATGTCACGAGGGCACTACCCAGCCCCCCATAACCCTTTTTTGCCAATTACTTGCATATATAAACCAAAGAAGAGGACTTTTACGACAGTTGTCCACAGACTACATCACCAGTCGCTATGGAGAAACTATCATTTCAAACTTGTCTTGATCGCATTTTAGACGATAATTATGATTTCAAAGTTTTGGGGACAGATCGACATCCTGGCTTTCAAAAAATCTTAAGAGAAGAATATGATACCATCAATCATCAATTTGATCTCTGGCATTACAGTAAATCATTAAAAAAAAAAAATTGTAGAAGCCAGTCATAAAGCGAATTGCCAAGATCTGCAGCAATGAATATCCCCTGTGATCAACCATTTTTACTGGTGTAGTCGGACATGTAGCGGAGATGTTGATGTGTTCTGGAAAATGTGGCCATCTCTCCTTTATTTCATAATAGAGAGTGAACATGGCACTTGACTTCATAAAACTCTAACAGGATTGGAAGCACCAAGTGCGCCTTACAAGGCACTGAAAAACATTGCCAGCTCTAAACAGTTTAAGAACGATGTGCCTCTAGTTCGGCGATAGACGCTAGGACGGCTGAAACAAATTATAAGTGTTTGTCAAGATGGTATGTGACACCTGATAAAATTTGTAATTATCATTATGAGAAATCTGCGGAGTGTTGGAGAGGATGTGGAGCCGTGGGAACAATGGCCCATATATGGTGGGATTGTCCTACCATAAAGAAATTCTGGAAAGAGGTTTTACAACTAATTAAGATTAATAAGAAAGAAATCACGGAGGACCCATGGATATGTTTGTTCCATGGGACAGATAGTTCTATCAGACAATATAGGGCCTCTATTATTCCTACCCTGCTTAATGTAGCAAAAAGTCTAATCCCAAAAGAATGGCAGGAAATAGAGAGCCCTAAAATCCGGGATTGGATATCCCGTGTAAATGCCCTACAAAAATTGTAGAGTATCGATGAAAAACAAGAGGAGCAAGGGAAAAGATCCGAACGAAAGGATAAATGGGAAGTATGGAATAAGTTTAAGAAAACATGGAGATGTGTAGAGGAGATTACCAAATAAAATCTAAATATTTAACACGCTAGAAATATGGATAAAAAGTGGTGAATTATCTACCTTGAAGAGATCGAAGCAAGGTGGGGAGGGGAGGGAAGGGAAAATGATGTGTAAAAAAATGTTTTGGAATATGTATTCATTTTTGTTTTCTCTTCTCTTTGTATAAAGTTAATTTTTATAAAATAAAATAAAGAATGAAAAAAAAAAAAAAAAAAGAACGATATGACTTTTCTTGTTCTTTACTGCCTTACTGGTGCAATTGAGATATTTCACAGTAACGTGCTGAAATACAGAAGTAAGCAAATTCAATATCTCATGAACTCCATGGAAGCAAGAACTAAGATTGCCATTCTGTCACACAACAGTAATGTTGGGCATCGACAAGCTATCGTGCATCAAAAATCCTCCAGAAGTGATGATGTTGGCAAACCATGAACTAGACTTGAACATCCAAGATCTCATAAAAGATGGATTGTTCAAACTATTTATGATCCGGTCACACCAAACCATGTGTTTGACATACTTGATACCATTGTGAGACTAGCTGGAAGACTGGATATCAAAAGAGGAAAACATCCCCAGAAATATTTTGCTCCAACTGAAAGACCGAACAAAGAAGAAGCTGTGTCAATGTATCAGTCACGTTTCAATTTAAAATGAGAGAATTTTTTTTTACAAAATGATAATTGATAATGTAATATTTCATAATCAACCTTAATATTTACACAGCTCACAAAATATTTGCTACTTACATGTGTTATAATTTTAATAATATATGTTTTTTTTTGTGTTTGATACAGGTTTTAATATCTAATTGTTTTTTGGTTTCTGAAAATAGTTGGGTGTGTTGATTGCTGGTTAAGGTTGGTAAACTTTATTTTATAACGAGTGTACATTTAAATTATTGTTGTTAGGCATACTCGCCATGACGGACGTGCCGACGTAGCGTCCGCACGGAGGGAGGAGTTTCGGGCCAGAGGGCCGAGGAGGACAGACGTGCAGCGCAGCCAGGGAGGACGCGGGACCGCTCCGGGGATGAGATGGTGCGGATGCCTGTTCGCCATCTCGCCCCCCCGGGGAAAGTAGCACAGGATACGCGCCCCCCACCGCTCAGGGAAAGCCAGCTTAACCAGCAGACCCAGCAGCTTTGAACGGGTCGTTCGGCTCCGGCTCCCCCCCCTACCACCCCGCCTCAAGCAAACACAGTACAAACAAACGTGGTCAGCGCCGCAAGGAGGACTCCGATTGTGAGTATTCATTACACCCCTAGGGAAGTCGGTCCCACCTGGAGGTAAGAATTAACCATCTGTAGATGTGCCGCACGGAAGATATGTTCAGGACAATGTTAATGTGCCAAGACAACGTGCAAATGTCATTTTTTTAAATATCATCTTTTTTTCTTTTTCTCAAGTGGTAGATGGCGAGATCTGACTCTTTGCCTTCCTACTCTGTGTGGGTGCCCTTATCTCCCCCCCTCCCATTCACCTACGTGGGGGCATTACCCCCCCCCCCTCTCTTGTAAGAGGGGACAGGTGGGCTACAGCTCAAATTGACCCCATAATTAGGAGGGGAGCAGTAATCAGCGTCTAGTACGTCCCCTGGCCACCCTGTGCTTATATAGCAGTGCGAAAACTCTCTGGTACATGTACTTAAATTGCACCTGACAGACCCCGGTGTGTATTAGGCCCAAGAACTAACAATCTGCACAACATAGCGGTTTTGTTCCCTTCCCTTTGAATACAGTCTGGATACAACTGGAGCTTAAAAGCGGTTTTTTCTTCTTTTTTTTTTTTTTTTTTAGTAGTATTAAATATCTACATGGGTATCTATTGGTTCTAAAACCCATGATTATGGGAAGTCTATGGCCATCATAGCATTCAATGGCGGAAAATGGCCCGAAATGAAAACTGCTGAATTTGCCTTACATCTGCCATATACCACACACATTAAAAGTTTCACTATGGACTGAAAGTGTGATTCTGATTAATGCCCATGAAGTTCTATTATCATACATTAAAAGCTGCACTATGGAATGAAAGTGTGATTCTGATTGGTGTCTAGGAAAATCGACTATCACACACCAAAAAGCTGCACGATGGAGAGAAAGTGAGATTCTGATGGGTGTCCATGAAGACCCATTTCCATACACCAAGAGCTGCATGGTGGAATGAAAGTGTGACCCTGAATGGGATTCATGAAGACCTTCTGGTCACGTTGGCCTAGTCTGATGTTAGATAGCTAAATAAGATCGACACCTCAGATTCTGTATGTTTTATTTTCCAGGTTTTTCCTAAATATGAAACTAGGGTCAAACTTTAAAATCACAGGTGTTGTATGTGGCCCATGTCATTAAGATCAGGGACCCCCTGCAACATATTGTAAATATCTATTGATCCTACCAGCAGAGCCATTTGGCAGGTAACCGAAAGGGCGATAACTGGTTATTGCTGAAGACAACTGGTAGGAAGGGCGAATAAACCCCCCCATTTAATTATAACAGCCTCAGCCATTGCGTATGTGCTTCTGTACTGTCAAAGACCCCGCAAGTAGAAAAAGGCTCTCCTCAGTTTTTTGCAAATTCGACGGTACACACAAGAGGGGCACCCAGAAGGAAGCCCCGGGCCCTAAGCGCAGGGGGATATAAGTGACAAATAAGACCCCCAAGAAGCCCGGATAGGACCTGGATAGGCGGATAAGGCCGTTGGACCATAGATCAAATTAAATTTAAAGGGGCAACCCGGCCTTAACCACTATAAGACATTAACTTTGTGAAGAGGAGACACAGAGAGGGGCTGAGCCTATGCACCCCAGACGGCCCCGGTATAGACCGCGAGCCCAAAAGATTTTAAACGATTAGGGGACAAAAGACAGCCTTAAAGCAAGGACCTCATTAAAAGTTAAGCAGTGGAAAAGGGCCCAGGAGGCCTAGGCGTAAAACAAGACTGGGGAAGAGAATCAGACCCACCAAGAAGGTCAACATGAGTAAAGACTCAGCCAAACAGCCTAAGAAAGCAACCATCAAAGGCAGCAAAGGGGAGACAAGTACAATCAAACATTATCTAAGACAGGGAGCAAGCCCAAAAACATCGGGAAAAGAAACCCAGGCCGGTGTCTCCCCGAAAAGTAGGGGCGGGGTGGAAGGAGAAATCAACGACTCCAGAGCGGACCTCACAATGGAGACCGAGATTGAGTCTAGTAGGGGGGAGGATCAACAACCAGGAGCTCACATCCCCAATAAACTGGAAATGGAGGCGATGCTATTACGCCTGGAAAACGCAATCAAACTAGAAATTAACTCCCTACGGGAGGATATGGGCCATCTGCTGTCCAGGGTCGAAGTGGTGGAAGGGAGAGTGGACTCTATAGAATCGGAAATTGCGAAGTTGAAAACGCATTTAAAAGGCACCTATCTCACTCAGAGAGATACCCTCTACAAGATAGAGGACCAAGAGAACAGGGATAGGAGGCTAAACCTGAGGCTGCGTGCTGTCCCGGAACAAAGAGGGGAAGACCTAGAAAGAAAATTATGGGAAATCTTGGGCCCCATAAGTGGCAAGGACCCAGATCACTTTCCCCACATAGAAAGGATACATCGAGTAGGAAGACCCGAAAGGGGGGGCGCAGAGCGGACCCGGGACATAATTGTCAGATTCAGCCACTTTAAAGAAAAAGAGGACCTGTGGGCTAAAATAAAAAATAAGTCTCCTATATTGTATAAGGATGCTGAAATCCAAGTTTACGCCGATTTATCGGCCCGAACCCTCGAAAGACGGAGACATCAGAAACCCCTGTTGGAAATCCTGAGAAGGGAAAACATAAGATATAACTGGGGTTTCCCCTCATGTCTAATAGGGTCAAAAGAGGGGTGCTCGGCCAGGCTGAGGTACCCGGAAGAAGTGCAGGGATTTTGTATAAAACTCGGGATCTCGGTCCCGGACCTGCAGGGTTGGATTGAAATGGAAGGCTTGGGGGACCCCGGGGGGGGGGGGGGGTTGGGGGAGGGGGGGAGGGGGGGCGAATGCTCACCTGTAGCTGCAAAAGAATTCTGTCCAAATCGGCCCTGCCCCCTCTCCCTCTGCGCCCCAAGTTTGGGCCGCGGAGGGAGAGGGGAGGGCTAAATAAACTCCACCTCACCAGGAACCCGGTGTCCAAGGGAAGCCACAAAGGATGGCCCCCAATGACCCGGGGACCCTAGTTGGGGTAAGAGAGGGGGAGAGGGGAGGAGGGCGAGAGGGGGGAGGGAGAGGAGGGGGGGAAGAGGGAGGGGGGGGAGGGAAGGGGAGGGGAGGGGGGAAAGGGGGAGGGAAACCCCGTCCGCTGTGGGGCCGTTACCACCATCAATACTCCAGAGGGAAGAAGGAAAGAATAAGGGAAAAAAAAAAAATCAAAAAAAAAAGAAAAAACAAAACCCCAAAAAATAAATGAAGGACATAGAAATTAAATTTTTATCTTATAATGTGAAAGGCTTAAATTCTCCTGGCAAGCGCTCCAAAATTCTGGAGGAAGCAGAGAGATATGGCGCGGGTATAGTGTTCCTGCAAGAGACTCACCTGGCGCATTCCTCAAATATTAGACTTTTTTCTCCAGCTCTCCCAAATTGGTTTTACGGAGATACTATCTCAAGCAGGGCAAGAGGAGTGGCTATCGGGATGGCGAGGGATATCGACTTCACGGTGGAGGAGAGAATGACGGACCCCGAGGGGAGGTACCTGTTTCTTAGGGGCTCCCTCCTAGGGGTAGAATTAACACTGGCCAATGTCTATGCCCCCAACATCAAACCTATCTCATACCTTGAAGCAATTTTGGGCAAGCTGAGAGCCTTCAGGAAAGGATATTTGATCCTGATGGGGGATCTCAATTTTGTGATGGACCCCGCGAGGGACAGTACGTCTGGTGGAACGGGGAGGGGCAACGCACAATTGAAACGGATTAAAAAAAAACTATCGGAGGATCAACTGTTGGATGTATGGAGGATCCAGCACCCGCAGTTAAGAGACTACTCGTTCTTCTCCCCCGTCCACCAGACGTACTCACGCTTGGACTATATTTTAATAGACCATGGCATACTGGAAAGGGTCAAAGAATCAGATATCGGAATAGCCTCCCTTTCGGACCATGCGCCGGTATCTATGAGGCTAGGGTTCCCCGGACACAAACAGCCCTCTAGCGGATGGAAACTAAACCCAGAATTGCTACATGACAAAGAAATTAGGGACTATATTAAAAAGGAGCTAGAATGGTTCTTTCAAACCAACGACAACGGGGAGGTCTCAGAGGCCCAACTGTGGGACGCCCATAAAGCGTTCATTAGGGGGCTCCTGATAGCTAAAGCTTCATGGAAAAAAAAGGAGAGGCTGGGAAAAACGCAGGCCTTAATGGCCGAGATTAAAACCCTGGAGCAAAAGCACAAATCTGGGGGGGTACTTAGCCAGAGCATATACATAGAGCTTATAGATAAGAGAGAGGAATTAAAAGACCTAGCGGAACAGGAAGTTAGACAGAAGTTCAATAAATTGGCGAGGGAACAGTATATCTGGGGCAATAAGCCAGGGAAATATTTAGCAAGGAAATTACAAAAAAAGAAAACTAGAAATTTTATTGAAAAAATTCAAACAAGAAATGGGGAGATGAAGTTTATCCCTGGTGAAATTGCCTCCACATTCAGAGACTATTACAAAGAACTTTATGAGGTGAAAACCAAGGGAAACAACGACAGCATTGGAAATAGCCAGAAAACCTCCGAGTTCCTAGGGAGGGCAGGGTAAACGGCTTTAGGAGGGGAGGAGAGAGATGAGCTCGAGAGGCCAATAACTGAGGAGGAGATTTTAGCAGCCATAAATAACTCACCAACAGGAAAGAGCCCGGGTCCGGATGGCTTCACGGCCTTATATTATAAAACGTATAAAGAGATTCTTACACCGAGATTGCTGCGATACATGAATGGCCTAGGGATAGACTATGATATGAGTGCAGAGGCCTTAAAAGCTACGATCACCCTCTTGAGGAAGGAAGGGAAGGATGGATCGGTGTGCTCGAATTATAGACCCATCTCCTTATTAAATTGTGACACAAAATTATACGCCAAGATACTGGCTGATCGAATAAAGGGGCACTTGGGCACACTGATCCATCCGGACCAGGTCGGGTTTGTTCCAGGCAGAGAGGGGAGGGACAATGGAATCCGGACACTGCTAGCCATACAGAGGATGGGAGAAACGAGAACCCCCAGTCTACTACTCTCAATAGACGCTGAAAAAGCATTTGACAGGGTAGACTGGGGGTTCATGTTCAATACTCT